>JAABKJ010000005.1:0-158970 GCA_011634705.1 Andricus grossulariae
CACCCCATCTACAGGCTTTTTTTCAAATGACATTTTGAGGTGAATGTGATGTCGATAAAAGGAATGAATCATTTGTTATTTTCTGTTTCTGATTTAGAAATCTCTATTGATTTTTACACAAAAGTATTTGACGCCACTTTATTAGTAAAGGGAACAAAGACAGCTTACTTTGATTTAAACGGGCTTTGGCTTGCCCTGAATGTGGAAAAGGACATTCCTCGTCAAGACATCCAGCACTCTTACACACACATCGCTTTTTCAATCGATGAAAAAGATATAGATCACATGTACAACAAGCTAAAACATTTGAACGTCAACATCTTGACAGGTCGTCCAAGAGATGAAAGGATCATCAGTCGATCTACTTTACGGACCCTGACGGACATAAATTTGAGTTTCATACAGGTACTATGCAGGATCGAATTGATTATTACAAGCAAGAAAAAGCGCATATGAAATTTTTTGATGAATGATAAAAAACAAGAGGAAACAACATGGTGCTATTCGTAATTTTATGGACATAATGGTAAAATATACATAGAAACGTAAAGTAATTGATAGTCCTCCCCCCTTCTATAATAAAGGTGTTTTTATGCCAAGAAAGGAGGGGTCAGTTTGAGAACAAAACTTGTGCATTCACGCGTTGAGAGACGCAAGAACAAAAAGAAAGAAGCTTGTACCTGCAAGTACAAGCTTTGGTTTCTTATCTTAAATTCGATACGAACTCTAGTCCAGTTCATAACATGGATGATAGATAAGAGACCGTTCTGAATTAACCCTTAAGATGATAATAAAAAATAAAGTAGCACCTTCATTACCCCTAGTCAAGGTAATGCTGGTTCTATCTCGTTTCTGCTTTTTGGAGGGCTACTTTATTTATTTCATTTTATCTCAGTGTATTCCTCAAATTAAAAATGTATACATAGAAAAAGCACACGGTAGTCAGCCGAGTGCTCAAATTAAATTTCTTTTCAGTTATATGGTGACATTCAAGAAATTCACCTTGAAGCTCTCGTGCTTCAGTTTGAAAACTAGTTCAACTTAGTCCGAGTTGAACAAAAAACTTGTGCAATTACATGTTATCATAAGTATCAATTTGTTACCATAGATAAGCACACTTTTTAAACCTTTAAGTGTAAAAATTTCTAAGGACTGTAATGTTTGAAATGAATTTTGTTGTTTTTATCAAGTACACTGAGCAACAATCTATATAACTTAAAATTCTTATGTACCGCCCCCTTACTTTCTATTGGCAACTGTATGACCTTGTTTAGTTAAATAAAAAGGAATCAGTGGATGACAAAACTGATTCCTTACCCTGCTTGAATCTATAAGTCCAAAACAAGTTTTATTCAAACCATGAAACTTGTCGTAAAATGTTTCATGTGAAACATTTATCGTTAATTCCCTTCTACCAGCCTGCCAAAGCTTTCGGGTGAAAGTCCCGGTGACACGCGAACACGGTGCAAGGACATCATGCCCTGTTCCTTCTTCGCATGTCCTGGTTCAGTGGTGACAGCCATTTGATAACCGGCTTGCTTCGCCAGCTTTAGCGTGTCTTCGTTATAGCGCCCGACAGGATAGCTGACCATTCTCGTACGCTGAGAAAAACGTTGATCAAAGAATGCCTTTGACCCTTTTAATTCCTCTTTCTGCTGCTCTCTTGATAAACGATTAAGCTCTAAATGATGAATGGTATGACTCTCAATCGATAGCCCATTTGCAATCATTTCATCCATTTGTTCATCCGTTAAGTGGTTCGGGCGCCCAATGGATTGCTCAATCATGAAAATCGTTGCTTTCATTCCATACTGCTTTAAAATCGGAAATGCCTTTGTATAGTTATCGGTATATCCATCATCGAATGTAATGAGGACACACTTTTCACTTGGCTTCGTATTTGTTGTGAAGACGCGGTACGCTTCTTCTGGCGACAGCGTGACATAGTCGTTGTCCTTCAGCCATTTCATATGAGCCGCAAACTCGCTCTTTGGTACACGAAGCGAGTTACCGCTGGAGATGCTGTGATACATCAAAATCGGAAGCTCTACCGGCTCCTTTTGCTCAATCCAGCTTTGTGTATCAATCACTTCCGCTTCTGTCTGCTGAATCTCTTCTGTTTCTTTTAATCGTAATGGACCCTTTTCCTCTTTGACCACTTGCTGGTTTCCTTCCGTTTGCTCCTTCGTTCCCATACAGCCCGAAATGAGCAGCGCCAAAAGACCAACCGTCATCCACATACATGTTTTTTTCATTCACCAATCCTGCTTTCTCTCTATCTATCGAATGATTATAACAGAAATTGGTTACTAGCTGATATCTATTTTGACAGGGTGTTCATTTTTTTACACATTTCAATCATTTCAATGGCAAGCAGATGAATGGTCTCTGTTGTGAGCATTTGATCTTCTGCGTGTATCAGCAGTAAAGAAAAGGGAAGCTGCTCTCCTGCCGCCTCTTTTTGGATCAGCGACAAGTGCAGGTTGTGTATGCTTCGAAACGCTTCTTCCCCTTTTTCAATCAACTGCTGTGCTTTTTCAAAATCATCAGCTCTTGCTAGACGAATGGCTTCAACATAATGACTTCTTGCCTCGCCTGCATGAGCAATAATTTGAAAGGCTGCTCCCTGCATTTCCTCTAATACCGTCATCTGCTTCTCCTCCAATTACTTAAGATTCATTTGCTAGTTTCAGAGCATGCTCTAGTATTTTTTCTCCGTTCGCTGTTCCGTATAATCTCACATTGATGACATCAACAGGTATTTGGTAAGGTGCCGCTGTTTTTTCTGCTGCCTTTTTCATAAAGCTTACTTGCGGTCCAAGTAAAATCACCTGCACATCTTCTCCATGCTCTTCTAATTCATCCGCAATAGCCCCTTCAGGTATGGCGTATATATCATAATCCAGCCCCTTCGCTTCTGCGGCTGCCTTCATTTTGGACACTACAATGGATGTCGACATTCCTGCGGCACAAGCGAGAATGATTCGTTTCATATCCCAACACTCCTATCGATAGTTGACTTCTGTTTGGGCCTTCAGTTCCCTTGTTTTAATTAATGTCTGGTACCAATACGCTGATGCCTTCAACTGGCGATTCCGTTCATTTTCCAGCTGAATTTCGACTAATCCGTAGCGGTTTTTAAAGGCATTCATCGGCGATACATTATCCGTAAAAGCCCACAGCATATAGCCCGTACAATTTGAGCCTTCTGCTTTCGCTTGAAGTGCCCGTTTCAGATGCTGGCTGATAAAGGAAATGCGATACTGGTCATCAATGATACCGTCTTCTTTTTTAAACCGTTCTTCCTTTTCTACGCCCATGCCGTTTTCGGCCACAAACCACTCAACATTTCCGTATTCTTCTTTTATTCTCATGCCCATATCATAGACAATGTCCGGGTAGATTTCCCAGCCTCTGAATGGATTCATTTTTCTTCCTGGAAGCTCAAACATATCGTAATAATAAGACGGATGAAATGGCGTCATCTCATTCCACGCCTTACTCGGTGCTTTGACACGATGCGGATAGTATAAGTTGAGCCCAATGACATCAACCGTATGATTCTTGATGACCTGAAGCTCTTCCTCTGTCGCATCGAAATGAATCTCATGCTTTTTCAACACATCGAGCAATTCCTCTGGATACTCCCCTTTGATGGAGGGATCTAAGAACACTCGATTGAAAAACAAATCATACATCCGTGCCGCTTCTTGATCATGCGGAGCAGAGGATCTTGCATACGTCACTTCTGGATTGAGAATCACCCCAATCTTTGCACCTGTTGATTCCTTCAATCCCATCTCCCGAAACAGCTTCACCACTTTTGCTGTTGCCAGCGCTTTATGATAGTTCCACTGCATCCATTTCTTCGTATTTTGCTCAAAGGGATACCGGATAGCATCAAGATAAACGCGTGTTTGGACAACAATCGGTTCATTAAAGCTAAACCAATGTTTGACCCTGTCTCCATATCGCTCAAACACCTTTTCCGCATAGAGAACAAACAGTTCGACGACATGCTTTGATGACCATCCGCCGTACTTTTCAAGCAGCACGGCTGGAAGCTCATAATGTTCTAAGCAAAACATCGGCTCTACACCTGCTGCGATTAATTCATTGATCAAATCATCAATGTAACGGGCATATGCCTCATCCACAATCCCCTTCTCGTAATCGATGAGAAACCTCGACCAATTGATCGATGTCCTATAATGAGTCAGACCGATTTCTTTCATAAGGGCTACATCTTCTGGATAGCGCTCGTAAAAGTTCGTCGCACCAGCCGGGCCATATCCTTGGTGCCAAACGTGATACCCATTCTTATACCATAAATCGATGTACGAGTCCTGATGCGCTTGCTTTCCCTTCCATCCCTCCGTTTGCCAAGCAGAGGCCGCAGCACCTAGGATAAAATCTCTTGGAATCTCGATTCTGTTCATGTCGCCACCTTCCCTTTCCTCGTTTGAACGTGAAGTCCTTCCCAAATTCCTTGCAAATACATAGCCCCAAGCGCCCGATCATATAAACCGTAGCCAGGCCTGCCTGTCTCGCCAAAGATCATACGCCCATGATCAGGCCGGACGTAGCCAGCAAAGCCCTCTTCATACAAAGCCTTCACAATTGTCCCCATATTGAGACTTTCTGCCTTTTTTTCGTATATTTACGGTCAAGTGAAATGGGATCATCCTCCCCGTACCACCTGAATTGCATGTTCATTCATGCCTCTCCTTTTATTCTGAATCTGGTGCCACTTCTGGTTTGCGGTTAGACAAGAGAACAAATGGCAAATAGATGAAGACTGCGACCACAATACAGATGAGCTGTGTGATGACAGCCCCCATGCTGCCAGCGGTGGACAGCCATGCATTCACAATCGGTGGTGTCGTCCACGGCACCATCACGACGGCTTTTCCAGCAAACCCTGTAGCCGTCGCAATGTAACCAATCGTTCCTGTCACAAGTGGTGTGACGATAAATGGAATTGCCATCACAGGGTTTAACATGACAGGTAAGCCAAAAATAACGGGTTCATTGATGTTGAAGAGACCCGGACCAGATGAGAGCTTGGCAATACTTCGCATCTCTTCCCTTCTTCCAGCAATAAAAATCGCAATCAAAAGCCCAATGGTCACACCTGAACCACCGATGCTCATATACACATCCCAAAATGGCATCGTGATGATATTCGGAATCTCTTTTCCTTCTTGAAATGCTGTCATATTCACTGCAATCGATCCTAATAAGAGCGGCTCCCGGATCGGTTTGATCATCTGGTTGCCATGGATGCCGATCACCCAGAAGAATTGTGCCACAAACATCAACGTTAAAATCCCTGGTAGACCCTGTACAACACTTTCTAGCGGGCGTTGCACCACGTTATACACTGCTTCATGCAAATAAATGCCTGTCAAACGATGAAATGCAAAGCCGAATGAACTAATGATCGTAATCGTAATAATCGAAGGAAAAAGTGATGAAAAAGATGTTGCCACATTCGATGGAACAGAATCTGGCATCTTGATTTGCAGCCATTTCACCTCGGTCAGCTTACAAAAGATTTCCACAGATACGATCGCAATGATCATCCCTAAAAATAAACTTTTTGGATCGGAAAATTGCCTTGCCAGTACATCTACAACTTCACGCATCGATCCATCCACTTCAAGAAGAAGTGTCGTTGGAATAACAGATATAAATGAAATCAATGCCATCAACCCTGGGAACAGGGACTTGTGCCCGTTGATTTTCCCAAGCTCTATCCCGATGAGGAACACAGCCCCAATCGTTAAAAAGTTCAGCGTCGCATAATTGATTGCCTTCATAATTGGTTGAAGCTCCGCTAAAAATCTGAACATCTCAAAATGAGCAAGCCCTGTTTCCGGGCTCATGATCATATTTGCCACCAATACAGCAAAAGCCCCTGTAATGATGATTGGCATCAGTGTGACAAATGCCTGTTTAATCGCCATAATATACTTCTGATTCGTGATGCGATAAGCCACATTCCCCATGACGTCTGCCGCTTTCTCCTTGAAGCTCATGATCTGTCTCCCCCTTTACAAAAACTCGTGATCATCCTCCTTTTTGATGTTATTTTAAAAGCGCTTTCATTAACATCTAATCTTTTTCCTCACAGATGCGGAAATGGGTGTCCCGTTTTTTCATTCTGATGCTCCAATACTTGAAGCGCCGCCGTCAGTTCCTCAAATGAAGCGGCCTTGATGAGTTGCTCCACCACTTCCTTGCGCTCTGTCAGCCGTACAAGAAATTGATAAAGTGACTGTAATTCTTTTTGATACGTCTTTTGGATACTCAACAAACAAACGACTTGTACCCGATTTTCACCCCACAGCACCGGTTTTTTCAACGTACAGATCGCACAAAACGTGTCATCTGTTGCCGGCTTCATCGGATGGGGAATCGCAACCAAATGACCGAACGATGTCGGTGACACTTGCTCTCTTTCAAGCAATAATTGTTCAAACTCTTCCGGGATGCGATCCTGTTCCTTGAGCACGTTTACGAAAAATTGCAGTACCTCTTCCCTTGATTGAAGGTCTTGCTGAAAAAATGTCAGCGCCGGACTCACATACCGCAAAACCCCTGTATCCTGCGCGCCCTGCACAAACCGTTTCAGCCGCACAATATCATCGTCACTTAGAATGGTATGTACATCAATCACTGGCACCGGCAACGTGTTCTGAAGCGGAATGGTACTAATAATAAAATCAATGCTTCTCAAATCATACGAAAGAATTTCCCCAACACTTGCAGTGCCAGCGATCTCCAGCTTTCCGCTAAAAGCCGCTGTCAGCTTATGAAGAAGGAGCTGACTGCTAGCGACACCCGTCGCACATACAATCAGGCATCTCTTTCTCACATGCTGTGATTTTGTCCGCTCGATTGCAGCACCGATATGAAGCGCCAAATACCCAATCTCATCCTCATGAATCTCAATTCCCTCTTTTTCTCTCAGCCATCTACCCATATAGACGCCAGCTTCAAATGCAATGGGATAATGCCTTTTAATGTCCGTTAAATAAGGGTTACGAATGTTCATACCGTACCTAAAACGATGAATAGCGGAACGCAAATGAAGACTTAATCCAACGATTAACTCTTTATCAAATTGAATATCAAGTGACATGTGCTCCTCTACATAAGCAAGCAGTTGGTGGATGAAGCGAAAGTGATCTTCGTCTAGAAGATGAAATAACGTATGACCGGTATCTCCGTATGCCATCATCTTCGCTCCCATCAAGTGAATCGCAATATACGCCATTTCAGATAATGGAAAATCAATCGCTAGAACATGCCGAATATCCTCTGCCATTTGTTGAGCTACTTGGAAAACAGGCTGCACTTGAATCTCTTTTAATTCCGTTTCTGGCATCATGACCAGTTTTTTCTCTTCAATTCGTTTGCATGCAATGGCGATGTGGGTGACTAAGTTACTTAAACCGATTTCTGATAGATGAAGTCCGCTAGCTTTTGTACGTGAACGCACGATATCCTGAATCAATTGATACGTTTCTTCAGGTAACAGCGCAGGGTTCGCATGCGCTTGCTGAAACACATGCTCAGCCATACAATATCTTAATTTCATTTCATCCCCTGTCAGCCGCAGTCCATATTTAGGACGATGTGACACAGAAAGTCCATGTAATGAAAACAAATGTCTGACCGCTTTCAAATCATTTTTCACTGTCGATTCACTTACAAATAATTCCTCTGCCAGCGCGTCTAACTTGATATAGTCTTCTGACAGAAGCAGCCTTTTCAATAGATAGGCTACACGGTCATCAGGCTGATTGGGTATGGTCTGCTCCTTTTTTTCGTTTCTTTCTCCCAATGACTTTTTCAAAAATGTACGAAAAGACCCATAATCCTCTACGGTCAATGTATACCCTGCCCCGCGTTTGATATGTAGTACGGCTCCATGTTCATCCAAAATATATTTAAGCGCTTTCATATCTGTTCGGATGGTTCTTGATGTGACGCCAATCATGCGGGCAATTTCTTCACTAGTCAGTTCCTGTTCCGCTTGCATCAGTCGTTTCAGCAGCTCCTCCTGACGTAGAGATAGCATAGGCTCTCCTCCCTTGGCATTTACTTTTGCCTATCATCATAAACGAAAATAGAACTCTTTGCCCAGTTTTTCTTTCAAATCGGGAACCACGATATGGCTCATTCGTATGAATAGGAAACAAGGGGAGGGATGCAACATGGGTTCTTTTATGTTTGTTGTTATGATCATATTGGCTTCTTTAGGAGCAATCATTGCCCATTTATTCACATCAAAGGATAAGCGTACGTCTGCTAAGCGTTCTTCACATCACAGTTCAACAACAAGTACCTATACTGATTCTTATACTCATCACGCTTCTGATGCCTCCTGCGGGGGAGATTCCGGGGATAGTGGCGGTGGATGTGACTAAATAAAAAAACAGCCGCTCACTGATGAGACGGCTGTTTTTATTATTTTAAAGAGCCTTCCAGCCCCGTTCAATCAGATGTTTAACATCGAGTGCAAAATCCTCACCCTTTTCCATCACGTCCTGGGCTCTTCCGGCAAAGTTACTGGCAACAGCCAGCTCCATTTTTTTTAATTCAAAGTGCAAGATTTTTTGATCAATCTCTGTGATATATTTTTCATACTCATTGTTCACGATGTCATGCATTACATGATAGGCATCTTTTCGGTGGCGATGAAAGTCGGTTCCTCTCTCACCTTTCCATGACGAATCTAGAGCAGGTTTCTTGATTTCCTTTATGTCTGACTGCGCAAGATCTTGTTCTGTTCGAATATTGCTTTTGGCTGTCTTTAACCGAGAGATCATGTCATCAAATTCTGCACGTCTGTTTTCAATTCCCATATGCAGATGGTGTAGCATCTCGGATAAACTCATGTCATCCACCTCTATCGGACCTCATACGAAAGCACAGCATCAGAGCCTTGGAAACGATCAACTCACTTGATTTCTCCAAACCTGACATTTCTATCGTTTTGCTTTCATTAAGTATAGTATAAGGTGAAAAGCCTCAGTCTTAAATAGGGAAAAGGTGTCCTTTTAGTGACGTGTTTGGAAGAAAAACGGAATAATACAAGGTCGTACATCCTGAATTATATATGAGTCTTTAGATATATATTTCTGTGAAATCCATAAGAAAACGATTGCCATTATTTTGCGGCAATCGCTTCATCCTGTTCTTTTAAGGTATTCACATTCGAGCGTGTGTCTTGGACATTTTTAGTTAAGGCTTCTTTAAAACTTGAAACCATTTCGTTCACCTCTGCTTCGCGTGTCGTCCACTTGGTCACAAATTCAAGGCTGTTTTCACCTGCTTTATCTGCTGCTTTTTTCATCGTTAATGCTTCGACTGCTTGGGAGACTTCATCTAGTTGATCCATAACTGTTTGGTAGTTTAACTTAATTTGTCCCATCGTGATATCCTCCAGATTTGTTCAAGCTTATAAGCTGCTCCATGCTTTTGAGATCAAGCGTTTGGCGTCCTCTACTGCGTCTTCTCCTTTTTCAGCAAGACGTGCGGCGTCTCCAGCTAAGGAACTGGCAAAGGATAACGCAGTTTGTTCGGCTTCTAACGTACTGATTTTGAATTCGATGCGGCTCACGTAGCGTGGGTACTTGTCGTTCACAATCGTTTGCAGCGCATCATGTGCTTCATTCCGCTCTGATTTGAAATCCTGGCTTCGCTCACCTTTCCAAGAGGTCCCAAGCTTTGGCTGCTTGATTTGCTTCAGGTCTGTCTCTGCCGCATCTTGTTCACGTTCGACCTTACTTTTCGCCTTTTTCAGTCGAGCGATTTTCTCTTCGATTTCTGCTTTTTTACTTGTAATGCCACCGTTTAGGGCAGACAGCATATTTGATAAGCTCATTATGGGTTCCTCCTCCTGACAAAAAATAAAAACGCTGCTTAGAGTTCCTCTAAACGAGCGTAAGGTGAATAGCACTTTTTCCAATATTGTTATTATAAGGCTCAAAGACTCATGTTTGAATAGGGATTTGTGCCCTTTTTATGGGATAAATATGCTTTCATACTGCTTCACATTACCCCTTAAGACCTCTTTTATAAGGGGTCTTAATTCCTGATTCTTTGCTATATGTCACATATAGTCATACAGACCCAGGACAAACAAAGCCGCCCGGTTGAGGAGCGGCTTTTGTAAACGGCTTATGAAGCTGATTCTTCTGATTCTTGTGGATTCTTAACGTACCAGATGAATTTGCCTGTATATCCGTAAATAATAGCAAGAGCAATGGCAACAAAGCTCAACCACATAAATGGTAAATAAGAGAATGTCGATACGCCTAGAATTCCCGCCATGTAAATCCCGTTATCTGACCAAGGAACCATTCCTGACGTCAGCGTACCACCGACCTCTGAGTTTCTGGATAAAACTCGTCTGTCTAACTTTAATTTATCATAGCTCTTTTCCATAATTTTCGGTGTAAGAATTAATGATACATACATCGCACAGCCAAAGATATTAGCGAAGAATGCAACAACAAGTGTTGATAGAGTCACATTTCCTGCATTATGCAATTTCTTCTCGAATGTAGCGACGATGACTTTTAATACGCCCAAGTATTCAAGTACTCCACCGAAACCAAGTCCGAGAATAATCACCACTAGAGATCCTAACATATTGACAATACCGCCACGATTTAACAGCGTATTTAAGAAATCAACATCTGAATTAATAGAGAAACCATTATAAGCTGTACCAAGTGCATCGGCTGGATTCATTCCCTGGAATGCCATTGCCCAGACAGCGCCAAGAAGTGCACCAATAGCAATAACAGGCATTGAAGGTTTTTTCAAGACAAGTAATAGTACAACAATCAGCGCCGGAATAATCATCCAAATATTAATGGTGAATGTGTCCTGCAGTGCTTGTTTCAAAAACTCTACTTTGCCTTGATCAATATTTTTTCCGCCATACATAAATCCGGTGATTGTAAACATAATGGCTGTAATAACAAAGGCAGGAATGGATAAGACCATCATCGCTCTAACATGTGCGAGCACGTCCACTTTTGAAAGTGAGGAAGCGAGCACCGTACTATCAGATAAAGGAGATAACTTATCACCAAAATAGGCTCCAGATAAAACGGCTCCAGCCACGATAGGTAATGGAATTCCCAATCCTTCACCAATTGCAATCATGGCAATACCTGCAGTTCCAACTGTCCCCCATGATGTACCTGTAGCAACAGACATAATGGAACAGATGATCAGCGTAGCTAGTAAGAAAATATTAGGATGAATAAATTCCAGTCCGTAATAAATTAATGTTGGTACCACTCCGCCGGCAATCCATGTTCCAACAAGTGCACCTACTGCAATTAAAATCAAAACAGCCTCTAAACCATTCGATATCCCTTTTGTAATGGCGTTTTGAAGGTCTTTGTATGAATGTCCTAATCGAATACCTAAAGCAATGACCATAAACCATGAGATAAACAATGCCAGTTGAATATCCAATTTGAAATAAAGAGTAAAAGATAAAACAATTGCTAAAAACAAGCCAAGTACAAACACGACTTCTAAAATAGACGGCAGACGTGGTGATTTCATTGTGTTTCCTCCCTTTGTGCGTGCGTTAAGCGTTTTCAAAAATATTGTGAAAAAAGTGTGTCAATTCGAAAGAAAGTGAATTGCCTGTTTTTCTCTATTTCACAGGCAATTCTACATATCAATAAAATAAAATTTTTGATATTATTATCGCTCTAGGAGCTCTGCACCCGCAATGCCAGGCTTTGTCATCTCGAATGGATTCAAAATAATATCAAGTTCTTCTTCTGTTAACACATCATTTTGCAAGCAAAGATCTCTGATCGATTGTCCTGTTAAAATGGCTTCCCTTGCGATTCTAGCCGCGGCTTCATAGCCTAAGTGAGGGTTCACAGCAGTGATCACGCCTGCACTTTTTTCGACATATTCTTTCAAACGTATTTCATTTGCTTCAATGTCCACTAAGCAATGATCTGTGAATGAACGGAATCCGTTATTCATTATACTAATAGATTGAAGCAAGTTAAAGACCAAAACAGGCTCCATCACATTTAACTCAAGCTGACCTGCTTCAGAGGCAAGACAGATGGTGTGGTCATTCCCAATGACCTGGAATGCGATTTGGTTAATGAGCTCTGCCATGACTGGATTGACTTTCCCAGGCATAATGGATGATCCTGGCTGACGAGCTGGCAATGCAATTTCAGCAAGACCTGCACGCGGACCAGAAGCCATTAGGCGAAGGTCATTGGCAATCTTAGACATGTTCATCATGCATACTTTTAATGCAGCAGACACTTCTGTGTAAGCATCTGTATTTTGCGTTGCATCCACAAGATGCTCTGCGCCTACAAGCGGAAGACCAGAAATATCGGCCAGCTTCTTCACGACGATCTCAATATAACGAGGATCTGCATTTAGGCCTGTCCCAACAGCTGTTGCACCCATATTGACTTCATATAAATGCTGCTTTGATTGGTTGATCCGCTTAATATCACGGCTGAGCACGCGGCTGTAAGCCTCAAATTCCTGTCCTAAACGAATTGGAACAGCATCCTGTAGGTGCGTACGTCCCATTTTGATCACATGATCAAATTCTTTCGCTTTCTTTTTGAATACGTCCTGCATCGTTTGCATTGTCTCAAGCAGAATGTCTAACTGCTTCAATACAGCAATATGGATAGATGTTGGAAACGAGTCATTCGTTGATTGTGACATGTTTACATGTGTGTTTGGGCTTAAATGGATGTATTCACCCTTTTGATGTCCCATGATTTCTAGCGCTCTGTTTCCAATCACTTCATTGGCATTCATATTCATCGACGTTCCTGCGCCGCCTTGAATTGGGTCTACAATAAAGTACTCATGCAGCTTGCCTTCAATGACTTCATCAGAGGCTTGTACGATGGCATTTCCAATTCCTTCATATAAACGTCCAACTTCCATATTGGCTTGAGCAGCTGCTTTTTTCACGATGGCAAAGGCTCTAATCAGTTCCTCGTGCATGCGATATCCAGTTATCGGGAAGTTTTCTTTTGCACGAAGGGTTTGCACCCCATAATACACGTCTGCCGGAATTTCTTTTTCTCCAAGAAAATCCTTCTCATAGCGATAAGTTGCTTGAACCATCTGATATGACCTGCTTTCTATAGAATAGTTAAATCACTAAATCTTCTGCGATTGGCGTTTCCATAATCTTTTTCACTTCTCTTGGGTCTGTTGTTTTACCTAGTGCCCACATGAGTTTCGGCACGATGGCCTCTGTGTTCATGTTTCGTGAACGTGCCACTAGTTCTTGATTGATTTTGCGTCCTACTTCATACACGCTCATGTCTTCTCCTTCTTCAAGACACTGAGTTGTGATGACAACAGAAATGCCTTCTTCGAGCAATTCGTTGATTTTCTCTAATAGGTTTCTTCCTTCGAAAGGAATTCCGCCGCTGCCGTAGCTTTCGATGACGACTCCTTTGTATACACCTTTGATTGCATCTAAGAATTCAGGCTTTAGACCTGGGTGCAATTTCAAGAGGCAAACGTCAGTGTTTAAGGATGCATCTAATTTAAGCGGTTTCATTGACGATCTTTTTACTTTGCTATTGTATTCAATTTGATGGTTTTCAATCGATGCAATATATGGATAGTTAATACTTTCAAATGCATCGTAGCTTTTCGTTCTTAGTTTGATTGCGCGTGTCCCTTGAATGACTCTGCCATCAAAGACAACATACACGCCGCCTACGCCGTCACATGCAAAGCGAATGGCATCGGTGATGTTTTTCTTCGCATCTGTTTTCTTAAACGTAATCGGAATCTGTGAACCTGTAATCACGATCGGCTTATCCGGATTTTGCAGCATATAAGACAGAGCTGCTGATGTATAGGCCATTGTATCGGTTCCATGCGTGACGACAAAGCCGTCATATTGATCATAATTTTCATAAATGGCTGTTGCGATATCCACCCAGTATTCAGGCTGCATATTTGTACTATCTATACTCATTAGGGACTTTGTGTCCATTGTGTACTCTGCATTAATTTCGTTTAAATAGCTTAAAAGGTCCTCAGCTTTAACACCTGGAGCCAAACCATTTTCACTCTCTACAGATGCAATCGTCCCACCAGTGGTTAAAAGCAATAATTTCTTCAACAGGTCCACCTCTTTCAGTAAAATTACTTCGTTTGTCACACATATTATAAGCCAGCTTGTGCTATTCTATAATATACGCTTTACGCGTACCTTCATTGCCATTATAGTCACATAACGCGAATTAATCAAGAAATTATTACGCATAACGCGTACATTCCATCACAAAATATGATATACTGTTGTTGTATATAAAGGAGCGTTCATGTAATGATACTCGATCGTTTAACCACTCTTAGAAAAAAGAAAAAATGGTCTCTCCAGCATACGGCAGATCGCCTAGGTATCGCCAAAAGCACCTATGCCGGTTACGAATCTGGGTACCGACGACCTTCGCTTGAAGCAGTGAAGCGCCTGGCTGATTTGTATGATACGTCCATTGATTTTTTACTTGGTAGAACGGACGAGCCAGAGATACAACGTAAAATCTCTGATATCAAAATTGAACTGACGGAAGCAAAAGTAGGAACCATTCTTGTAGACGGTGTTCCCCTAAATGATGAAGAAATCAAACAGCTTGTTGCCTTTATTCGGGCGAAAAACACCCTAAAAGTATAAAACAAAGAAAAGAGAGGCCCCTATCAATTGGGTGCCTCTCTTTTCTTTTTCAGTTGCTTATGAATAAGGAGAAGACAGCTGACTTAATTCCTCTAAGCGCCGCTTCGCTTCTTCTTTATTAAACGAACTATAATAGCGATAATTCTCATCATCTAAGATGCGGTAATGCTGACTGAGCACATTTTGCTGAAGACGAAATGTGCCTTTTTTGATAGACGTCCGCCACCAAACCTTTCCGCCGATCGTACGTTCCACCGATAGATGCAATTCATCATGTGCCACGACTTCCAGAATCTCAAGCGGATCATCCCCAAGTGTCCCTTTTAAAATGTCACTATCCCTGAATAATGCACATACGGCCGCAGTTTGCGTCCAGTTGAGGCGCAGCCTATTTTTTTCAACCTGCTGCAAATGCCGTTTCGATAGACCAAGTACCTCAGTCATGCGGTCCTGCGTATAATTCTTTTCTTTTCGAATTCGTGCCATTTGTTCTGTGACGAGGTCGATTACCATCTCTTTATCCATCTCTCATCACCTCTCCGAGTGTTCAGTCTTTACTGACATCATACACGATTTTTCCGAAAAAGTAGCGCCTCATCCTTCGGAATTATGGAAAATGTCTCCTAGTCGATCTGCTCTTCGACCTGACCATGCTGCTGTCTCCAGTTCTCTTGGGCTGCTTGATTTAAATATGGATAGATCTCTTGTTTGACGGTTTGCTCGAATACTTCTTCATCTAAAATACTGTACGCTGGAATCTTGAACAATTTCCCATCCATTTTCCGAATAAGCACATCCATGAAGAGAAATCCCCTTACACTGTACCGATGCCTGCGCATATCAATGGATTGAATGTCTTGAAAAGGGATCGTCCGCTCTCGATACAGCACAGCACCATTCTCCCCGCGCTGAATGCAAAAAATCACATTTCCCCTCTTCGTAAAAGCCGGCAGAATCATCAAAAAAGAGATCAAGCCATAGACAATGCCTAATAGTCCGCCTAAAAATAAAAACAATGTATAATTCGATTCAAATGTAAGAGCTTCTGAAAACAACCAAATACCGATGATACCGAAGCCGCCCGTTGCTAAGAATGCCCATACCCTTAAAAAGGTCCTGCTTCTCACTTCTATTACTTCACTTGGATTCAAGCGTCATTCTCCTTTTCTCCATTAGAATATAGAACGTAATCCGTCTCTATGAGCCGTCTCCACGCGAAATTCATTTTCTTTTATTCCCGACACAAGCCACGACTGTTTCTCACCCGGAATAATAAATAACATGGATTCCACATCAGGCGTATTATTTTTATCGTAGACGACCTTCATCAGGGAGTCCATCTTTCCTTTTCTCGTCTGTACATCAGAAACAAATGCCTGCACGAGTTCTTCGTTCTCTGCTCGATGAAGGAAGGAAGGCCACTCATTCTTCGCCTCACTTGCTTGCTCTAATAGCTTTTCAAATTCCTCTGCTTGCAGGGTGACGACAGGTGCAGGGTGATCACTCATTTGTATGTTGAAAAAGGCAGTCACTTGCTCCTCTGCCTGCTGGTCATCTTTCAGTTTTTGAATCTGATGGACTTGTTGATCATACAGCGTATGGTGCGCATATACGCCCATCTGTGTCGTGTGAAAGGAGGTACTGACTTCTTCATCTTCATCCCCAAATCGAGATGCCTTGACGGTGTGAGATGCATCATTCATCGCCTGGATGAAATGACGGTATTCCGCTTTATATCGATATTGTCTGTTTCGAAATTCAAGTACACCTTTTGCGAGCAAAGAGCGGCATGCAATTTCAAATAAAAACCCTAGACGCTCGTCCTCTACATCAGGATAATAGGCTTCCTTTAAGGACATACCTTGTTCAAAATAGCCTTCACTGTAAAAACTAAAGATGAGTTCCTCAATACTTAGACTTAGCTGATCCAACTTGATCTCTCCTTATCCAAAAGAAAATGCACCCTTAAAGAAATCGCCTGCACCTTTTATGAGCGAATCTGCGGTTTCTTTTGTTTTTTCTATCCCTTTATGTATCACCTGATTTGCCTGATCAATGGTGTCATTAACTGCTTTCACACCTTGACCCGCCAGCTCGAATGCTTGTTTCCCTTTATCCACAACCGCATGAATTGGGTCCTTTAATTTCACTGCAACCTGCTCAGCAAAGCCTGATGTCAGCTTGGCGACTTTTTCTCCTATAAATCCACCGACTGCGGAACCAATGGCTCCTCCAACGACGGTTCCAATCGGTCCTGCAAAGCTTCCAAGAGCTCCTCCGACAACGGCACCTGCGACAGACCCGCCAGCGATAAAGACCGTATTGTTCACTGCATTTCCAACAGCCTTAGCATTTTCACGCTTAAGGACTTCTGGCTGATCACCGAATTCTGCATAGTTCTCGGCAATTTTCAATCCACAGCCGACTGTTTCCGTTGCACCAGTGACTACCGTTGCAATGATGGCATTTCCTTTCGCAAATCTTGCCCCATTTTTCAGAACAGACTTGATTCCAGCCGTGTCCTTCCAATTGATACTTCCTTTTGTAAAATCACGGACACTGTTCGTGAATGCAACCGTATCATCAGGATAAAATTTTGTGAATTTCTTATGGACCAGATCAGCCATCGACCAGTTCGATCGTTTTAATAATTCTTTTTTACTCAGCCAAATCCTTGCTAGCCGGTCAAATCTCGTTCCTTCTACCCGGCTGGTCAGATCAAGCAGAAGCTTTGAATGCTGCGCGGCATACCGGCCATTGTCTTTAATGAAGGTCGTCATCCCAAGCCCGTAGTATTTCGCCTGCATCATCACAATACCAGCTAAGCTCGTGAGCGTCCCATATTGATCATAAATGCTGTACATTTTCCGTAAAATATCGTCTGCTTCGACCATCTTATCTGTTGCATGACGAATCGCAATATCATCACTGCTCAATTTACTGATCAATGCTTGTCCTGCTCCCCATGCATCCCCAACGCCTGAAAAACAGCTTCTATACCGAGGATCACAGCCTAAAATGAGACCATCCAGTTCACTATGTAAATCGCGGTGCTTCGTTTCAATGACAGAAAGTTCGCCTACAACATCATTCGCAAGCCCTGTCAGCTGATCTGGATCAACCACTATGTCACGTGCCATCACATCATCTCCCTTCTCGGTTTCTTTCTCTCCGTTCTTCTCGTCTCTTTCGCTCAAGCTCTTCCATTCTGGCTATTTCAGCTTTCCGTTCCTCGATTTTGACCGCTGCATCGCGCAGTTCCTGACTTGTTTCAAGCAAGTCCTTTTCGAATTGATCATAGCGTGCCGTTGTTTCCTCAAAGCTTTGATCAAATTTATTCCTTGCTTCTCCCTGCCAGCCTGATCCTACTGCCTTGAGCCGATTCTCCAGCAGCTGCTTTGACTGCCGAATCTCAACAGCTGCTTCCTGAAACTTTTGAGCGAGTGCCAGCGTTTGACTAGAATCCAACTTTCGCACCCCTTTCTCCCAATTTAACGTACAAATGGATGATTTTATATGTCCTCATTATAAATAAAAAGACACCCGAAAAAATCACCCTAAAGAACCATTCAACACATCACCAAATGAAAGTAGGTCTTTTTCCTCTCTAATTACCAGAGAAAACCTTTCTTGTTATGAAGCGCATTCAAGACGTGATAAAATGAACGTATTCTACAAAAGGAGTGACGTATACATGAAAGAAGAAATGATTCAGCGATTCACAAGTTATGTGAAGGTAGATACGCAGTCGGATGCAGATAAGGAAAGCTGCCCATCGACTGAAGGACAGTTGAACTTAGCGAGACAGCTAGTTGAAGAAATGAAATCCATCGGGATTCAAGAAGTAACAATGGATGAAAACGGCTATGTCATGGGAACGATCCCATCTAACACAGACAAAGACGTCCCGACCATTGGCTTCCTGGCTCACATCGACACAGCTACTGACTTCACCGGCAAGAATGTGAAACCGCAGCTTCATGAAGACTATCAAGGCGGCGACATCACCTTAAATGAAGATCTACATATCGTTTTATCTCCATCACAGTTTCCAAATTTACAAAAATATCAAGGACATACGCTGATCACAACAGATGGCACAACCTTGCTTGGTGCAGATAACAAAGCAGGTATCGCAGAAATTATGACCGCTATGCATTACTTAATTGAAAATCCAGAAATCAAGCATGGAAAAATTCGCGTCGCCTTTACACCAGATGAAGAGATTGGCAGAGGGCCGCACAAATTTGATGTTGATGCCTTTGGCGCTTCCTATGCGTATACAATTGACGGAGGACCGCTCGGGGAGCTGCAATATGAAAGCTTCAACGCAGCAGGTGCGAAAGTATCCATTAAAGGAAACAACGTCCACCCTGGGACAGCAAAGGACAAAATGGTCAGCGCTGCGAAGATTGGGATGCTCTTCCACAACAAGCTTCCTTCTGATGAATCTCCGGAATACACAGAAGGCTACGAAGGATTTTTCCATCTCACGAAGTTTGTAGGAGAAGTCGAAGAAGCAGAGCTGCAATATATTATTCGTGATTTTGATAAAGACAAATTTAACGAACGCAAAGCACTATTTGAAAAAATAGCAAATGACTTAAAAGCCATTTACGGAGAAAACAGCATCAATCTCAAAATTCAAGATCAATATTATAATATGAGAGAAAAAATTGAGCCGGTGAAACATATTGTGGATATTGCCCATGAAGCAATGGAAAACCGCTCAGTGACACCTGTGATCGAACCGATCCGCGGCGGTACAGATGGCTCCCAGCTTTCATATAAAGGTCTTCCAACACCAAACATCTTTACTGGCGGGGAAAACTTCCACGGTAAATATGAATTTATTTCTGTCGAGAACATGGTGAAAGCAACAGAAGTCATCGTTGAAATCGCCCGTTTATTTGAAGAAAAAGCATAGATATGTTTACAACCGTTCCTGTTCGGGAACGGTTTTTTAATAAAAGTTTACAATTTTCTGAAACTTTTATGACACTTATTCGTACTAATAGAGACAACCCTGAAAAATTCTTCTTGACGAGTGCAATAACTGGAAATATAATAGTTACAAACAACCAGTATTTTAGACCTAAATTAGCAGATCATCTAGACATTAAGAACTAAACCGATTCTGCTGCTTATTTTCAGTTATAAACATCACTCACCCTGTCTACACTTAAAGAATAGGATGAATTGGAGGAATGTCATATGATGATTTTATTGATTATCGCTTCACTTTGCTGCTACTTACTATTCTCTTTCAAAAAAGATAACCGCACACCAAAACGAAAAAGCGCAGAGCTTTCGGAGTTTGAAATCTTTCGTATGCGCCGCCACTACAACGGAAAACGCCGTCATCCACTAAACGATGCACCTAAACAAGTATAAATCTGAAAAAGAGCCTCATATGGGGCTCTTTTGTGTGAGTACATAACAAAAAACGACCAGACTCAGTGGTCGTTTTTCTTTTTATTTATATACCTTCGCAGGAACTTGAATCATCGGAATTCCTACATAGTAAGGTGAAATCTCATATGGCTGAAAAACAACAGCAATTCCCTTTTTCGTGAAGTAATACTGCGTGTTGTAGTTGATTTCAATGTCTCTTTTTTTCAGGTTCGCATAGAATTTGCTTTTATGTTTCTTTGTGTAGTTATAAATATAATCTCTTACTTTCGTACGCTTTTTCTTTGTTTTCACAACGTCTGTCAAGAACAGCTGCTTTGTCTTTTTCTTCGTTAACACATAGTTCATGCTGGAAACCATCGTATCCCCATGCATTCCACCATCATTCATGTAATCATAGTTTAAGATACTGAGCTTCTTCCCATTGTTAAATTTCGTTTTAAACGATCTTTCGTACGTGATCTTCCCGTAGCCTTCCTTTTTCGCTTCGTCCTTTAAGAATAAGTAAGTAGAATAAGAGAAGGCGATGTCTTCTTTTAAATCACGATTGATGGTTTTCATATGCGCCTTGCTTAGGTTTTTCACCTGTGCATATTTGAATGTTTTTTTCTTTTTATAATAGTGTGTGCTTACTTTCGCTTTTTTTGCTTGTTTGGCATCCGCAGATCCAACTGGCGCAAACAACGAAACAATCAGTGAGAAAATGAGCAGGCTGATTGTTAGGCCTTTTTTCATTGTCATAGTAAAAACCCCCATTTTTGTCTATTACCAATTGAGTATACCATGACAAAAGAACCAAAAAAAGCATTATTTCCATATTATTCTTCCTTTTTCCACATCGGGTTTGTTTACCGTTTTCATAAGTTCCTGTATGCTTAATGTAGAATGCTAGATGAAGTGTGGTGTTTATCATAGAAGAGAATATTTTTAGTCACATTCGGACAACGTTTCATAGTTTGTCTCCGACCCAAAAAAAGATTGCCAATTACATTTTAGAAAATCCTCAGAAAGTTGTGCTTCATTCCATTAGTGCACTTGCTGCTGAATGCAATACTAGTGAAACGACGATCTTTCGGTTTTTACGAAAAATTGGCTATGAATCGTACCAAGTGTTTCGTGTCCATGTCGCACAGGATATTGCGACCAATACGCCTCAATCCATTTACGGTGAGATCGAGGCATCCGATAGTGTAGCTGACATTAAACATAAGGTCATAGAGTTAACAACAAACTCGATTCAGGATATGAAGCATATTTTAGAAGATCAAGCCGTGACACAATTTATCGAACAAATGAAACAGGCACATAAAACCGTCTTCTTTGGAGCAGGTGCGTCCAGTTTTATTGCAGGAGATGCTTATCATAAGTTCCTCCAGCTTGGTTTTGAAGTGAGTCTATGCAGTGATCCGCATATGATGAACATGATTGCTACTCACGCCACGGAACACGATTTTATCGTTGCGATCTCCCATTCAGGAGAGAGTAGAGAAATTCTTGATGCCGTGCAATTTGCTAAAGAAAAGGGAGCAAAGGTTGCCTCTATCACGAGCTATCCGAAATCAGAGCTCGCAAAGCGATCTGACTTTCATCTGCTCAGTTCTTCTAGGGAGACAACCTATCGATCTGACTCCATGATCTCCCGTATTAACCAGCTTGTGATCATTGATGTACTATACGTTGCAGCTGTTTTAGAACTAGGGTCAAATGCCATTGAAAACGTGAAACGATCTCGATTAGCCGTAGCTAAAAATAAAACATGAACGCAAAAGGCCGGAGCTGATTCCGGTCTTTTTTTGTGACTTTTCTCATATTTTCCGTTGACATGTTCCTATCACGTCATGTACATTAAATGAACAATAGTTTATTTTCTACTATTAAAACAAATAGATAGTATATATACTAACAAAAGAAAAAGAAAGCGCTTTTTGTAAGGGTTTTCTATATAGGAGGCGTTCAATGTGACAAAGAAAATTGGATTCATTGGATTAGGTATTATGGGAAAACCTATGGCACTCAATCTATTAAAAGCCGGTCATACTGTGACTGTTTTCGATCTAAATGAGGAAGCGATTCGAGCGTTACAAGAAGCTGGAGCAAAAGGTGCTGTTTCAGCAGCTGATGCCGCTTCTAAAAGCGATATCATCATCACAATGCTTCCTAAAGGAGAGCATGTAGAGGCAGTTGTTTCAGGTGATCATGGCATTTTAACTACAGCTAAACCTGGCACTGTTGTCGTAGATATGAGCTCAATTTCCCCTGTTACTTCTAGAGCTTTAGCTGCTCTTACAAAACAGCATCAGGTGGAATTTATCGACGCACCTGTCAGCGGCGGAGAACCGAAGGCAATAGACGGAACACTTGCCATCATGGCTGGCGGCGAAGAAGTCATCTTTGAGCAAGTGAGGGATGTCCTGCTTGCGATGGGCACAGAGGTTGTATTAGTTGGGACAAATGGAAGCGGAACAACAGCGAAGCTCGCCAATCAAATCATCGTCAACTTAAATATTGCCGCTATGTCCGAGGCGCTCGTTCTTGCCGCTAAATCAGGCATTGCCATTGACAAAATGTATGAAGCCATTCGCGGCGGGCTGGCAGGAAGTGCTGTTCTCGATGCAAAGGTCCCTCTCATCTTAGAACGAAACTTTGAACCAGGCGGACGGATCGACATCAACTTAAAAGATTTAACCAATGTGATGGAAACTGCTCATGATATCGGCGTTCCTCTCCCGCTCTCTAGCCAACTGCTCGAAATCTTCCACGCTCTCAAAGCGGACGGAAAATCTGGACTTGACCATGGCGGCATCGTTCAATATTACGAAAAAATGGCTCATGTCGAAGTGAAGAAAGGATGAAATGGTCATGAAGAAAAGCACTGACATACTGAATGCCCTTCCGAAAGCGGATTCAAAGATCATTCAATCAGCATACGAACAAGCACTGAACAGCTTTCATCATAAAGTCATTGTATTAGATGATGATCCAACAGGGATTCAAACCGTACATGGCGTCTCTGTCTTCACCGATTGGTCAGAAGAAAGCATTGAAGCCGGTTTTCTTGAAGACAGCCGAATGTTCTTTATTTTGACCAATTCTCGCAGTATGACAGAGAAGGAAACGGCTGCTGTGCATGAAACAATCGCTTCAATAATTGTGAAGGTAGCGGAACGGGTTGATCAGGATTTCATTATTGTCAGCCGAGGAGATTCTACTCTTCGTGGACACTTTCCGCTGGAAACTGACGTACTCAGAACCACGATTGAACAGCAAAGCTCCCGCCAATTCAATGGAGAAATCCTTCTTCCTTTTTTCCAAGAAGGTGGACGCTTGACGATCAACAATATTCATTACGTCCAAGATGGACACGAATTAATTCCTGCTGGTGACACAGAATTTGCACGAGATCGCACATTCGGCTTTCAGTCATCTCATCTCGGAGAATGGATTGAAGAAAAGTCAAACGGATCGTTCACGAAAGAGAACACCACCTACATTTCGTTAGATGATCTACGGGCTTTACGGATTGATCAAATAAAAAAACAGCTCATGAGTGTGACCGATTTTAAAAAGGTGGTTGTAAACGCTATGGACTATGACGATGTCAAAGTCTTTGTCACCGCTCTCATTGAGGCCATTCAAGCAGGAAAGCAACTCATGTTCAGAAGTGCGGCGGCACTTACAAAAGTTCTTGGCGGTATAGGGGATCGTGCCTTATTAACAAGACATGACTTGATACAAGAACAAAGCCCGCACGGTGGTCTCATTATGATTGGTTCTCATGTGAAGAAGACAACAGATCAATTAAAAGCGCTTCAACAGAATAAAGAGGTAGCTTTTATTGAGTTTAATACACATCTCGTGCTGGCGCCTGAAGCATTTCAACAAGAAATTGACCGCGTGATTCAGCAAACTGAGGCATTATTAGCATCTGGTCAATCTGTGGCTGTTTATACAAGAAGAGAACGGCTTGACCTTGGGGATGATCGTCAGGAGGAAGAATTAAAGCTCTCTGTAAAAATTAGTGATGCTGTGACAAGCATTGTCCAGCGTCTCACAATTCGCCCTAAGTATCTCATTGCCAAAGGTGGCATTACCTCCAGCGATATTGGAACTAGAGGACTTCACGTGAAACGCGCAACTGTGGCAGGGCAGATCAGACCAGGCATTCCCGTTTGGCAAACAGGTGAAGATAGTAAATTCCCTTTCATGTCTTATGTGATTTTCCCGGGAAATGTTGGTTCAAGGGATACGTTAAAAGAAGCTGTAGACATACTTGAAGGATAAAGCATAGGGGGTGTTTTGCACTCCATTATGCACCACAAAGGAGGAAAGATCATGTCGTTAGTGTTTATCGGACTTGGCGTTTTATTATTGCTTTTACTCATGGTTGTCTTTAAGTTAAACGCTTTCATATCTTTGATTATTGTTTCTTTAATTGTTGCTGTTTTAGAAGGAATGTCACCACTTGAAGCGATTGCTTCCGTCGAAAAAGGACTCGGCAGTACGCTCGGTCACCTCGCACTCGTTCTCGGTTTTGGGGCGATGCTTGGTAAATTGATGGCTGATTCTGGCGGAGCTCAGCGTATTGCGATGACACTCATTGACCGATTCGGTATTGGAAAAATTCAATGGGCAACGATGCTGACTGGATTTGTGATCGGAATTGCTCTATTTTATGAAACCGGATTCATTATCTTGATTCCACTAGTTTTTACGATCGCACAAGCTGCAAGACTTCCTGTGCTTTATGTGGGTATGCCGCTCGTCGCTGCACTTATCACCACACATGGCTTCCTCCCTCCTCACCCAGGGCCGACTGCCATTGCAAATGTCTTTCAAGCAAACATGGGACAAACCTTATTAGTTGGGATTATTTTAGCGATTCCTGCAGTTTTAGTAGGTGGACTTCTCTTTACGAAACTATTTAAAAAAGATCAGTTACACGCACATATTCCAAAGAACTTATTTAATCCAAAGGAATTTACAGAAGAGGAAATGCCAAGCTTCGGCATTAGCATTTTCACCGCTGTTTTGCCTGTATTGCTCATGACATTCAGAGCAGTTTTAGAAATTTTCTTCCCATCCTCCCCATTACTGCCAACCGCTGAGTTTTTAGGCGAACCGGCGATTGCACTGTTAATCTCCGTGCTTCTTGCTATCTACACGTTTGGACTTGGCAGAGGCAAGAGCATGCAGGATGTGATGAAATCAATCACAGATTCTATCGGTTCTATTGCAATGATTTTATTAATTATTGCAGGTGGCGGCGCCTTTAAACAGGTGCTCATTGATAGCGGGGTTGATCAATACATTGCAGGAATCATGCAAGGAAGCACACTTTCTCCTCTGCTTCTCACTTGGTTGATTGCTGCGGTCCTTCGTGTATCTTTAGGATCAGCCACCGTCGCCGGTCTCACAGCGGCTGGCATTTCTGCTCCTTTGATTGGACTGACAGGTGTGAGCCCAGAATTAATGGTGATCGCAACAGGTGCCGGCAGTATTACGTTCTCTCACGTGAATGATGCGGGTTTCTGGATTTACAAAGAATACTTTAACCTGTCCATGGCCCAAACCTTTAAAACGTGGACATTGATGGTGACCGTTCTTTCACTTGTCGGACTAGCGGGTGTTCTCGTCGCTGATTTGTTCATGTAGAAAATTAACTGTAAAAACCATTGACTTTCTCTCGGAAAAGTTGAATAATTATGTTTATTAAGAAAATTGAATCAAAAGGTAACCTTATTAAGAGTGGTGGAGGGACTGGCCCTGTGAAACCCGGCAACCGCTGTTCCTCGGAACAGAATGGTGCTAATTCCTTAAGCAAGCAGATGCTTGTTTGAAGATAAGGCAGAGTTCTCTCAGTATATGATGCTCTTCCTTATCCAAGGAAGAGCTTTTTTATTTGATTTTTAACCTGTAGAAAGAAGGGATTCAGCATGACACAAGTACAAACCATTGGAAAGAAAACAACGAAACCGCCATTTCGCGCAGATCAAGTAGGCAGTTTACTTCGTTCAGAACGTATCAAGGAAGCACGCAAGCAAAAAGCAGACGGCACACTGACAGCAGAGCAGCTCCGACAAATTGAGAATGAAGAAATCACTCGTATTGTGGAGAAGCAAAAGGAAATTGGATTAGAGGTTGTCACAGATGGAGAGTTCAGACGTGCTTGGTGGCATTTTGACTTTCTTGAGGGATTAGATGGGGTCGAAGGATTTGAAGCAGATCAAGGTATTCAATTCCACAATACGACGACAAAAGCACGGGGCATCAAGGTCACAGGTAAAATCGATTTTACAGATCATCCAATGCTGGAGGATTATCGATTCCTTCACAGCATCGCTGGTGAGCATACGGCTAAAATGACGATCCCAAGTCCGAATATGCTCTTTTTCCGTGGAAAGCTTGATGAAGGTGTGTATGACAGCTTAGATGATTTCCACCATGATGTGGCACAGGCCTATAAGAAAGCCATCCGAGCTTTTTATGATGCAGGCTGTCGCTACTTACAGCTAGATGATACCGCATGGGCAGTGTTCTTTTCTGAAAAAGGTCAGGAACAAATCAAAGCCTTTGGCCGCGAGGAAGATGAACTTCGTGAGTCGTTTGCAAAAACAATCAATGAAGCCGTTGCCGATCGTCCAGAGGATTTGGTGATCACTATGCACATTTGCCGTGGTAACTTTAAATCGACGTGGGCAGCTGAAGGCGGTTATGAAGCAGCGGCAGAAACGATTTTTGCCGGCTTAGATCTGGATGGTCTCTTTTTAGAATTCGATGATGATCGTTCTGGCGGATTTGAGCCCCTTCGCTATGTGAAAAATCCAAATCTTCAAATCGTACTTGGTCTTGTGACTTCAAAGTATGGTGAGCTTGAGCCGGCTGAACAGATTAAAAAACGAATCGAGGAAGCTGCTCAATACGTCGACATTAACCAGATTTGCTTGAGTCCGCAATGCGGGTTCGCCTCAACGGAGGAAGGCAATCTGTTAACAGAAGAACAGCAATGGGAAAAACTTCGTCATGTGATTGAGATTGCAGATCAAGTGTGGACTTCATAGTCCCCTTGACGAAAAAAAGACAAACCGCAGTATGAACGGTTTGTCTTTTTTCTTTTATGCATCTAAATGATTACCATTTGTCGCAATCACTTGTTTATACCAATCGAAGCTTTTCTTTTTCTTTCTATCTAATGTTCCTTTTCCTTCGTTATCACGGTCGACATAAATGAAGCCGTATCGTTTTTTCATTTCAGCTGTTGATGCGCTGACAAGGTCAATTGGGCCCCAGCTTGTATAACCCATCAAGTCTACTCCGTCTGCAATGGCTTCTCTCGCCTCTAGCAAATGGCTTCTGAGGTAATCAATTCGGTAATCGTCTTGAATGGACCCGTCTTCTTCTACTTGATCGACAGCTCCTAGTCCATTTTCTACGATAAACAATGGTTTTTGGTAGCGGTCATATAGCTGGTTTAGTGTTGTACGAAGTCCTTTTGGATCAATTTGCCATCCCCAATCACTTGCTTCTAGATAAGGGTTTTTCACGCCTTCAAATAGGTTACCACCAGTCACTTGTCCAAGAACCTCTGGATCTGTACTTGTCACAAAGCTCATGTAATAGCTGAAGCCAATATAGTCCACTGTATGGTTTCTTAGGATGTCTTCATCACCATCTTGGATCTCAATATGAATACCATTTTCGCGGAAGTATCGTTTCATGTAACCTGGGTAGTAGCCTCTTGCCTGTACATCTGAGAAGAACAATGTTTTACGGTCCTGATCCATTGCAGCAAACATATCTTCTGGTCTTGAGCTGTACGGATAAGTTGTCATCGCTGCAATCATACAGCCGATTTTCACATCAGGAATGATTTCGTGTCCTGCTTTGACAGCTAAAGCACTTGCAACAAATTGGTGATGCGCTGCTTGATATTGAATGCTTTTCTCGTCATCACCCTCTTCAAATACAAGTCCGCCGCCAGTGAAAGGCGCATGTAACACGACGTTGATTTCATTAAAGGTCATCCAATATTTCACTTTGTCTTTATAGTGAGTAAACAACGTTTTCGCATATGTTTCATAAAGATCGACAAGCTTACGGTTTCTCCAACCGCCGTAGTTTTTCACAAGTGCAAGCGGCATTTCATAATGAGAAATTGTGACAACTGGTTCAATTCCATGCTTATGCAGTTCATCGAATACTTTGTCATAAAAAGCAAGGCCTGCTTCATTTGGTTTCGCATCGTCGCCATTTGGGAAAATACGCGGCCAAGAAATAGAGAGTCTGAAGCATTTGAATCCCATTTCTGCAAAGAGTGCAATATCTTCTTTATAGCGATGATAGAAGTCAATCGCATCATGATATAAGTTCAAGTCTTTCATTGATTCATCGAATGGATGC
Source organism: Andricus grossulariae (assembly GCA_011634705.1). NCBI lineage: Eukaryota > Metazoa > Arthropoda > Insecta > Hymenoptera > Cynipidae > Andricus > Andricus grossulariae. The sequence goes on from JAABKJ010000005.1 coordinate 28,550, forward strand.
ATAATACCGTGCGGTGATACATCAGCTGTCGATAAGCCTTTTCCATCTTTATTATAAGCACCTTCAATTTGGTTGCCCGCAACAGCGCCGCCCCATAAGAAACCTTTAGGAAATGTTTTTTCTAACTTGTTCATGTTGAATGCCCTCCTCTTTTTCTTCTACACTGACTGTGAGCAGTGTCTCTTGTACTGAAATCGCGCCTTCTGTTTTCGCATCAACTTGTGCAAAATCGTTTGTGTTAGTGACGATAATTGGTGTGGTGACATCATAGCCTTCTTGCTGAATGCCCTCGATATCAAATTCAACGAGCACATCTCCTGCTTGAACAAAATCACCAGACTGCACATGACTTGTGAAATACTTTCCGTCAAGTTTTACCGTGTCAATCCCGACATGAATGAGAAGTTCTGTACCTTGTTCACTCTTCAAGCCAATAGCATGTTTTGTGTGGAAAATGGTTTCAACCTTGCCGTTGAACGGTGCTACAACACGCCCAACTGTTGGAACAATGGCTGCACCTTTACCCATGATTTCATTAGAGAATGTTGCATCATTTACTTGATTTAGCGGCTTTAGTTCACCTTCAAGCGGGCTTTGTACCACTTCATTTTGAAGTGCTACTGTGTCTTTCTTTTCTTCTGGTTTGTCTGCTTTTGTATCATCTTTCACTGGTACATCTTTGAATCCTAGAACAAGTGTCATGATGGTTGCTACAACAAAGCCGATGACTAATCCAATGATGGAGTAGACAAATGTTGGGCCAATGAATGTTGGGAGACCTGGGAGACCTGCTGATCCAGACACCACATATGATTTTACTTTAAAGATCGACATGAACACGCCGCCTGCTGCTGCACCAATGAGGGCTGCAAAGAACGGTTTTTTCAATCGCATGTTCACCCCATACATAGCAGGTTCAGTAATACCCATTAATGCAGTGATACTTGTAGACATCGCCAACGATTTGAATGTTTTGTTTTTTGATCTTAAGAAGACACCGAATGCTGCACCAGCTTGTGCCATATTTGCAACAAACATCATTGGCATAATGAAGTCAAAGCCGTTTAATGTAATATTGTTGATCATGATTGGAAGTAGTGCATAGTGCATGCCCGTAATGATCAATGGTGACATGAAGCCGCCGATCAAGAGTCCGGCCAAAATACCTGCATGTTTGAACAATAAATCAATTCCACCTGAAAGGCCATTTCCGATAATCCCACCAAGCGGTCCTACCGCGATGAGCATAATTGGTACAACGACGAGAAGTGTGACCGTTGGAACAAGGATGATCTTTAATGATTTCGGGCTGTATTTTTCTGCGAATTTTTCAACATATGAGCCGAGCCAGATGGTAAGTAGAATTGGAATCACCGATGAAGAGTACACAACGGCAACCACTGGCAAGCCTAAAAATTCTGTATTTCCTGCGCCTAGTAAAGCCGTTAACTGCGGGTGCAGTGCGGCGGCTGCAATGGCAGCGGCGATATACTGATTTGTGCCAATTTTTTTAGCGACGCTTACAGCAAGCAGAATCGGTAAGAAGTAAAAGGCTCCGTCGCCGATAGCTGTTAAAATTGCATATGTGCTGCTTTTATCCGATATCCACTGGAACGTAAGCATGAGTGCCAAGATCCCTTTGATCATACCGGCACCAGCAATGGCTGGAAGAATCGGTGTGAAGACACCAGAGATAAAATCGAAAAGCTTAGATATCACATTTTGTTTTGATGCTTCTTCTGTACCGCCTGACTTTACATCTGTTGACAGTCCTGAGTCAGCAATCATCGCTTGATAGACATTTGAAACATCATTGCCAATAATGACATGATATTGACCTCCGCTTTGATTCACACCCATGACGCCGTCTGTTGATTGCAGCTTCTCCTTATCCGCTTTGCCTTCATCGTATAAGTTGAAGCGAAGTCTTGTCATACAATGCGTGACTTGCTTAACATTCTTTTCACCGCCGACAAGCTCTAGAACTTCTTTTGCTGTTTGTTTGTGGTTCATTGTATTACCCTCCAATCGTTGATTACATTTTGATATAGAAAAAACCTAAACATCCATTAATGTCCGAAAAATAACGATTCAGACATTAATCGATATTTAGGTTTTGCCTGCTTAACCAGTAACAATCCTTCATAGCGATTGATCTTTATTTAATTTTATATGTCTTTAGATATAAAAAAACCTAAATCATGCCTTATCAAAGATAGGGACAATGATTTAGGTTTTGCCTGCTTGACCAGTAACAATCCTAAAAGATTGTGGGTTATTTAGTTTATAGTTATAAATTATCATGTTAATTTAGTGATGTCAACGCTTTCTTTTTAAATTTATTTTCTTTTTATCACTCTGTCGATATGCAAAGTTAAGTATAACATCTCATCTTCTATGAGACTTCGGTTGTATTCTTTTTGAACATAATCATTAATTTTTTCGGCGCATTGGAAAGCTGCTGTGTTTTTTTCTTTTACCACTTCATACAGAAATTCATTTTGATTTTCCATTTGTGTTTCGTTAAACAGACGCTGCCCAAAAAACTTTAAATGAGTGACAAAACGGAAATAGTTTAATGATTCCTCGTCTAAATCAATTTGAAAGTGATACTTGACGATATTTAAAATATCTTGAATGAGTTTGGTAATTTGAATCACGTTCGGCATTTCTTCATTGAGCTCTGCATTGACAATGTGCATCGCAATAAAACCGGCTTCATCCTCAGGAAGATGAATGTTGAGCTTTTCCTGAATAATCCGAATCGCTTCTACACCACACATAAACTCCTCTTTGTACAACCGCTTGATTTCCCAGAGCAATGCATTTTTGATGTCCATTCCTTTTTGATGACGTTCAATAGCAAAGGTGATATGATCTGTCAGTGTCACATAGATGCTGTCATTCAAATTTTTATTAAGGGTTGTTCTCGCATGATCAATAATCGCCTCACACACTTGCATATACTCGATCGGAATATCATAAAGCAGGGTTTTGAATTTTTCTGATATATCTTTATTTTGAATGGAAAATACTTTTTCAATACGTTCTTCGTCAATCGGGTCTCCGCTTTTCTTTTGAAAAGCGATCCCTCTGCCCATAATGACCAGCTCATGCTGCTCGTCATCATACGCACTGACCACATTATTATTGATTACTTTCGAAATGATCAATTGATACCCCCCAGTACATTCCGCTTTTTCGAGCATTTATTGTTGATTGATATGTCATTTTATTATTATTATCAAAAAAGAGGACTTTAAGATGATTTTACATTTTTTTTTGATACGGTCAACTAGAAAGAATGACATATTACCTCTCAAACATGACGAAATAGGGGCAAAAAGTCTAAAAACATACACAAAAACACTCTATCAAGAGTGTTTAAAGAGTGTTTTTTACAAAATCAGGAGCAATCCCAATTATAGACGACATTCTCGAATTTTTTTCGTTTGAGGTCTTCTGGTTTGATAAAAAAGTTGGCGATTCCGCAGTCTCCCCACAACATATCCACTTCATCATCTGAGTCGATTTGTAATAGTAGAACGGTATGCTCTTGGTCTTCATAGGTACGCGGATCCTCTTGTGTAAAGCCTGGATATCCACCCAATTTGTGACCAAAACCACTCTCTGTCTCATAAAATTCATCTAGCAAGGCATCCGCTTCATCTCCATCAATACCTTCTACACCTTCGAATAGGTCCCAGCTTTGTTTGCCTGTGACTTTTTCAAATCGGAAATCTCCTACACTGATCGTTTCGCTTGATAATTCACCTGTAATCGCGCCTTCTTTCATAACAGGAAAATAAAAATCATCTGGAATTTTTACAAAAGAAAAATCAGATAATAACTCTTCTTCTGCTAAAAAAGGTTCTTCAATGAATTTAATCCGAAAATCTTTTTGCTCTGTTTTATGGTCAATATTCATCCCATAAAGATCATCATGCACAGAAATAAAGATTTGCAGAAGTCCTGTTTCTGGATAATCCTTCAGCTTCGGTAGCTGGCCAAAATTCATTTGTGCCAAAAGCTTCATAGGGTGTCCTGCGCCATCAACTGGATATTCGTCGTTTTTAGGGAAGTAAGGATCACCTGCAATTTTGCTGTCGTATGGTCCTGTTTTTCCTTGTTTCATATTTAGTTGAATCATTGGTTGTTCAGTTTGATCTAACATTTTACGGTAAGGTGCTATGATTTCTTGCAGCCTCGCTGATTGTGTCACGATGGTCTTCCTCCTTATGAATAGGTCTACTGACCAGGGTAGTATCTCTTTTCTATCATACAGAAGTGTACACTGCCTGTCAGCGATCAATCGGTCAATATCCTAACAAGTTCCTCACCTTAAAACGAAAAAAACCTCCGATTAATCTGGAGGTTTTGGTCGATCTATTTTTTATTTCACTTGATAATTCACTAAGTCTTCTGCGAGTGATTTCATCGTTTCATTTGTTTCATGAAGACCTTCAATAATTTTTGTAAACGTGCCTACAAGCTCTGCTTGATGCTCAGAAGAAGCGACAATTTGTGCTATTTCTTCTTCCATTCCTTTAATCGATCCCTGCACATCTTTTAGCGCTGTTTCAATATCAGTCGTCGCTTGTTTGGCGTGAGTTGACAGCTTTCTCACTTCCGTTGCGACTACTCCGAAGCCTGCTCCTGCTTCACCTACTCTTGCAGCCTCAATTGATGCGTTGAGTCCAAGTAAGTTCGTTTGATCAGAGATACCTTTGATAAGATTGGACACTTGATTGATTTTAGAGGAATTTTCTACAGTGGTTTTCGTATTTTGTAGAATTTGTTCACTTGTCGCTTGTAGTTCCTCTGAATGCGCAGCAACTTGCTGTACCATTGCGACTAGTTTTTCGGAAGCTTCGTTGCTCTCCGTCATAATGTCATCTAATCGTTGTTGATTGGTCTGATCATAGGCCACGCAGAAAGCAGCGACTACCTGACCCGTCTCATCTTTAATTGGAACGGCTACAATATCCATTGGAATTCCGTATACTTCTTTCGGAATTTGGATAAACGATGGCTCTCTCCCATTTTTCAACATCGAAAAGTTTTGAAATCCATCAGCCACTGTATCACCAGCTTTAAATCCTAAGTCAATGTCCCCATGTTGCTGATAATAAAGAACCTTCTCTTTCCCTAAAACAGAAAAGGTTAGTTGCTCTCTCATAGCTAGTCCAATGATTGGTAAAGCGTCTATTATGTTATCAATTCTCTGTGACATTCGCTCACGTTCATCCTCTCTTTTTCTCAGTACATCCTCTTTATCGGTTCGTTATAAGGTCTATTACAGCCTGTAATGTGCACTAATATCAATCAAATGACCTAAGACATATAAAAAGCCCACATTCTATCAAGAGAATGTGGGTATTTTTAAAAAAAGGACATGCATATCAAGACACTGATAACGATGAGCAAAAGATACATATAGTCGATCCACGAAGTGCTGATGACATGATAATACGTCCGCTCTCTCTCACCCGTGAAGCCTCTTGCTTCCATCGCAATGGCCAACCGTTCTGATTTTCGTACGCCCTGTGTAAAAAGAGGAAGTGCATAACGCATAAAGGCTTTCCAGCTGTTTTTTTGCTTATAGCCTCTAATTTTATGCGCCGCCTTCATTTGCTTTAATTCACTTTGAAATAACGGAATAAACCGGAAGCCAGCAAGCATCCCATACGCCCATTTTGGCGACATTTTGCACTGATGAATGAGACTCATCATAAATGCTGTCAAATCTGTTGTGGACGTAAACAGGAGACCGAATGTCACAAAGCCAAGCATTCTGAGAGCGATGGTGAGTCCATTTCTTAAACTCTCCTCTGTCATATGGAACCATGCCCATTTCCAAACAGTATGATCCCCCTTGCCAAAGGCCGCCATCATCCAAAACACGAGAATAAAAAAGAGTAGATAAGGGACAAGTCTTGTGAAAAGATACTTCAAATTCCATCCGCCTAAAACAAGTCCAATACCAAGCGCAAACAGCCAGATGATGAAGGTTGTTTTAGGATCAGATATCGCCATGAGACAACACATCGCAAGTAGATGAGTGAGTAATTTGATGACTGGATTCACAGTGGAAAGAAAGGAATGATTACTTTGCAATCGTCAGCACGTCCTTTCTTTCAGCCACATAGCGATAATGCAACGGGGCTCTCAGTTGATAAGCATCGACAAGGTCCTGATTTGAAAACAAATCATAAGGCGTGCCATCATACACATGCTTTCCTTGATGAAAAAGAAGCACTTGATCGGCACACTCATCGACAAGGTCCATATCATGTGTGACCATCAAAATAGTGGTGCCTTGGCGTTGACGCTCTTTCAAGCGCCTGATTAATTCCTTCGCTGTTCTTTCATCCTGCCCGAAAGTCGGCTCGTCTAACAATAGGACATCCTGATCAAAAAGGAGCATTGTAGCCACACTTAATCTTCTTTTTTGACCTAGGCTTAAAGTGAAAGGATGAGCTTTTGCATGCTTTTCTAAACCGAACTCTTTCAATAGCTGAACTGTTTTTTCTTGCACAACGGATTCTGGCCAATTACGCTGCCTTCCACCAAATGCAATTTCATCAAACACTGTATCTTGTATGAATTGAAGCTCCGGATTTTGAAACACAAAGCCTGCCTTTTCATATAGTTCTCGGTCTGACCACTTTTTAAGGAGTGTCTCTTTTAAAAAAATGTGGCCTTTTTTCGTTGGCTCTAAACGAACCAAATGTTTGAGACATGTGCTTTTCCCGCTTCCATTTTCCCCAATGATCGCCACCCAATCCCCTGCTTTGATATCAAGCTGAAGATCACTCATAATCCTCTTTTTCCCGTAGCTTAATTGAAGATCTTCTGAACGAATGATGGTCTCCCGCTTAGTCGACGGCACTTTTTCATTCTGCTTCTTTCTTGCTTCAAAGGTTTGCATAAGCTTGTGACTCATTGGATGAAATGGATCTTGAAGGATCGTAGACCATTTCTCGGGAAATAATTTCGGCCTCCAAATTCCTGCCTCTTTCATTTCTATTTCATAAGTCGCGAGCACATCTTTTGGAGACCCATCTGCTAAGATGCTGCCTTGATCATTTAATAAAATCACCCGGTCCATCCATTCAATGACACCATCTAGCACATGCTCTACAAAAATCATGGTTTGTCGCTGATCAGCTGCAAGCTGCTGTAGAAGCTGAAATATCTCCATTCTTCCTGCTGGATCAAGCTGTGCGGTCGGTTCATCAAAGAACAGCACATCTGGCTCTAACGCTAGTAAACAAGCAAGCGCCAATCGCTGCTTCATGCCGCCAGATAATGTGTGGATGTCTGTATTCGGATCGACATCAAGTTGAACTTTTTGCATGAGCTGCTGAATGATGCGATCCATCTCGTCACGAGGGACAGAACGGTTCTCTAAGCTAAAGGCAATTTCTTCATTGACGCGATGCATACAAAACTGGGAATCAGGGTCCTGAAACATGACGCCTGTATGTCTTTGCAATATCACTTCGCCCTGCATGTCCGCTTCTAAATGTTCTGGAATGATGCCAGCCAGAACGGAGATGAGCGTGGATTTACCGCTACCGCTTGGTCCTAAAATAAGCACCTTTTCTCCTTTTTGAATGGAAAGAGAGATTTGATGCAAAACGGGCTGAGGCTGTTCATAAAAACGGACAGTGAGATTATTGCACGCGAGAAATGAATTCATGCTGTTCACCTTTGTTTCGTTTTTCTTTCATGATGGCATATTGATTCAGTACACCGGTTTTAGATAATGCGTCCACCACTACTTTCGCTAAACATCCGCCCAGTATCATTCCGCTGATGATTTGAGTCATCAGTGTGATGAGTAAAACTTGAGGTGTGTAATAACCAAAGCCATTCGCAACGAGGCTGTATGCCATTGCTCCAACAGCTGCAAAGGCACCTGACAGCATCAGTGTCCACATGCGATACCGTTTATAACCAAAAAGAGCAAAGGCGATTTCTGCCCCAAGCCCTTGGCATACACCAATCAGCAGGGCTGAAAGACCGAAGTGGCTGCCTGTCAGTAATTCCACAGCGGCAGCGGCTGTTTCTGCAATCAGGGCAGCTCCCGGCTTTTGAATGATATACGCGACGATTGGACTGGCAATCACCCAAATACCAAACATGATGTTGCCTCCTGCTGGGCCAACAAGTGCTGTAATGGGTAAGTAAAGTGTGGACCATCCTAAATAGATGACACCACATGCAACGGATAAAATGACAGCAAGGACAACTTCTTTCATCTTCCATGTCATGATGAATGCACCTCCAATGGAACTGGCCACTCTTCCACCGTAAACGCCATATCCCAAAACTTGTACTCAAGCTGACAGCTTAAGATAAAGTGCTGTTTCATTTTTTCCTTTTCCTTCTCACTTGCTGCTTCCGCCAGCTGATCGAGCCGCTTGCAAAGCTCCACTGTAATAGAGTCGGTTAACCCTCCATAAAATGTGATCCACTCATAAAACGGATGTGACGGGTCAGGCTGCACATCTGTGAGCATTCGTTTCCCAATTTCCCAATATGTCCAAGGGCATGGAAGCAGGACAGCGATGATTTCTCCAAGCGTACCTTCCTTGGCGACTTGTAGCATGTGATGAATATAGTGATGAGCACTCGGAGCAAGCGGGGCACCTTGGAGCTCATCATATGATACACCTGCCACTCGGCAAAGATTTTGATGAGGGTGTGTCTCACTATCTAGTACAAACGCAATCTGCTGATGGAAAAAGGCAATATCTTCTTTGTCTGTACATCTGCTAAGAGCCGCTGCATAAATTTTAATAAAAGCTTGTAAATATTCTGCATCTTGTTTGACGTAATGAATGATCTGTTCCTTTTCCAGCTTTCCTGTTGCCAGTCCTCTAACAAACGGATGCTGATAAATGGCTTCAAATAATGGTTCTGTTTCTTCTCTTAATTGCGCTGAAAACGTCATAAAAAAAGCCTCCTCTTCTTCAGTAGAATAAATGAAAAAGCCACCCCAAATGGAGCGGCCTTCTTATCGATTCAATCATGAATAAGACGAGGTCCAGCTCCACTTCCCTCCGCTAGTACAAACTAGATCAGGTTCAAAGGGTCCAAGATTTTCTCTTGTCTCAGTCATATATGACTCCCCTAGTGGACTTTTGTCATTTAATTATCTTTACTCTACACATGTGTAGATTTGCTGTCAACCGCCTTTCTTAATTCAACGTTCTGATCGTAGGCAGCTTTTCGATCCCTGCAGCATAGTAAAAATTAAGGACACTGAAGAAATCAATTGGTTTTCCTGTTTTCAAATCAACAGCTAAAATATGATCGCCGTAATTTGTCATATCATCAATATCTAAACGCCTTGGCGTTGTCTTTCCAAGTGTATCAACAAAGCTACTATGGTAGTATTGTCCGCTAGCAAACGATGATTCATGATACATAAATAACGTCTCCACATCTAAGTAGACGAGAATGGCCTCAGATGAACTCGCATAAGGAGAAGAGTACGATACTGGTGCCGAAATACTTTTCACTTTCACACTTTCAACAGAATGGGTTCTCTGATCATATTTTCCGTCATATGAGAAATAAAATACACGCTCCCATTTATAATCGGCGGTCTTAGATTGTTTGTTATACACTTTTGTACCATTAGCGAAAACATCCCCATTCGCATACTCAGCTACAAAGTATTGCAGGGTGGAAGAGAGGGAAACAGCCCCTGTGAAATTGGGTGGGTTTTTTGCATTCACTTGTAACGTGTAAGAGTCTCCGAAATTTCCACCGCTTGTGATACCGAATGCGTAGTCACCTGCTGGTAAATTGGTCAAACCAAGGAGACTGCCTGCTGGCTGAATCAAGTCCGTCGGATAAGCTTGTCCAGTTTCATAATCAACAACAAATAATTGTAAGAAATAATCGGGATTTGAAGAGGTAATTCGGCTGATGAGTGCCTGAGGTGAAGTCGTACTTAACAACCATAAATCGACTGGGTCGTCCTCTGATAAGACAACCGATTGGTTGATGGCTAGTCCATCAATGGAGCGAACGAAAGATGTACGCATCTTACCATCTTTAGCGGCTTTTCGTTTGATACTGATTCCATTTTTCTTATCTACTTTAAAAGATTTTTTTAGCTGCTTCTTTTGGATAGCGGTTCCTTCATCCTGTTTCAAAATCGAGTCTTGCACTTGCTGAATGGCTTTTTCCGTCAGTGGTGACAATTTCCCATCTGATTTCGGTGCTTCTTCTGCTTTTAATACTGGTGAAAATAAACCTGTTGTGACGAGTAGAATGGATAATAACGCTGCAGTGATTTTTCCATAAAATGCTCTCACAGGAACATCCCCTTTTTCCTCAATTGGGTTTTTTACCCTGTGAATATTTTACCATTATTTCATTCATTGTTATGGTCTTTTTTAGGAAATCTTTATGACAAAAAACCAGCCGTATTTGCTACGACTGGTTTTTGATCACTTTATGAAATGGTTTTAACAAACAGGCGTGCTGTTTCTGCACTAGAACCTGGGTTTTGTCCAGTAATGATTTGTCCGTCAACTACAGCGTATGGTGCAAAGGCATCTCCTTTTTCAAACGCTGCCCCTTGCTCACGAAGTTTTGTTTCCAATAAAAATGGAACTTTTGATGTCAGCTGAACAGCTTCCTCTTCTTCGTTTGTGAAGCCTGTGATTTTTTTACCTTCGATAAATGATTTGCCATCTTGATCCTTCACATCAATGAATGCTGAAACGCCGTGACAAACAGCTCCGACTGCACCATTTTTGTTTGAAATAGCTAAGATTGCATCGGCTACCAGTTGATTAGACGCAAAATCGATCATTGGGCCGTGTCCTCCCGCAAAGAAGATGCCATCATAATCAGCTGGGTTCACATCTGTAAGCGCCTTTGTGTCTTGAAGTAATTCATATACATCTTCATATTGCGCTGGAACACCTTCTGGAATTGAATTTTTATCAATAGGGACAGTTCCACCTTGAATAGAGACAATTTGAACGTCTAGTTCATTTTCTTTAAAAATATGAAATGGCTCTGCCAACTCTTCTAGCCATAAGCCTGTTGGATGTCCGTTCATTTCTGAACTGCTTGTCGATACTAATAACACTTTCTTACTCATCTTGATCATCCTTTCGATTTAACATGTTTCCATTTTACATTTTGCGCAATTAAATATCAAGCAATTGAACTTCGGTGCAACTCTTTATGGTATACCCGATTTTCTAAAAAATATGGCATATCATCAAATCTAATCAATATGTGACATTCTATTGGTAGGGAATTTCATGTAAAATTGTCATTGAGTGATATCATATGAGGTAAGATGGATAGACCTCACGGATGTGAGGGGACTTTTAAAGGAGTGGAAAAGAGATGAAAACCTATTCGATTGTGATGATCATCATCACGCTCTGTATCATATTGGCCGTCTTTTTGATGAACTTAACAGGGGTCATGTATGGAAAAATTATTTTGGCTGTTGCCGTTGCACTATGTCTGACATCCTTTATTCGTCTAATGGGTCTTCGAAAAAGATAAAAGCCGCCCTTTACTCGGGCGACTTTATTTACGGTTAAATTGCCAGGATAAGCGCAATTAATGCAAGAAGCGCTGGTACTCCTTGCTTGACGATGATTGATTTATTAGAGGTCACACCGCCAAATACCGCAGCGATGATCACGCAAAGAATGAAAAATAGCTGAATCATATATCCAACAGTATTCGATCCAAGAATGAGCCCCCAAATCAGTCCTGCAGCTAAAAACCCGTTATAAAGCCCTTGATTGGCAAACATCACTTTTACATTTGGATCCTTTTGCAAGTGTTCTGGCAGCTTAAAGGATCTCTTTGCCATCTTTGATTCCATAAAAAACATTTCTAATAACATAATGACAAGGTGTTCTAATGCGACAATTCCTACTAGTATTATTGCTAAAATATTCAATTTAGTTAATTCCTTTCTGATAGACGATCACGAATCTCTATTTTATCCGTGTATAAATCAAAGTCTTGTATTAATTCAAGCGCTTCAGTAAAGCGGCTTTGTGGAATGTCTTTCATTTTTCTCACACCAAACTCCTTTTTAATAAAAGCCATGATGGTATTGATATGAAGCTTACCGTGACCATCATACTCGAAATGGCTGCAAAAAGTCTGCATCGTCCCTCTTATCACCTTTAATTGCTTAGCAGTGACACAACTCATTGGTAACGCTCATCCTTTCCTTTGTTTTAACAGCTAAAAAGAACCATGTATGAAAGAAAAACCTTCCAATCTCTATTATATAATGATTTCATTCGGATATCAAAATAAAAAAGAACAGACATTCGACCAAAAAACCGTCCTTTTCATCAAAAACAGTTTATTACCATATCAAAAAGCCGGATTCAATGGTAGAATCCGGCTTTCTGTTTAGTTACTTTTAGAAATTAATACCTTTCCAACAGAACGATCCTTACTTTGTCCAACAACTTTAAAGGATAGACCGTATGTTGGGACATCACGCCCTGCATCTGGATTATTTGGATTCACATAATTCTTTTTATCACTAAATGTACGAGTCGGGCGAATATAGCGATCTACCAACGTTAAGCCAGTTGTCGCTGTATAATCAATATTGAGCTTCGTACTTGGATTCAAAGAAAATGCTGCATCATGTACTTGGAAACCTGTGGCTGCAATGGAGCCGTCACTCCACTTCAATACTTGCTGATCCGCATCTACTACCCCAAGGAAACCGTTCCCTGGGTGTTTTCCTACCCAGTTATCACCGTAGGATTGATCGACATACCACACGACCAAACCGTTATTATAGCTCATGAGGCTTGCCCCGCGTTTGATATGCTTTAACCCTTTATCGACGTCAGCATATGAGCGCCACTCTAGTAAATAGTATTGTGCTGCATATTGTTTTCCATTCGATTTCGAGAATCCGTTAAAGGTGAAAGTAGACGTGCCCTCGGCATCATCTGACCATACTTTCGTTCCATCTGCAGTGATGTTTAAATCATCTACAAATAAGCCTGGCAGTGAATAGCCTGCATCGGTTGTATAGCGGAATTGCAGGTCAATTTTCTTCCCTGCATAAGCAGAAAGATCAAAGGCTGCATCTACCCATCCGTCTGATTTTCCGTCAATTCCATTGCCTTCGTTCGCTCCAGCTTCATTTCGATCGTTCGTGATGTTACCAGCAATGGTCTTCCACTGATCGGTTCCTGTTTCACGAACTTCTACATACGCATAATCATAATCCTCTTCGATATCGTACCATGCTTTAAATGTCAGCTCTGCTTTGCTCCCTTTCGACAAATCGATACCTGTTGTCGTCATGGTCGCATTTAAATTGTCACCCGTTCCGCTAAAGTACGCATTTTGTCCTTGAGCAGGTTTTGTGACCACAATCTCTTTATCTGGTAAATCCACTCGAACCGCATCATGGTTCGTTCCTTTTGTTGCTGCTTCATCAATCAGCACTGTTTTGCTTTTCTTTAATGTTTTACCATCAATAGTTTGTCCAGTAAGCCAGTTACCGCCATGTAAGTTTTGAAGCATTTCTTTCGCATATGGACTAAAGCCTGTTGGTTCCGTTCCAGGGACTTTACCTGCCCAGCTTCCGCTTGACATGATGGACCAGTAGGATACGGGCTCGCCTCCACCTGTGTACTGTGTATCGTACTCATCAGGAAGACCGAGATCATGTCCGAATTCATGTGTAAATACGCCTGCCGCGCCATCTTCAGGCTCAATCGTGTAATCTAACGCGCCTAATTTTCCGCCTTGTCCGACTTCAGATTCAGTGTTTGGAATTTCAAATACATCACCAAGTGACCAGCGGTGCGACCAAATTGCATTAGAGCCAAGCTGTCCGCCGCCAGCTTCTTCACCTACGCCAGCATGAACGACCATCAGATGGTCAATGATGCCGTCTGGTTCGTTATAAACGCCGTCCCCATCCATATCATAGCGGTCCCATTGATCATATTCACCAAGATCAATGTTCGGGTCCTTTGCTGCTGCTTCGAGTGCTTCTTTCACCAATTCACGCGGTCTGCCGTCACTGCCTGATTCATCAGGTACGTTCCCGCCATAATAGGCTGCTTCATGCTTCGCTGTATACCAGCCAGCAACCGTTCCACTGATCGTGTAACTGCCGCCAGACTGTTTCTCATAATATTGCTTCATGGATACTTTTCGTTTCCCATCTGGACCGATGTAGCCATTTTTTCCGAAAAGCATGTCTTGATAGTGCTGCTGATCGTACTTGTCATAGTACATATCAGTCTCTTCTTTTTTAATACTATTATGCTTATAATCTTTAAAATCTACTAATAAAACCAATACCTTATCATTGCGAACATCGCCTTTATACTTTTCCTTTTTGACCGGTTTTACATGATTGCCTTCTTTTCCTTTATGCTTCTTTAACTTTTTCTTTTTGGCTAATTTGTTATGTACCTCTTGTTTGTATTCTTTCAGAAATTCAGGCTCTTCTGTTAAGGTGCTTGCACTTTGTTTCATAGCAGATTCTTCTTTTTTCTTTAGATATTTCTTTAATGCTTTTTGGGTTTCTGCTTCATTGGCATTCTTTTTGATCTTTCCTTGTTTTTTCAAGGCTTTGATGAGACGGTCTTCATTCACAACACTTGCATCGAATGGAATACCTGAATAATGACCGCCGTCTGAGGATGTTGACTTTTCTGTAGTGTGGGCAGATAGAGGGGTGCTGAAAGCTGTCAATGTGCCTAAACCGAGGACAGCTGTTAGTGCTATGCTCGTCCATTTCCCTTTTTTCATTTTGGTTCCTCCCTAATTTGGTAATAAATAATATCTCATTCTAGCATATTCCAATATACTTAAGTCGAAAAATATTTTATTTTCAGAAATTTTGTGGAAAATGCACAATACGGGAATAAAATGGGCGGAACAAGGTGTCGAAAATAAAAGAACCCCGGGTGATGAACGGGGGACTGACACCCGTTTTTGATACATGGATCAAAACACCTTAATGAAACAGCCAGTTGCCGAAACTTTTTCGGTGACTTTCTAATTTCAAACTGGAGTGGAAGAATTCAATCGAGCATTATCAGCGGGCATACCCTTATGGGACATGCTCATGATAATGCCTTTTTCCTTAATCTCGTTTTGATCAGCATATGAAGTGAGACTGCTCCTTGATTAACCAATCGTATAAGTGACTAAATCTTTTATGGTGGGTAGATAAAACATTTTTTGACCAAATGGCAAATACGTAATATCGGTCACTCTTTTTTATGGATTTGTCGTAGAAGAATCCCGTTTCAATTGATTTTCTACATGTAAAACAGATCGTTAAAAAGGCATATTAGGGTGAATTTTGTTGAAACTCTCAAATTTATTTCTATTGACATCAACCAAAAGGTGTAACTATAATGGTTACATCTCATCTGGATGTAACTGAGTTCGTTACATCTTTTTTCTAAGGCTATCCAGCATGAATCAAATATTCACTTTGTTTCGGGGAGGTTAATGATTGAACAATATCCAATTAATTCGCTAAAGAAATATTTATTTATGTGTTGGCTACACTCATACATAAGACCTGTGTTTTTAGTCCTTAATAACATATAGGGTCTTCGTAAAAAATGAAAAAGGAGAATCATCTAATGTTTAAATTAAAATCAGTCATAGGATTTACTTTAGGTCTTTGTTTCGTGTTATTGCTAAGCGCATGTGCTAGCAATGAAGATACAAAAAATACAGCAACCGATAACAAAAACACAGCGGACAAACAAGCTGTAAATCTTAAAATCACAACATTCAACCCTGGTGATAAAGGAGTTTTTGCTGTCACTTCTAGCTTGATTGAAGGACCGAAAGAAGTCATTCTTGTCGATGCCCAGTTTGAAAAGGATAATGCAGAGAAGTTAGTAAAAATGATTCGCGATACAGGAAAGAAACTGACAACTGTTTATGTCAGTCATAAAGACCCGGATTATTACTTTGGTCTCTCTGCCATTCGTGAAGCATTCCCTGATGTGAAAATTGTGGCAACGCCTGAAACTGTTAAGGGAATTAAAAAAACGATTCAGGCCAAAAATGATTACTGGAATCCAATATTGAAGAAAAATGCACCAACAGCACAGATTATTCCAGATGTTTTAAAGGGAGATAAACTGACCGTTGATGGAAAAAACATCAACATCATTGGACTTGACGGACCAGACCCATCTCACACTTTTCTTTGGGTTCCATCGAAAAAAACAGTTCTAGGTGGAGTACCTGTTTATGAGAATGAATATGTTTGGACAGCAGACAATCAATCTCAAAAAAGTCGTGATCAATGGCGTGAAATTCTAAATCATATTCTTGATCTGAAGCCGGAACGTGTGATTCCAAGTCATTATCTAGGTAAGAGTGCTGAAGATACATCAGCAGTTGTGTTTACCCGTGACTATATTACAAAATTTGAAGCAGCAGCTAAGAGGGCAGACAATTCAGCTCAATTGATTGCTGAAATGAAGAAAGAGTATCCGAACTTTACGAACACTGGAGACTTAGAATTGAGTGCTAAAGTCATGAAAGGCGAACAACAGTGGCCGTGATGTCATAAATATGATTGACCATTCAGTGTGTTCTCATTTTAGATGGGAGCACCTGAATGATTAGATGAAATATTTTGACTTGATTATTTTACCTCCTTAATTGATTTCATCTTCACTTCAAGTGAATAACTAACTCTTGAACCCATAGAAAAACACCTCCAAATTGATTTCAGGTATTCTATACCCGATTTTCAACTTAAAGGTGTTTTTATTTGTCTCCCTTTATAGGGTCCAGTCCTGAACGTCTAGGGTGTTTGTTGTTTTACTATGAAAGTTGCTGGCCTTGAAAGGCAACAACGTCAAGTGGAGCGGCTAAGAATTCTTTTGCCTTCGCTACGAAAGCTTGGAAATGTGCACTCGCATTATGGCTCTGAACCGCAGCGTCATCTTTCCACACTTCTACCATTAAGAAGGTATTTTCCTTAGCTGTATCCTTGAACAGCTTGTAGGATACATTGCCTTCTTCCGCTTGTGAAGCTTTCATTAATGCTTTGATTTCTTCTAGAAATACGATTTCTTTTTCTGGATGAATGGTCATCCCTGCATGAATAATAATCATCTAATCGTCTCCTTTTTAAAAGATATTATTTCCACTCTGTAATGCGTTCAATCGGTAAGCGGTAAGAAGCATAACCTTCGTCAGCAGCTTTCCCAATTGATAACAGCATCACTGGTACATAACGTTCTTTATCCCAGCCAAATGTTTCAGCGATGACTTCTTTATCAAATCCGCCAATTGGATTTGTATCATAGCCGTGTGCACGTGCTGCAAGCATAAGCTGCATAGACACAATTCCACCGTCAATTAAGATTGTTTCGCGGTTGACATGCTCTGGAAGTACCTCAAAGTGTGCAGTTAGTGCAGCAATTTGTCTTTCTTTCACTTCTTGTGGCATGTAGCCATGCTCCACTGCTTTTGAATAAATTTCATCTAAGTATTCATTGCTTTTCATATCTGCAAATACAGCAATGACAGCTGCTGATGTTGACACTTGAGTTTGGTTGAATTTTGCAAGTGGTGCAAGCTTTTCTTTTCCTTCTGGGCTGTCAATGACCATGAAGCGCCAAGGTTGTGCATTCACTGATGATGGTGCAGTTGTTGCTTCTTCTAAAATCTCTGCCATTTCTTCTTTGCTGATTTTCACAGCTGGGTCATAGTTACGAATGGAGCGGCGTCCTTTCATAATTTCCATAAAATCGTTTGTTTTTAATGTTGTAGCCATGTTGAAACACTCCTTTAGGTTGTTTGAATCTTTTCGATGTTTTGTTGTATTCGGTTGAGCACATCAGTGAGAAGCTTTCGTTCTTCGTCACTTACGTTTTCAAGCATTTCTGAGATAAATCGTTCTTTTTCTTTTTTAGAAGCTTCGATTCTTATTCTGCCTTCTTCTGTCAGACGAACAAGTGTGACTCGATTATCTTCTGGCTTTCTTCTGCGCGTGACCATTCCTTTTGTTTCTAACTGTTTTAAGTGACGCGTCACAGCCGCACTATCAATATTTACTTTTTTCTGCAAATCTGACTGGCTGATTTCGTCTGCTTGGAATAACAGTGATAGCAACTCTAGTCTTGATTGGCTGATGCCCGTGCATGCTTCGAACTTCACGCCCATCATACGGTTCACACACTGCAAACGGTATAATACCTCTGCTTCTTCAGAGCAAAATGCAGTCAATGCCATCCCCTCTTTTCTATTCAGATCAATTAGTTGATATATCAATCATTGACTCGTCAACTAATATACACCCATTATTTAATGATTGCAAGAGGTTTGTTTCATAAAGTAAAATTTTTTATCTCAATAGAAAAAGAAATGAACAAAAAAAGGACAAAAGCGGCGAAGCACTTTTGTCCTTTTTTCTTTATTCTGTGATCACAGTGTGAATGAGAGTTGGTGCATCGGCATGATCTGCGATGCGGATGTTATCATAAATTTTCTCCACGACATTTGCAACGTCTTCACGATTTGCATGAAGTGTCACGAGTGAATCTCCTTTTTCAACACGATCGCCGACTTTTTTGTTCAGCATGATGCCGACAGATAGGTCGATCTCGTCCTCTTTTGTCGCACGTCCTGCTCCAAGAATCATCGCTGCAACACCGATCTCGTCTGCGACGATTTCAGCAACCACACCTGCTTCTTTTGCAGGAACGTCGATTTGGTAAGGGGCTTGCGGCAGTTTTTCCGGCTGATCTACAATCGAGCCGTCTCCACCTTGATTTTCTAAGAATTCTTTGAATTTCTCAAGTGCTTTGCCGTTTTTCATGACTTCAATTAGCTTTTCTCTTGCTTCATCAAGCGTTTCTGCTTTTTTCGCAAGAACGACCATTTGACTTCCTAAAGTGAGCACAAGCTCGTTTAAGTCTTCAGGGCCTTCGCCTTTAAGCGTATCAATCGCTTCTTTCACTTCAAGGGAATTTCCAATCGCTAATCCTAACGGTTGAGACATATCAGAGATGACAGCCATCGTTTGTCTGCCAACGTTGTTTCCGATGCGGACCATGGCTTTTGCAAGCTTCTCAGAGTCTTCAGGTGTTTTCATGAAAGCACCTGCACCTGTTTTCACATCTAATACGATCGCATCTGCGCCAGCAGCAATTTTCTTACTCATAATAGAGCTTGCAATGAGCGGGATGGAGTTAACGGTTCCTGTCACATCACGAAGGGCATAAAGCTTTTTATCCGCTGGTGTCAGGTTGCCTGATTGACCAATGACCGCTACTTTATGACGGTTCACAAGCTCGATGAATTCGTCTTTTGTAATTTCTACGTGGAAGCCTTTTACCGCTTCAAGCTTGTCCACTGTACCGCCTGTATGTCCAAGGCCGCGGCCAGACATTTTCGCAACAGGTACATCAAGTGCAGCCACAAGAGGAGCGAGTACAAGCGTTGTTGTATCGCCTACACCGCCTGTTGAGTGCTTGTCTACTTTAATACCCTCAATGGCAGAGAGGTCAATCGTGTCTCCCGAGTTCGCCATAGCGAGCGTTAAGTCTGCACGTTCTTGATCCGTCATATCTTGGAAGAAAATTGCCATAGCCAAGGCACTTGCTTGGTAGTCAGGAATTGTTCCGTCCGTATATTCTTTGACAAAGAAAGAAATTTCCTCTGAAGATAATTCTTTTCCGTCACGTTTTTTTGCAATGATATCTACCATTCTCATTGTTTTCACCATTCCTTTTTTTAAATTAGTAAATCAAACCGACAATGCCTGCTGTTAAGAAGCTGACAAGTGTTGCACCAAATAGAAGCTTTAATCCAAAGCGTGCGACAACGTTCCCTTGTTTTTCGTTTAAGCCTTTGACTGCTCCAGCAATGATACCGATAGAAGAGAAGTTCGCAAATGATACAAGGAATACAGAAATGATCGCTTCTGTACGAGCAGTGAAATGGAAAGCATCACCGGACAGGATTTGCATTGCCACAAATTCGTTGGAAACCATTTTCGTTGCCATAATGCTTCCTGCTTGTACTGCTTCGCTCCAAGGTACACCAACAATAAAAGCAAATGGGGCAAATACATAACCAAGTACATCTTGGAAAGAAACACCGATGACAGCTGTAAAGATTCCATTAATCATCGCAATTAATGCAACGAAACCAATCAACATCGCAGCGACAACAATCGCTACTTTGAAACCATCCATAATATATTCGCCAAGCATTTCAAAGAAGGATTGCTTTTCTTCTTCTACAATTTCAATCATGTCTTCGTCCTTAGCCACTTCATAAGGATTGATGATAGACGCAATAATAAACCCACCAAATAGGTTCAACACGAGTGCTGTTACAACATACTCTGGTTTAATCATTTGCATGTACGCACCGACAATAGACATTGATACTGTCGACATCGCGGATGCACACAATGTATAAAGACGTTGCTTAGGTAGTAATCCGAGCTGTTTCTTAATGGAAATAAAGACTTCTGATTGACCTAAAATCGCAGACGCTACTGCGTTGTAGGATTCTAGTTTCCCCATTCCATTTACTTTACTAAGCAAATACCCGATTCCGCGTACGATAAGCGGGAGGATACGCCAATGCTGCAAGATACCGATCAATGCCGAAATAAAAACGATCGGCAGTAAGACATTGATGAAGAAAGTTGACGCCTTATCATTCATTAACCCGCCAAATACGAAGTTGATTCCTTCACCGGCATAGCCTAGAAGCATTTGGAATCCTTTTGCAAAACCTCCGACTAGGAAGTTCCCAACACCTGTATTGAGCAGAATATAACCTAAAATAAATTGCAGTACAATCATGACAATTACTGGACGGAATTTTACTCGTTTTTTCCCGTTACTAGCCAGCCATGCAATGGCGAGAATCACCAGCAAACCGATGATACCAATCACGTATTTCATGTTTTTCCTCCTCGAATGAATTCGTTTACATTAATGCGATTGTATGGAACAAACCCTATTTCGTAAACAAAGTGCGGAAGAAATTCCCAAAAGTGAGATCCTTCCGCATATGACTTTTTCACCATTTATGAGTCACGAATGTTATCCTACCATAGGATCGTATGAATTAATAGTCTTTCGAAGGAGCTGATTGATCCCCTTTGATAATAGACACCCCTGCACTCGCACCAATACGGGTAGCGCCTGCAGCTAGCATTGCCTCAACATCTTCTTTTGTTCTCACTCCGCCTGATGCTTTCACACCGATGTCAGGTCCTACTGTTTTACGCATTAATGCGATGTCCTCAGCAGTTGCACCGCCTGTGCTAAATCCAGTCGATGTTTTCACAAAATCAGCGCCAGCTTTCACTGAAAGCTCACAAGCTTTGACTTTCTCTTCATCTGTGAGTAAGCACGCTTCAATAATGACTTTCACAAGTGCCTTCCCTTTTGCTTCGTCTACAACTGCACGAATATCTTGCTCAACTGCATCATATTCGCCGTCTTTCAGTGCCGCAATATTGATGACCGTATCCACTTCTGTTGCTCCGTTTTCAATCGCATTCTTTGTTTCGAATGCCTTGACCGCCGTTGTATTTGCGCCTAACGGGAAACCGATGACAGTACATACATCAACGCCTGTTCCTGCTAGTTCTTTCGCTGCAAGTGACACCCATGTTGGATTGACACAAACGGATGCAAATTGATGAGTCTTCGCTTCTTCAAGTAACTGCAAAATCGCAGCTTTAGTTGTATCTGGTTTTAGTGCTGTATGATCAATAAGGCTTGCTATCGTCATGCTTCACACTTCCTTTTAATTATGATACTTTCATCATATATGACCGATGAACATTTGTAAACATGGTTATGAAATTTTGTTCATTTATTTTGTGACATTTAAAAGAACTCTTGCTGTGTGCTGATCAATGATCAATACGTTCGCATATTTCCCTCTAAGTGCCCCGTGGATAGAAGCAACCTTGCGATGTCCGCCAGCAACAAGAATAGAGCGTTCTTTTGTTCTTAAATCATCAAGCTCCACACCGATTGTGCGATTGTTAATCGCTTCACTGCAAATGCGTCCTTCTTGATCATAAAAGCGCGAACAGATGTCTCCGACACTGGATGCCTTAAGCAGTGCTTTTTCTTCTTCGCGGAAGTAACCAAGTCTAAACAAAAGGGCTTCATCTCTTACCGTTCCAACAGTGAACACAGCAATATTCGCCTGTTTGCCCATTTCAATGATGCGCTGAATATGTCTGTCCTGTTCGACCATCTCTTTAACAGCTGCACTATCAAACACAACAGGAAGCGGCAAATAGCGTGGTGCGGTTTGAAAGGCCTCAGCAAACAGCTGGATGGTTTCCGCAGAATATGTATTCACATGGGAGTGGCTAATCCCACCCTTCAGCTGGACAACCTCTACACCTTTGACCTGTTTAGGTTGCATCTTTTGAGCAATTTGATACATGGTGGTTCCCCAGCTCACACCAACAATATCACCGTCTTTCACTGTGTCTTGCAAGTACTCGGCACCAAATTGGCTCAAGTATTCGGTGATCGTTGGATAATCATCTTTGGGCGAAAACACCACATGGGCTTCGAGCAGGTCATATTTTTCTTTGAGCAATGAAGACAGCTCATTCAAGTCTTCAAACGGGTCCATTACCGTTATCTGGACGTACCCCTTCTCCTTCGCATATTGAAGCAGCCGAGATACAGTTGGTCTCGACAGGTCGAGCTGTTTGGCAATTTCCTGCTGGCTGTAATCCGATAAATAATACAGCCTTGCCGCTTCAATACTCAGTTGTTGTTTCTCCCGATCCATTCGTACGCCTCCTTTTTTCTTCTATCATAACAAATTGTTCAACTTATCATGCACAAATGTTCATTTGAAATTGTATAGGCGGCTTGGAAGGTCTCATTCTTCTCTAAAGTTTGAATACCAAACTTTTCCTTGTACTGCCCATTCGTCCCTTCAACATCGGCAATACCGTACCAAGGCTCAATACAAACAAAAGGGGCCATTGTGCCTTTTTCTTGATGATAAGGTGACCAAATGCCAACGAACGGAAAACCAGTGAGATCAACCTCAACCCCGTGACCTGCCTGAGACGTCAATGACACTCGATTGATATGACTAAAGATCATCGCATCATGCTGAAAAAGCTCTGGACGAAGCTGAATCGTTTCAAGCTGAATCCCTTTTTCTTTCTCCCTGATAAGTGAATTTTTTAGTTCATATTGGACAGGAAGATGCTCAGTAGACGGCGTCACTGTCAGGGTATAATCCGCTGTACGCTCTCCTTCAACAAGCGGAACTTGAAATGCGGGGTGACCTCCGATGGAGAAATACATCGTGTCATCTCCGGCATAATCAATTTCCCAGGAAATCGTCAGACCATTTTCCGACAGCTCGTATCGAATACGGGCGGTAAATTCATAGGGATACTGCTCGCTGTGGCGGCCTTTTGATTCATATTGAAAGGTCACTGTATGTTTCGTTTCTTCATGTAAATCAAAATCAACATCACGCAAGAATCCATGCTGCGTGAGCTCATAGGTTTGATCATCTATCTTGTATTGGTCATTCTTTAATCGTCCAACAATCGGGAATAAGACAGGCGACACCCTGCCCCAGTATGCAGGATCGCCAGACCACATATATTGACGTCCACTTTCCTTGTGAAGCACCTCTCTGACCTCGGCACCTCTCTCATTGATCTGAATCAATAACTGATCATTTTCAATCGTTCTCATTTCACACATCCCCTTTCCATCTTCTTTTATTATGACAGGGATTTTGGTTTTGAGTATAAAAATAAGGCAGCCCTCCTGACCATCAATTCTTTCTTTATATAAAAATTTTAAAAAAAGACAGAAATTCGCCAACAAAATGTGATGCTGATTCGTCTAATCTTATATAAAATAAAAGAATCGTTGCTCTTTTGGAGTGACAACAAAAAAGAAGCGTTTTGACATAAATGGGGGATTCATTTTCATGAGCAGCAAGGAGAATCGTTTACGTTATATATTAGGACTAGATGGGCTAAGAGCCGTTGCTGTATTGGCGGTCATTGCTTATCACTTACATATTGGGCCTGCGAGCGGTGGGTTTCTTGGCGTTGATTTGTTTTTTGTGATCTCTGGTTACTTGATTACGACGATCTTGTTACATAAACAGGATTTAGGCTATCAAGAGCTTTTACCATTTTGGATGGGCCGAATCAGAAGGCTCCTTCCAGCTGCTTACGTGATGATTTTCTTAACCGTCAGCTGGTGTGCGATTGCGGGTTCGAATGCACTATTGTCCATTCGCGGCGATGCCTTATCGTCCTTTTTTTATGTCAGTAACTGGTGGTACATTTTCCATCAGCTTTCTTATTTTGATAGCTTCAATGCTGTATCTCCACTGAAAAATTTGTGGTCTTTGGCGATAGAAGAGCAATTTTATATCATTTGGCCGGTACTATTGATTGCTGGGCTAAAATGGGTGAAAAATAGATCCCATCTGCCAATGATCACCTTTGGCCTTGCACTTGTCTCCGCCTTATGGATGGCAATTCTTTATTCACCAGATACGGACCCAAGCAGGGTTTATTATGGAACAGATACTCGTGCATTTGCGCTTCTGATTGGGTGCAGCCTAGCATTTGTATGGCCCATGCAAAGACTGTCCAGCAAAAAACTACTTCCTGTTGGCAGACGTATTTTACATATCGCTGGTTTTGGTTCCTTTGCGGTTTTTCTTCTATGTGTTTATGCAGTGGACGAATTTGACGGCTTTCTCTATCAAGGCGGCATGCTTTTATTCTGTCTTAATGCAGCGATCTTAATTGCATGCATCTGCCACCCTGCAAGCCTATTGGGAAAATGGCTCTCCTATCAGCCGCTCGTCTGGATTGGAAAGCGTTCTTATGGTATTTACCTGTGGCATTATCCCATCATCGTGCTGACCACCCCTGTCATTGAAATTGGACAGCCTTCTATGGGGCGTGTCGCATTGCAGATCATTGCCATTTTACTTATCGCAGAGGCCTCTTACCGCTTCATCGAACAGCCTATTCGCCGGCTTGGCTTCACACAATATTTTGCCTCTTGGTCTATTTGGAAAAAGGGATTCAAACAATGGTCTACGTCTCATAAAGTGTTCCTTGGAATCACTGCAGCTCTTTTAATCTTATTTACCATTGGCATGTCCAGTTCGTCCCATACGTCTCCACATGCCAAGGAAGTGACACAAATTAAGACGGCACCGAAAAAAGCAGGAGACTCTACGGAATCGAAAACGAAAAAAAAGAAAGAAAAACACGAGAAGAAAGCAGCAGATCAGAAGCAGTTCCACCAAATTCTTGCTATTGGTGATTCCGTCATGCTGGACATAGCACCTAATCTTGAAAAGACATATGCACAAATCACCATCGATGCAAAGGTTGGCAGACAAATGAACGAAGCCGTCAGCATCGCTCCTCAGTATGCTTCATTTAATCAATCTGATGCCGCTGTTATCATTGAGCTTGGCACGAATGGCTATTTTACTGAGGGCACATTGACAGCATTCATTCAGCAATTTTCAAAGGCGCACATTTTCCTTGTGAACACGAGAGTCCCAAGGTCTTGGGAAAGCGATGTGAATGCAGTCATTCAGCGAGTGGCCGATCAACATTCCAATGTGACCCTGGTCGATTGGCATTCAGCCGCTACCGGACAGCCATCTTATTTTCAACCTGATGGTGTTCACCTTTCAACAAAAGGCTCTGATACATTGACACAGCTCATTACAGCAAGTATCAAGAAAAAAGGAGATGTGTCATCGTCATAAAAAAGAAGACAAAGTGCTAAAATAAACATCATTTTAGCACTTTGTCAACAATCTAAGACTAGCATCCTGCTAGTCTTCTTTTATGCCGTTAAAAGGCTGGCTTTCAGCGCTAACACACGCTTTTCCTTCGTTGTTTGATCCACCAACGCAAAATCACCATTCTCATATGCTAATGAAAATAATTGTTCGATATGAAACATACCTGTCTGAAACCGCCTGCCCAATAAAAGCAGTGCCGCAGCAGAGGCGACTTGAGCTGTTGCTTGAGACTCATCATGCCCTTTTATTCCAAGCGCTGCTTGATGAATCTTGTTCCCTTCCATTCCTGTCGCCTCCACTTTCACTGCATATTGATCTGTTCCCATTTGAGCAGATTGAATCATAGAAATGGCTCGTTCCTTGATTTTCGGCACAGTGAGAAGGGACGTCATTCCAAGGCTCCTTGTGACAGCAAATGCCCGCGTTGCGACGCGAGAATCAAAACAAAGCCTTGTCGTCACAGAAGGCACGCTGAGCGTCGAAGGCAATGTCTGCTGATCAGAGAAGGGGAACTGATAGGCTTGCCGCTTTCCAAGTTGCACACCAAAATCTATACGCTTGCCTCCAGTAAAGCTTTTGACTCTTTTACGCTGATGATGCTCAGTAACCACATAGTCAGTATGGACATTGTCAAGCGTCCATTCAATGGCGACTTTTCCATGCTGATCACCCAATCCAAGCATAATCCCTATATCTATTTGATTCACTGATGAGAGCATAGATACTGTTTTCGCTGCCAATAAATTCGTAAGGCCAGGCGCAAGCCCAACGCTGAGTAAAGCCGTTGCACCGATGAACTGCTGATCCAGCTTTGCCATCTGTTCCATGTACGCCCCTTTCGCAGAGATATCGATATAATCAATACCTGACCGCAGAACTGTTTCAGCAAATGACGGGTCTTCTTGATCAAGGCACATGATCACCAGCTTTGTTTGATCCATCCAGTCCGAAAATAACGGCTCACTAACATCTAATTGATAGGGAAGAACTTTCCCTTTTGTCTGGCGTGAAAATTTCTCTGCCTTCTCATAGCTTCTGCCTGCCGCTACAATTTGCCCTGGATACACTTCGCTTAGCTGAAGACATATTTGTTGTCCAACATGTCCATAGCCGCCTATCACCATCACCTGTGATCTCATTTCTCATCCGCCTCTCTACGACCTCGCTTGCAAACAAGCCCCTTAATCATTCCTGCCTGAAAATAAGGTCTGATGTCTTCAAATCCTGCTTTGATTAAATGCTCTTTTATCTCTTCCTCGGGAACAGGGTGTGTCGCGCTCCCCAGCCTGTTTTTAAAGGACGTAAACACTTCTTTTTCCAGACCTTGCCGTTGCATGAAAAGAGAAAGCATGTGAAGCTCCTGTTGAAATGCTTGGGACTTCATCTCTCCATGTATAAATGCCAACATAAACGGCGCATCTGGTTGAAGCCTGCGGGCAATCTCTTCTAAAAAGAGCTGGCGCTTTTCTATAAAATGAATGAAAAGCAAGCTCACCGCTGCATCGTAAACAGGTTCAGCAGAAACTTTATCTAATGAGGTCTCATGCCATGTGACACGCGACTCCATCTCAAGCTGTGTAACTCGCCGTTTCGCCATGTCCAGCATAGAAGGTGACGGATCGATCCCTGTGATGAGCCAGTCTTCTTTTCTTTGAAGCATGTTGATGATCTCTTCGCCCCCGCCCGCTCCAACAGTCAGGATGCGGGGAGCCGGTCCCATTAATTCAGTTTCTAATACGTCTATTGTCAACTCATGCAATAGCTGATAGCCGGGTACTTTATAGGCAATCGTCGCTGCATATGACTCAGCAACGGGATCGTGCCAATGCTTGTTTCCTTTCATGTTCTTCTCCTCCAGTTCCTTTCCGCTTTACATCGTTTCCTGTACACTAACGGTATGACATCTTTATTGTAAAAAGAGACACCAGAAAACACGATCCCTAAAAGTGGGGATTTTTGAGGAGGAGATCATGTGACCAATCCAGCCACTCATTTTCAGCAGCTGAGACAACACATTCGGGACGAGCTTGCTGCCGTCCTTGATTTTGATGCCGCCTGTATCACGACCATTGATCCAGCCACTCTCCTCTCGACAGGTTCCTTCACAGATGAACCGATTGAAGAAATTCATGACCAGCTGTTTCAAAATGAGTTCTTAAAAAAGGACGTGCATCAGCATGAGTCTCTAGCCAAAGGTCCTGTTCATGCTGCAAGCCTAGTCCAAAGCGGAGAATATCTCAACAGTGAGCGCTACCAAGACATTTTGTTACGTAAAGGATGGTCTGATGAATTGCGGGCAGCCCTTGTGATTCAAGGAGAATGCTGGGGTATTGCCAGCCTCTATCGTCTAAAGGACAAGGAACCTTTTCAAGAAAAAGATATCAGAGCAGTCATCGAACAAACGCCTAGACTCGCAGCCAAGCTGAGAGATGAACTTTTCAAGAAAAGAGATACTGGAGAGGACGCGGCGGCGGAGCAGCAAGGCTTCCTCATTCTCTCGCACGATTACAACCTTCTTTATGGAAATGAGACGGGTCTTCATTGGCTTCAGACGTTTCAAGCCTTTGAACAAATCCATGACAGGGCGATTATGCCGCGCCCGTTTAGAGCATTAGGGGCAAAACTTTTATACGGCGGCATCGACCAAACAGCGGCAAGCATGACGAGATTGCCTACGGGGCTGTTCCTCTCTCTTCAAGCATTTCGATTAACGCAGGCAGCCGGTCAGGAAGAGGCTGTCATGATTCACATCAAGAGAGCCCAAACCAATGATATTCTTCCTTATGCGGCAAAAACATACAAGCTGACAGAAAGAGAGATGAACGTCCTCGACTGCCTATTAAAAGGACAGTCTACAAAGGAAATTGCCAGTACTTTATTTATTTCAACCCATACCGTCCATGATCATGTGAAGGCGATGCTGCAAAAGACAAATTTGAGCAGCAGACGGATGCTTGTTTACTTTTTCTCTCACATATAAAAAAAGCGGCTACCTCAGTGGTAGACCGCTTTTTGTTTATTTTCCTAAAACTAACTCATGCAGGACATGTGCTACTCCGGCTTCATTATTGGATTTTGTCACAACATCCGCTACTGCTTTGACATCATCAATGGCATTTCCCATGGCAACGCCGCAGCCCGCAAATTCCAGCATCGATACGTCGTTCCCATTGTCACCAATGGCCATGACCTCTTCACGAGCAATCCCCAGCTCTTTCGCTAGAAGCTTCACGGCATTCCCTTTGCTGACTTCAGGATGCAGAATTTCAAGGAAGAAATCTGTACTTTTCACCATCATGTACTTGTCTTTTACTTCAGATGGAATGGCTTGTATCGTCTTTTCCAACCGTTCTGGCTGATCAATATACATCATCTTCGGAAGTCTCATTGAAGGATCTGCCTCTTCAACAGGTAAATATTTAAGCGGCAGCTTTGTTAAATAAGATTCAAGTACTGTGTACTCACTAATATCACGATTCGGTGTGTACAAATGAGCGGAATCGAAATAATGCATCGGTGTATCGAGCTCACGGCTCAGCTTATATAAAGAAGTTAAATCCTCATAGGATAACGTCAGTTCTGACACTACTTCATTTGTGTGACTGTTTTGGACGAGTGCCCCATTGTAGGCAATCACATAATCTCCCTCTTGATTGAGCTGAAGATCATCTAAATAGCGATTCACTCCGCCAATAGGCCGTCCTGTACATAATACGATTTTAACACCCTCTGCTTTCGCCTGTTGAATGGCTTCAAACACCTCATCCGGCACCATATGTTGATCATTTAATAACGTACCATCCATATCAATTGCAACTAATTTATACATTCACTGGTCCCCTTTTCTCAGCAAAAAACGTGCTGCACTATTTTAGGCCATCATCTATATGATGACAGGTTATATCATTACTATTTACCTATTTTAGCCTATCGTTTTTTCATCACGCTGTCTACTTGTTCTCACTGTAACAAAATTGTCATATGCCTTCTCTATTATATCGTATTCTATTTATCCTGCTTTAAATAGAGTTTCTGCCCTTTTCCAACGGGGAAATGATAACAAATGTTCACCACTGAATATTTTAAAACTAGCAAATCTAATTGTATGATGGATAGCAAAGAAAGGAGGTGCAGGAAATGCTTACGTTTACTAGAGGTAAATTGTCAAAAATGTCTGGTGTGCATATTGAAACCATTCGTTTTTATGAAAATGAGGGTGTGCTCCCCGAACCAAAGAGAGCACATAACGGCTATCGTTTATATGATAAAAAATATGTACTCATGCTATCCTTTATCACAGAAGCAAGAAAGCTAGATTTCTCACTCAAAGAAATTCGTGAAATTATTAAATCGCTATTTGAAAAACAATCAAAGACAGAAGCTGAACAGCTGCTCGAACAAAAAGTTGAGGATATTCAACACTCCATTCAAGAGTTAAAGAAGAGGAAAGCTGCCATTCAATTGTTAACAAAACAAACAATAGCAAACATCAGCTAATTGTAAGGGTTGCCAAAGATGTGCCAGTGTTTGCCACTGGCGCCCCTCTACGCCCAGGTCTCAAGTGCGCGTGCGATTCAAACATCAGTTATACTAGAGACAGCTTTACTTGATATCAAACGAGTGGAAGGGGTTTTGAATAGAATGAACATTGCAACCATTGGAACAGGTGTGATTGTGGAAAGCTTCTTGCAAGCGATTGAACAGCTTGACGGCGCTTCTTGTCATGCCGTCTATTCAAGAAAGGAAGCAACGGCAAAGAAGCTCGCAGACCAATTTGATGTAAAAACAACTTATACAGATTTAACGGCTATGCTAGAAGATCCAAACATTGAAGCTGTTTATATTGCATCACCGAATCGATTACATAGCGAGCATGCGACGGCTGCATTAAGAAACGGAAAACATGTGATTTGCGAAAAGCCTTTCACCTCTAATGTCAAAGAGCTGGAAGCCTTAATCGCTCTCGCAAAGGAAAAGCAGCTTCTCCTCTTTGAAGCCATTACGACCGTTCATATGCCAAACTATCATTTAATCAAAAAGCACCTTCATCAATTAGGTAAAATCAAACTGGTTCAATGCAACTATAGTCAATATTCAAGCAAATATAATCAGCTGCTAGCCGGCGAAACGCCAAATGTCTTTAACCCTGAATTTTCAGGAGGAGCATTGATGGATATTAATATTTATAATGTCCATTTCATCATGAATCTCTTCGGATCACCGGAGCAGGTTCGCTACCAGGCAAACCGTCACCTAAATGGCATCGATACATCTGGTGTTTTGACTTTCACCTACAATGATTTCATTGCGACAAGTGTCGGCAGTAAAGATACAAGCAGCATGAATTTTGCATTGATTCAAGGAGAAAAGGGCTTCATTCATGTGAAAAATGGAGCGAATGGCTGCGAGGAAGTGCTGCTTCACGTGAATGACCAGGTGATATCACTCAATGCACAAACAAATTCAAACCGCCTATTTTATGAAGCAGAGGCTTTTCAACACATCATTGAAACAAATAATCATGAACAGTGCTATGCATGGCTCGATGAAAGTCTCTCCGTCATGAAAGTCCTTGATGCTGCAAGAAAAGATGCCGGTATTGTTTTCCCAGCAGATCAATTTTAATGAAAAAAACCGCCTTCTTATGAGAGGGCGGTTTTGACGATTAAATACTCTTTGAATAGGCAACAAGGCGCTGAGACATGTGGTTCACTTCATCGACTGCAGCATTTACTTGCTCTGTTAAAGCAGCCTGTGTTTGCGTAAGAGCTGTCATGTTCGAAATATTTTCAAGAATTTCATCAATTTGCGTTTTCATTTCCGTTAAACTAGATTCGATATTCTCCGTTGCATTGGCACTATGAAGCGCCAGCTTACGCACTTCATCTGCGACGACTGAGAATCCGCGTCCTTGCTCACCAGCTCTAGCTGCTTCGATCGCAGCATTCAAACCAAGTAGGTTCGTTTGGTTCGCCACTTCTTTGATCAAGTCAGAAATGTTTTTCGTCTCATCTGCACTGTTTTTCGCTAGATTTGCGGCAGACGTTGACTTCTCTTGAGCTACAGCAAGTTCCTGTGCTTGGTTTGTAACAGAGCTAATGCCCGATACCATCTCACTAATAGAACTTGAAAGCTGTTCTACCTGAGAAGCCATTTCATTGGCTGTTTTCTCTTTATTTTTTTCTAACGTGATATCACGAATGGTTCCTGCAACACGAAGAGGTACACCCTTCTCATCACGAATGGTTTCACCACCCGCATGATACCAACGATAATCGCCATTTTTACTCTGCAATCTATAATCAATGTCAAATGGCGTGCGCCCAGAGTGGTCATTTAAATGATCCGCAAAGGCTTGCAAAGCCATTTCTTGATCCTCAGGATGCAAACGATCGCTCCAGCTGCTCAAAACGTTCGGGAAATCTTTTTCATCTGTGAAGCCAAGCGTTTTTCTAAACTGTGGAGACCACCAGAATTCGTTGTGTGGATTAACTGAATCGCCAGCCTCTACGACCATATCCCAAGGAGCTTCCACAAGCGCACGGTTGATCAAATCATATCTCGTCACGAATGCTTGCAGTTCTTCTTCTTTCAATTTCTGATCATGAATATCAAAAAGAGCTCCCGCCACACGAAGAGGGACACCATTTCGATCACGAATGGTCGTGCCAGTTGCTTTGAACCAGCGATAATCTCCGTTTTTCAATTTCAAGCGATATTCGATATCATATGGTGTACGCCCCGAATGATCCAATAAATGCGAAGAGAATGCATTTAAGGTATATTCTTGTTCATCTGGATGGATTCGAGATGCCCAGCTGTCTAAAACATTTGGAAAATCGTGCTCATTTTGAAAGCCGAGCATTTTGCGGAAATCATCCGTCCATGTGAATTCATTTTTTGGATTGACCGGATCTCCAGCGATAACGACCATATCCCATAAACCAACTTGAATGGCTTTTGTCACCAAATTCATCCGCATTTGAATATCTTCATTTACTTCCTGCATCTTTTGCAAAGCTTCATTTATTTGGGCTACTGCTTCAATCGTTTGACTTGAAGAGAATGCAGCAGTATCTATTCGTGCTGAAAGGTCTCCCTTGTCAATTCGTTCTACTAATCGACTGCTTTCCTTTAAAAGGGTTCCCGCTGACGAATCATTTGCTTTTCTCATAAACATCTTTCATAACTCCTTTCATTCCTTCATACTTTTTTGAAATATTTTACAGTTATAAACAATTCTTTATTAGGACTTTAGTAATACAAAAGATATATCGACAAAAACTGAAAATTGTTTATGTCAGAATGAAGGCAAATGTTCATTTTTTCACGAAATTTCAGATTTTGGGGATGGGTCATGGAAAGGATTTATGGAAGAAAACGGCTCATTTGATAGAATCAACCGCCGTTTTTGTCTGAAAAATCTCTTTTTTTATATTGACACTGACGTCCCGAAAAAAGAAAATGGAACATAAGCATTTTTAAAAAAGGAGAACGTCATGAGCGCGAATCAGGAACAACAAGAATTAAAAAAGCTTTTATCACCGCGTCACATTCGCATGATTGCATTGGGCGGGGTCATTGGTACAGGAATCTTTAAAGGAAGTGCCGATACAATCGGTTTAGCAGGTCCTGGGGTCATCTTTTCCTATGTATTTGCCGGATTATTATTGCTCATCGTGATGGCAGCCTTAGCTGAAATGGCGATTGTCTATCCGGGAAATAACCTTCGCGACCTGATACAGATTGCGCTTGGTCAACGTTTTTCATTTGTTGTCGGCTGGGTTTACTGTTTCATGTGGCTCACTGTGTGTGTCATCGAGATTATTGCGGCAGGCAGCCTGCTTCAATACTGGTTACCGAACGTGCCGCTATGGTCACTATGTTTACTCTGCTCACTCTTAGTCATCGGAATTAACTTAAATAATGTAAAATACTTTGGTGAAATTGAGTTTTGGTTCGCTGGAATGAAGATTTTCGTTATTATTGTGTTTATTATTCTTGGTGCAGCCCTATTATTTGGGATCATTCCGAACGAACAAAGCACATCTGCACTCACCAACTATCAAAACTTCGTCCCGAACGGATGGGGTGCGATCTTTGCCTCTTTATTAGTTGTTATTTTCTCTTACGGGGGCTCTGAATTGATCGGGCTGACCATTACAGAAACAAAGGATGCCGAAAAGGTCTTGCCTGGTGTTGTTAAAAGTATGATGTGGCGTATTATCTTATTTTACACTTTGCCGATTTTGATCATCTGTGGACTCATTCCTTGGAATCAAATTGATCCAAATAACAGCCCATTTGTTCAAGTCTTTTCAGCAGCCGGTATGCAAGGCGCCTCTCACTTCATTAATTTCGTATTGATTACAGCCGTTCTATCGGCGGCCAATTCTGGCATTTATGGAACGACGAGAATGATGCATTCTCTCTCTAAATCAGATGGCGGTCCGAAAAAACTGGCACAGGTCAATAAAAGAGGCGTACCCATTTTGAGTTTATGGGTGACCGTTCTGTTTCTTCTCATCGGAACATTCTTTGCTTACTTATATCCAGAGCAAATCTTCAGTTATATGCTGGCTATTCCTGGTTTTGCTGTTTCACTCATTTGGATTAGCATTTGCATGGCACATCTGAAACTTCGCCCGAAATATCCACAGGAGCCGTATTTCAAGGTGTGGCTGTTTCCGTATTTGACTTTATTTGCAGGTCTTGTACTAAGTGTGAGTTTTGTGATGTTTCTATTCAGACAAGAAAACTTGCCTAGCTCAATTATCAGCATTGGTTTCTTAATCGCAGCCATCATTGCTTCATTCTTAATGAAAAAGAAGGCTTAAACGCTAAAACCCGCCATTGAGGCGGGGTTTTTTCATGAGCTGCTGTCTTCTGTCACTTCAAAATCAATCGACGCTTTCGGGATGCCGTTGATGATGATTGTTAATGTATGGATTCCTTCATAGTGTTTTCTTGTCGTCATATTTTGAAAAGACTGCGTCCTGACGAATTCTCTATGTAACGCTGAGCCTGTTTCAAACTCTGTGATTTTAAATACCTTTTGATTGCGGGTCCCCCGAGCTTTGACGTAGTCTATGGCATACTCTACACGCAGCTTTAGCGGCTTATCGGCTTGAAGAGTAAAATGAAAAGTCATTTTCTCACCGATCCGAATAGGGTCTTGTACGATCTTCAAATCCGTTATTTGAACGGATGGATCGTCACCATAACCAAACAACGCCATAATATCTGGATCTCCTTTTTTGAGTAAAGTACGGGATGCATGTTTGACAATCCAGTTCGTATGTTTGTTGGTTCCATACCAGTTTTGAACCGTCTGCTTCATCAGGTCTGGCTGTATTGCAGAGATATCATTTAGATGATTCGCTACACTTTTTTGCACATACCGCGACGGGTCTGCCTTCAAGTTTTCCAAAATGGGCAGCGTGACCGAAGGATTCTTTTTAAGTGAAGGAACAGATAAGCCCCATGGCAGACGCGGTCTACAGCCTTCACTAGCCAGCCTCCGTATGTGCTCATTTTGATCCTGAGACCATACGAGCATTCGCGCCAGCATTTTGTCTTGATCTTGAATCAGAAATGGCCGAACGGCAAATTCTGAAGTGGAAAAGGATGTGAAGAATTCGAGCGCCTTGATCGAGAGGTCCCAGTGTGCAAGGCCGTACGTCTCGACGTAGTCTGGAAATACGAGCGCACTAAGCCCTGAAAAATGCGGGGCTGCCTGACGCAGTACCTCAATTGCCTGCTCATAATCCTCTGGTAGACAGGCATGCATCGATTCAGTGACTCGTCTCATCCGCCCTTTTAACTCAAGCTGCTGCCAATCCTCTTGAAATACGAGCCGCTTGAATGGCTCAACATCAAATACAGTTGAAGACTGTGCAAGTTTCTCTGCTAATTCTTTTATAAATAATTCATTGTACACATGTTTTAATGGTTCGATCGTGTCCACCTCCCACATTTCAATATCATTATTTTACCCCAATCTGAAAAAAGTGGTATTAAAAACAGCCCGACTCAAAAGAATCAGACTGCTTGTTCGCTATATAAACATATTAATGATCATAATAAATGCAATCGCACTAACGGAAATGATCGTCTCCATAGCCGTCCATGTCAAAAACGTCTCTTTAATGGTCATACCAAAATACTCCTTGATCAGCCAAAAACCAGAGTCATTGACGTGAGATAAAATTAATGAACCCGCTCCTGTTGCTAACACAAGCAGCTCCCTGCTCACATCCGGCATTGTTGCAGCAATTGGGGCTACAATACCTGCTGCCGTCATCATGGATACCGTCGCAGATCCTGTTGCCACACGAATCACCGCAGCAATCAGCCAGCTAAGCAAAATCGGTGAAATCGGCGAGTGTTTGGCTACATCTGCAATATAATCACCAACACCCGAATCAATGAGCACATTATTGAAAGCTCCGCCTGCTCCAATGACTAGCAAGATGGAAGCGATTGGACCTAAGCACTCGTTGCTAAATGAAAGCACCCGGTCACGGCTCATCCCTTGCATAAAGCCAAGGCTGAAGAAAGAATAAACCGTTGCAATCAGCAGTGCTGTAATTGGATCTCCGATGTACTTGAATACCTGGAACCACATATTGTCCTCTGGTAAGAT
The DNA here is from genome assembly GCA_011634705.1 of Andricus grossulariae. Taxonomy (NCBI): domain Eukaryota; kingdom Metazoa; phylum Arthropoda; class Insecta; order Hymenoptera; family Cynipidae; genus Andricus; species Andricus grossulariae. The sequence continues at coordinate 65,061 of JAABKJ010000005.1, forward strand.
AATGTCCGCCAGTGTGGCAAGAAGCATCAGAATCACCGGCACCAATATGGTAAACATCGTATTCGCAAAGCCGGGTAGCCTTCGATCTTCATTTCGTTCAGTGAATTGCTTTCTCAGCATCTCCGGAACTGGTTTATGTATCCGTTTTCCAATCCACTTTCCATACAACGGTCCAGCAATAATCGCTGTTGGCAACCCCACAATAATAGAGAAGAAAATGGTTTTCCCCACGTTGGCATGATAGATGCCAACGGCTGCCATTGCCGCTGGATGAGGCGGGACTAGCCCATGCACGACAGACAGGCCAGCGATTAACGAGAGCCCAATTGTTACGAGCGAGATGCCTGTTTCAATGGCAATTGTAAAAAGTAAAGGAATGAGAAGAACGAAACCGACCTGGAAAAAGACAGGTATCCCCACGATAAAGGCAACAAACATCATTGCCCAATGCACATTCTTCGTCCCAAACCGGCCGATTAAAGTTTGAGCTATTCGCTCTGCTCCCCCTGATTCAGCCATCATTTTCCCAAGCATGGTACCAAGCGCTAGAACAATGGCCAGCAATGATAACGTATTGCCTAATCCCGTTTTAATCGATTGAATGATTTCCTGCAAATCCATCCCCGTTGCAAAGCCCACTAGCATCGAAGTAATAATTAAGCTCACAAATGGATTCAACTTAACGACTGTAATGAGAATGAGTAAAAGGACAATCGCCGCAATCACGATGAATAAAAGCATGTTCTCCCACCTTTTCCCTGATGTTTAACGATTTTGTTTTAATTGCAGCGCACTAATGACATCAAATTCATCCTTCAGTTTGTCGTAGAGGTGCTCATATAAATAAAACAGCTCTATGTAAGTTTCATTGTTCTTCATATTAGGTTCATGACGAGCAGAGATCCGAATCCACTCTTGAACCTCTTCTATCTCTTCCATATGACCTAAACTATAAAGTGCAAGGACAGCCGCCCCAAGTGCTGACGCCTCGTAGCTTTCTGGAACAAGCACTTCTCTACCCATCGTATCCGCTAAAATTTGCCGCCACAGGGGAGATCGTGCAAATCCGCCCGAAGCTCTGACATCCTTTGCTGAACCGGTTAAATCCCTTAAGGCAACACCGATCGAGAAAACACTCATAATGACGCCTTCTAACACCGCTCTAATAAAATGCTCCCGCTTATGCTGAAGACCGATGCCAAAGAAGGTGCCTCTCGCATTTGGATTCCAATAAGGTGCCCGCTCACCTGATAAAAATGGCAGAAACAGCAAACCCTCAGAACCAGCTGGAACCTTTTCCGCGATATCCATCATCAGATCGTAAGGGTCCACACCTAGACGCTTTGCTACCTCCACCTCAGACGACCCGAATTCATCCTTCAGCCATCTCAGCATGATCCCGCCATTATTGGTCGGTCCTCCTACAACCCAATGCTTATCTGTCAGGGCATAGCAGAACGTTCTTGATTGCTCATCTGTAATTGGTTTGTCTACAACCGTACGGACCGCACCGCTTGTCCCAATCGTAACAGCCACCTCTCCTTGACCAATCGCGCCCACACCTAAATTCGCTAGAACGCCATCATTCGCACCAATGACAAATGGTGTATCTTCTTTAATGCCCATGCGCAATGCAATCTCTGGCTGAAGTCCTCTCAGTTGATACGTCGTTGGGACAAGTTCAGATAGTTGACTGGCTTCAATTCCAGCAATACGAAGCGCCTTCTCATCCCATTGAAGCGTTTCCAAATGGAACAGCCCCGTTGCTGAAGCGATTGAATAATCGACGACATACTGACCGAAAAAATGATAAAGAATATATTCTTTGATCGAAATATATTTTGCTGCCTTCTTAAAGACATCCGGTGCCATTTCTTTCATCCAACGTATTTTTGAAAGCGGTGACATTGGATGGATCGGTGTACCTGTCCTTTTATAAATGTGGAAGCCATCCATATTTGATTTGATTCGTTTCGCTTGTTCTGCACTTCTGTTATCTGCCCAAATGATACTGTTCGTTAGCGCCTTTCCATCCTGATCCATCACAATTAAGGAATGCATCGCTGTACTTATCCCGATGCCTATAAGATTTTCTTCATCAAATGCTGCTTTCGTCAATGCACCTCTTACACTCGCAATGACGGCTTCTAATATCTTTTCAGGATCCTGCTCAACCCATGCTGGCTGGGGCTGAATGAGCTCATAAGGAACTGAATGCTTCGCTAATACCTTCCCCTTAGGTCCAAACAGAACCGTCTTTGTACTTGTTGTTCCAATATCCAAACCAATTACCGCCTGGTTTCCCTTCATCTGTATCACGCCCAATCATTGATTTGAAGTCACATATGTAGTTTTTGAATTGCCTGTTAAATCCCATTATAAAAATAATTTTTTCGACATTCAACGACCGAAAAGAAAATAATTTTCACTAAAAAGCTCACAAACGTTACCACATCAGCATTTTTCATTATCAGAAAAATTTATTTTCGGAATCATCACACCCTTTTTTGTGAAATGGTTTCTCGCATTTGCTTTAAATTTGTTATTGTTTCCTGCTGCCTTAAGTGAGCAAGTGCAAAATATAGAACGTCAATGACCGTCAGCTGAGCAAGTCTTGCGGACATCGCTTCTGTTCTAAAAGCCGTTTCTTGTGTCGCAGTATACAACGTGACATCTGCAAGCTGACTCAATGGTGAGCGCTGATAGCTTGTAATACCGATGGTTTTTGCCCCTTTTCCCTTTGCTGTTTTCATCGCATCGAGCAAATCTTTATTTCGTCCAGAATGAGAGATACCGATCACTGTACTGTGCTGATCAAGAAGACCAGCAGACATCGCTTGAAAGTGAGAATCTGTGTGAACAATACAGTTGATGCCTGTCCTCATAAATTTATGAAAAGCGTCAGTCGCAATGAGGCCAGACCCACCACTTCCATAAAACTCTAAGCGTTTTGCTTCATGAATGATTTGTATGGCCTTTTCTACATCCTCTGGATTCAACAATTGAAAGCTATCCTTTAAAGCGGATATATTCGTCTGAAAAACCTTTTGCATAAAAATAGCCATATCATCATCAAGACTCATTTCTTCATCTACATAATTAGGCTTTGTTTGGTCTATTTCCTGGGCAATAGCAATCTTCAAATCTTGAAAACCCTCAAATCCAAGCCTTTTACAAAGACGAAAAATCGTTGCCTCTGAGCTTGCAGTTTTTTTCGCAAGCTCGACAATAGACAAATGGATGATGTCGCGGGGCTCACTCGTAATATGCTCTGCAATTGCTTTCAGCTTTGGCGGCAATCCTCTGCTTGCTGCTCGTATTTTTTCAATACTACTTAAACTAACAGAAGCCAATTGACTTCACTCCTCCCTTATTCATGTGAACGCATACATTTCCTCATGTTCCCATCTTATAAAAAAGAAGCCTGTTTGCACAGACTTCTTTTTTAAGCGTTCATTGTGTTGATCAATAAATCAAAGAAAGCGTCAGCATCTACATCCATACATACTTGAACGTTGCGCTCTTTCTCCCATTGATGCTGAAAATCACAGATCATCTGTCCATCACAAAACTCACTCTTCGTCTCGACGTCCACATGAAAAGCCTGTGTGCTCACGAGCTGCTTGTCAATGGCAAGACTTACAGCAAGGGGATCATGCATGGCACACGCCCACACACCATTTCGCTCAAAATAGCGCTGACGGTAAATACTTGTACTCTCTCTAATATAATGGGCCAACGTTTCATTCTGAATTACATCAATTCTTTCATCCGTAAGCAAGACCTGTCTCGTGACATCTAATCCTACTTGAGTCAATGAAGGGAACCCTGCATCCAGCACTAACTTCGCCGCTTCTGGGTCTGCATATGTATTAAATTCCGCTACCGGCGTGACATTCCCCTGACCCTGCACGACACCACCCATAAAAATGACTTCTTTCACATGATGAATCAGCTCAGGACACTTTTTCACTGCAAGGGCTAAATTCGTTAAAGGCCCTGTCAACACAAGCGTAACCTGCTTCGAATACTGTATCACTTGGTCGATAATAAAATCAGACGCAAAACCAGCATCTGCTTTCTTCTTAGGCTGAGCATCCTTTAAAGCACCGCCAATCCCATCCTCGCCGTGCACCCGATGTTCATAATGGGGCGCTCTTAAAAGAGGAGTTGCTGAACCTTTGATGACAGGAATATTATCTGCCTCAACCAGCTCAAGCACTTTACACGTATTCAATGTAGCCGCATCGACAGACACATTCCCACATACCGTTGTAATCCCCAACATATCAAACTGCTGACTTTTCACCGCCAGCAAAATCCCAATCGCATCATCGATTCCAGTATCTACGTCCAAGATCAATTTCTTTTTATTTGCCATGATTGAAATCTCTCCCTTATTTGAAAGTGTTGTTAGAGGAATGATAGCATATTCCTTTTTCAACGATTTAGGGAATATTAGCAGGTTGATCTTATTACTCTTTTTCTCCAATGTCTTTCAGATATTGTTCGCGTTCTTTTTCGGTGAAGCTTTTAAGATAATCCTCTTTAACTTTAGGTTCATCTTTATATTCATCCCAGTCTATAAAGCGATCTGATAAATCCTCTGAATAACTCATCGGACCTACTTTTTTAGATCTAAACTGTAATGAAGCAGAAAAATTAAATCTCTCTGGTTCATCATTCACGTATCCATTTATAACAATATCCCCCATAGGATTGATGGTCACCTTTTTTTCAAACGTTATAGTTTTAATAAAATTATGAATATCCATTTTATGTAGATCTTCTTCGATTTTTGGCTTCATCTTTTCTGCGAACTCTTCAGCTTTTTCTTGATCGCTCATCTCTTCCACTACATCATCTGACAGACTCTGTTGAATGCACTCTACAATGAACACAGTTACCGAGACGATGACGACCACAATTATAATAGAAAGTTTCAATGTATTTCTCATAAAGACAAAACTCCTTAATGAACTTTAACCCAAATAAAAACAGGTAAACTAGTACCTGTTTTACTCTATTTCTCCAATGTCCTTTAGATATTGCTCTCGTTCTTTTTCAGAGAGTCTATTAAGGTAGTTTTCTTTTATCTCAGGCTCATCTTTATATTTATTCCAGTCTTTAAAACGATATGACAACTCTGGGGAAAAGCTCATAGAACCAATTTCGTTAGATTTATGCATTAAGGATGCTGAGAAATAAAATTTTTCAGCATCATCATTTATATAACCATCAACTGTTACATATCCCATTGGACTAATGGATACCTTTTTTTTGAATGTTATTTTTTCTATAAAATGATGGATATCTTTTTTATGTAATCTTTCTTCGATTTTTGGTTTCATCTTCTCTGCAAACTCTTCTGCTTTTTCTTGATCATTTTTCTCTTTCACAACAGTTTCCCCTCCTGAATCATTCGATTTTTCTTTCTTATCTTGTTGGATAATAAGAGAAACTATTAGAATAATAACGATAGTAAATAATATAATCACAACTTTGATTGTGTTTTTCATTAGATAAATCCACCTTTGTTAATCTAGAGGATTTTAATCCTCTTTTTATAGATATCTATCATACAATATCATATAATATATAAGATAAATATTACAGGAGTGACAATTTTGTCTAAAAAAGTAGCCCAAAACGAACTTTCTGCTAAAGACTATAATCTTATTTCCAATGCGGCTTATAAAATAGATTACTATAGAATTTCTAGTGAAATAGACATTAGTAAAAATAAGACCATGTATGTCATTGATTATAAAGAAACAACTAAAGGTCTTAATGCACTAACTATCGTTTCCGAAGAAGATTTTGATCGCTCCGATGGCGGAAGAGACCTCACCAAAATCAAAAACGCCGTCATCGCCTACCGCGGGTCAGAACCGATTGGCGCTGGCCAATATAAAGATACCATTAAAAAACATGGAAAAAAAGAGTCAGATGATCTTCTTTCTACCATTTTGACGAAGCTGCCTCCTTTTAGTCGGTCGAAGGGTTCACAGGAAGTGACGACTAAGTTGACAACAGGCACAACCGCCTATACAAATGAAATTGTTCAAGATTGGATGGTTTCGGATACAAAGTATCTGATTAAAAATATCCCATTTGAACATGGTGCAGAGAATCAAATGGTTCAAGCGGATCGTTATGCGAAAGAAATACATAAGAAAATGCCGAATGCCAAGATGTATGTGACAGGTCATTCACTCGGCGGGTCGAATGCATCCTATGTTCTTGTCAAAAATGATTTTATTAAAGGCGGGGTCACCTTTGAGAATCCGAATATTTACCCCAATTTATCGGATGGCCTCCAAGCCAAAGCATTAAAAGGTGATTACCGCAGTAGATTAACAGAATATATCAATCTCAATGACGGGCTTTCTCTTTTAAATCGACATACGACAGAAATCGGTCGTGTGAAAGTGATGTATGATGCCGCTTTACCTGAAGGCGTCGATTACTCCGAGGATTCCTCCAAAGCCGTCCAATTCATGAAAGATCTCCTCAATCGGGCAATGAGTGTGAATCCTTCACTGGATGCGAATTTATTCCTTGAAGCCCTTGCTGGCAGCCATGGCTTAGATCGGTATGCCTTTTCATCAGATGGCTCCGTTGAAACCATTGATGATATGTTGAGAAAAAACCCTTCTCTCACTGCCGCCATGTTACATCAATTGAGTCAGTCGAATGTTCACCCGCAAAGTGTGGTGGCGATTTTAATCAAGTCGCATGTTCTCATGAACACAGGTCGTAAATTCTCGACATATGCCGAGCACCATATACAGCAAATCATTCGCAAAATCGAGAAACTCGATGACAAAGTGGATCAATCGGTAGAACGAGTTCGTTCGAGATACAAACAAATTGTCGGTTTTGGTTCGTATGACCAGCTGACGGCATCAGATGTGGATGCTGTAATTCGCCACTTAAAAACAGAGGGACTTGAGAATGAGTTCTATTCCGTCAAAGAGTATGATACAGCGATTGATAGCGCGATGAATATAAAAAGGTGGCTGGACTCAATATCAGATGATATGAGCCAGCTAGGGAAAGAATACCATGATGCAGATACAGCCCTGGCAAAGAATATGGGCATTTCTTAAGGAGTACGAGGAATGGAATTTTCAAAGAAACAACCAACAGATGCAGACCGTTTTTTGCAACGAATGACAGATACGCATACATCAAGCTCCGTCTTTTCTCAAACAAACTTTCACACTGAAGACATGACACCAGCAGAGCTGGCTGCTTTGAAAGCAAAGATCAAAGAAGAGCAGAAAACAGCGCTAATCAGAGCCATCCGGCATCAGCTTCAACATGAATTTGCAGAAGACCGCCAAGAAGCGGGAAAAATTTTAGATCTAATTGCTGAACTTCAGAACAAAGTGTATAAACATCAAAAGCGCATCCATACGCATATGTCAGGACAAGCCATTGACGCCTTAACAGAGAAAATCGAGCAAAGACTCAAGTTTTACGAACTGAAAGAAGATGTTCAATCCGCCATCGACTCGATTGGCATTTAGATGAACCTTCCGTCTTATGAATCTTTTCCCCATCTCACTCGTATATACTAAAAGAGTGATTGATTTGAAAGGAGATCTGTTTGTGGGATATATTTTGTTATTTTCGGTTGTGATCGGTCTTGTCTTGACCCTCTTGCTCACACCACTCAAGTTGATCGTTAGAAAGAAAGGAACAGAACAGCAGGTTCCGCTTATGTGGATTGCAGGCCTTGCTTTACTGTTCATGGTCGGTATTTTTGTTTTCTATTATATGACCAATTTGGATCGTAACCCTTCATCCCTATGGTTGATTGGACTTGTTGTGACAGCAGCAGGCGCCTTTTTATCAGTTGGGCTGGAGCGTAAGATCAAAGGCGTGCTGTTTCTTATTTTATTACTGCTCGGTGTTTATATGGCGACAGCTTTTCTATTCAATGCGAATGAGAAATTTGATGTCTCCAAAATGGAACAAAAAGTGGAAATCAAAGCGTTTGATGAGACGGAAACACCTGCAAGTGTACCGCCTCAATTTGCTCGGAACAAAATGAAGAAATCGTTCGGACAGGTTCCAAACACAAGCTACTATGAGCTTGGCAGCCTGCAAATCCAGAAGGTCAACGGTGAGTATGTGTACATCGCCCCAGTAGAATTCTCGGATTTCTTTAAATGGATTCGTTCGGGGAGTACGCCGGGTTACTTTACTTTAAGTGCGACCGACTCATCTGCCAATCCAAAGTTTGTGAAAACAGAGATGGTCTACACGCCTTCCTCTTATTTCAACAAAGAAATTGAGCGGCATATTCGCCTTCAATACCCTGATTTGATTTTCTACGGCGACACACAGCTGGAAATCAATGATGACGGAAAGCCTTATTACATTCGCACGTATGGCGATTTTATCTCAGCGCGAAACGGCTTTAAAGCATCAGGCGTGGTCGTTGTTGATGCCAAAACAGGTGCAACGAAGAAATATGCTCTAGATCAAGTACCTGCTTTTATTGATGGTGCTGTTTCACCAGAAGCGGTCAGTCTGCAAAACAGTTATTTCGGAAACTATATTCACGGGTTCTGGAATAGTATGTTTGGAAAGTCAGATGTAAAGCTGCCTTCAGATGAAGGAACAGAAGCCAATGTGAGTCCGGTGTTTGATGCAAAAGGAGATATGTACTACTTCACAGATTTCACAAGTCCGAAAGAGGGCGTTGATTCGATGCTTGGGTATGCCCTGACAAATGCCCGGACAGGAAAAGCGACTTATTATACCGGAAATCTTGAAGCGTCCTACATGGATTCTCAAGGCGCTCTGCAAATTATTGAGAAACGTTTCATCGAAAAGAAATGGAAAGGCCGCATGCCGATTCTCTATAATTTCTATGGAGAAGCCAGCTGGCTCACACCAGTTCTCGATTCAAATGGCTTCCTGCAAAACTACTTTATCGTTTCGGCAGCCAATCCTGAAATCGCTGCGTACGCTTCAACACCAAACGAAGCACTGAGAGCCTATAAGACAGCTCTGCAAAAAGGCGGCGGTACCGTTAACAGTTCCTCTAAGCAGGAAAAGAAAGAAACTACAGGGAAAGTCAAACGAGTCTATAAAGAAAAGACCGGTGATTATACAACCGTCACCTTCCTGCTAGACGATGGGAAAAGCTACACCATGTCATCTGAAAAAGAACCTCTCGTCATTTATTTAAAAGAAGTCGATCAGGTCACCATGAAATACACAGATACGGGTGAAATTTTCCTTCCAGTTGATTCGCTTAAGATAACTGGGCTATAAGAAACTGGTTATTAAAAATCCGGGCTGCTACTTTAGTCCGGATTTTTATTATATATTTTTAACAAACCTCTCAATTTTAATCGCATTATGATATTAAAAGGCCAACCTAAAGGTTTAAATGATAAGACTATGACAATTGGTATAGAAATAAGGACATATAACTTTAGCCAATGTTGTTGAGATATAGACACTAACCCCTCAGGAAAATAAAAGTGATTTAATATAAAGATTAAAGGGAAGTGTAAAATATATATTTGTAAGGTCCTCTGTCCAATTATAGTGAAAATTGTTTTGGATTTAGGAACTATCAATAAACAAACAGTTGATAATAGAACAGCTAGGAGGTAAAAAAGCATACGATAAAAACCTCCGTATATTGGCTGTTTTAACACTTCATATGAATTACGCCCAGTTAAGAAACCTCGAAATTGATAAATATTTTCAATGTTAAAATACACAACTAAAATAGAGATTATTAAAACTACCAAAGAAAAAAACCTCAGTTTTTGTGAAGAAAGAAAAGTTACAAATTTATTGTGGTCTATATAATAACCTAGTAAGAAAAATGGGAAAAATACAATAACTCTAGATAGAGTCAAATAATCGCCCACAAAAGAGTCATATCCAATAACAATTCCTGCTAACACTGATATTAACACTAAAAGTACAGGTTTAAATTGTTTTAACACATAGATTAAAATAATCCAAATAGACATAGCAAGTAAATACCATGGAACATTATCCTCATTAAATGTATTAAAATTCGTTTCCTCAACTGAAAATCCATATTTAAAAAGTGCATACATGATGAGTTTAAATAATAAATATAGAATAAAATATGATATTACTTTTTCAACTTTAAATCTACTACCATTCACAGTCGATTTAATAAAGTAACCTGATAAAAATATAAACAACGGCATGTGGAATAAATAAATAAAAAAATATATAAATTTCATATTTTCAGATGTATTTACATAAAAATCTGCCATATGACCGATTACTACTAAAGTAATAAGTAGTGCCTTTACATTATCCATTTTAAAATCTCTATTAAGTGTCAATTAGCTAAACTCCCATACTATAATTTCCTACAATTCTTTTTGCTTGCTTTCAAAAAACTCACCTAAATGTTACTTTTCTCTTGTGCCTTCCTCTCTTAACAATTCAACGAGCAATTCTTTATTTTTATTTCCCCCTGTCATCGGGGACTCGACATAGGAAAATTTTCGTTTAAAATCCATTCCTCTCACAGAAATGACAGCCAATTCACCGCCAATGCTGCCTCGTTGGAGGACATATTTAGATAAAACAGAAAGCCCCATTCCATGAATCACAGCCTCTTTAATCGCTTGATTGCTGCTAAACGTCACAAATGTCCGTGCTTTCAGTCCATTTGATTTCAGGACGTGCTGTAAGTATTCCCCGGTACCTGATCCCTCTTCTCTTGTGATCCATGTTTCGTTTTGCAGTTGATCAATCGTGACATCCTTTTTCTTAGCAAAGGGGTGATCTAATGGCGCGACGATATATAGCTCGTCTTCTAGAAAAGTTTCTACAGTCAGTTCTTTGTCATTCGTCTGTCCTTCGATCAAACCGATGTCGACATGGAATAAGCGGACATGACTGGCGATCGCCTCTGTGTTATCAATGACCACCTCAATGTCCACATGCGGATAGAGCTGATGAAACTCTGCCAATATTTGCGGCAGCACGTACTCTCCAATGGTAAAACTCGCCCCGATTGTCAGCTTCCCTCTTGCCAGATGATGATGCTCATAAATATCCTGCTTCGCCTGTTCATATAAACGAATGATTTGTTTTGATCGATGGTACAGCATATCCCCAGTTGGTGTAACAGTTAGTTGCTTTGGCGAACGATTCAGCAGAACGGTCTGGAATTCCTGCTCCAAGTTCTTAATATGAAGACTGACACTTGGCTGAGAAATCCGCAGCTTTTGGGCTGCCTTTGTAAAGTTTTTCTCTTCCACAACTGTCACAAATGTCTTCAGTGCATCATAATACATCGGTCCCTCTCCTATCAGAAATCTTAATCCAAAACCTTTCATATATATATCTTACTAATTCCTTCCCAGTGCGTAAAGAAGCGCTTAACTGAAAACAATTTAATAAAAATATTTACTAATTTTTTTAAAGACTCTATACTAGAAGGAGATATTTTCTATAGGAGGTGCTGATTTGGCAGCTAAAATAAAGGACATTGCTGAAAAAGCTGGATTATCCATTGCGACTGTATCTCGCGTACTGAACCAAGATCCCAACCTATCTGTCACGGATCAAACACGTGAAAAAGTATACGCCGCCGCTGAAGCTTTGTCCTATCAAAAGAAAACTTTCAAACATTCATTAAAAAAAATCGCCTTTCTCTATTGGATGACCGAAAAGGAAGAGCTTGAAGATATTTATTTTAAATCCATTCGTCTAGGCATTGAGGAACTTACGAATACTCGGAGTTTAAATGTCACCGCTTACAATCCATCTGATGGGCTTCTCTCCATTGATCCTTCTACAGAAGGGATCATCGCCATCGGCCGATTTAAAACGTCAGAGCTTGATCAATTATATGCGATCACCCAACATATCGTTTTTATTGATACGTCACCAGATGAAGACCGTTTTGATTCAGTAAAGCCAAACCTGAAACGAATTGTTGAAAGGATCATCGATTCTTTTATTGAAAAAGAACACACATCCATTGGATTCGTTGGCGGCACAGACATTGATCTGAATACGAATGTGCATATTCCAGATATTCGCGAAACGACTTTCCGTGAATATATGATGGCTCGCAATGTTCTTGATGAGCAATTGGTCTATGTCGGTCACCATTTCTCAGTAGATGATGGTTATGCGCTGATGATGAAGGCGATTGATGAGCTTGGTGATGACCTGCCCACCGCTTTTTGTGTCGCTAGTGATCCTCTTGCCATCGGCTGCTTACAAGCATTAAATGAGCGCGGATTTTCTCTGCCGAACCGCGTGAGCGTCTTTAGTATCAACGATATTCATGTGTCTCAATATGTGTCACCACCGCTCACCACGTATCATATCCACACGTCTTTACTTTGTGAAACAGCAGTTGATTTACTGTTAGAAAGACTTGTGGACGACAGAACATTACCGAAAACTGTGCTGATTGCCTCAGAACCTGTCTTTCGAAAAAGTACGATATAAACAACCAGAAGCCCCGTCCAATGTGGAGGGCTTCTTTTCTCTCTACATCAGTAAAAAATTTTACTTAATAAATTTAATAAAATATGTTTACTTTTTTTACTCAAGTTGATATTCTCACATTAAGAAAGCGTTTTCTTATCATCTGTGAAAAAAGAACGAGAGGGGATTACTAATGAAAAAGGGAAAATGGGCGACATTATCAGCAGTCGTTGGGACTGCTGTGCTTCTGCTTTCAGCTTGCGGACCGGGAGATGACAATTCAAGCGGAACACAGCCAGCATCTACAGGTACAAAGACCTTACTAGTGTGGGAGGATGTCAAAAAAACTGAGGGGATTCAAGATGCTGTAAAAGAATTCGAAAAACAACATGATGTGAAAATCAAAGTGGTCGAAAAAGCTTATGCCGACCAAATCGAAGCTCTCCGTCTAGATGGAGCAGCTGGGACAGGTCCAGATGTCATCACGATGCCTCACAATCAAATTGGATCAGCTGTCACTGAGGGGCTATTACAAGAAATCAAGCCAGATCAAAAAGTGATCGACTCCTTCACAGACGAATCGATTCAATCACAAACGGTAGATGGCAAGCTGTATGGTCTGCCAAAATCCGTTGAAACCACTGTCCTTTTTTATAACAAAGATCTTGTCAAAAAGGCACCAACGACACTTGATGGCTGGTATGATCTTTCGAAAAAGCTGACAAAAGACGGAAAGTACGGTTTTGTTGCGAAATGGGATGAAATTTACTATGCGCAAAGTGTTTTAGGCGGATCTGGGGGCTATATTTTCAAGCAGAAAAGCGATGGCTCTTATGATGTTAATGACATTGGTTTGAACAACGATGGCGCCATCCAAGGCGGAGAATACATTCAAAAATTCTTTAGCGAAGGTCTTTTCCCGAAAGGCATCATTGGTGAACAAGGAATCAATGTCCTCAACTCCTTATTTACAGAGAAAAAAGCAGCAGCTGTCATTTCTGGTCCTTGGTCATTTGGTCCATATAAAGAGGCGGGTATTGACTATGGTGTGGCCGAGCTGCCAACACTCCCTAACGGAAAACATATGAGCTCATTCTTAGGTGTAAAAGGCTACAACGTCTCCTCTTATTCTAAAAATAAAGAACTTGCTGAGAAATTTGTTGAATTTATCACGAACGAAAAAAATTCAAAGAAGCGCTTTGAATTAACAGAGGAAATTCCACCAGTGAAAAAACTGATGAAAGATCCAATCATTACGGAAAACGCAAATGCGGATGCTGTTTCTAAACAAACGAAATACGCCACACTGACACCGAACAATCCTGAAATGGAAGAGGTGTGGAAGCCGATTGATAGTGCATTAGGACTGATTGCAACTGGTCGTACAGATGTGAAAAAGGCATTTGATGATGCGGTCAATCAAATCGACTCTCAAATTAAAGCAAATCACTCCAAATAACCATCAAATGCGGGTAGTCTATCAAACTGCCTGTAGTTGATCTAATTTTATATGAAGTAGGTGTTAGACGTGACGGGTAACCTTGAACTAGACCGCACACACACAGTGGAATCAAAGACACACCGGAGACGGGCGCTAATGTTCTCCTTTATACCCGGGATGGGGCAGATATACAACAAACAGTACGGCAAAGGGGCACTTTTTTTCCTGTTCGGCGTCTCTTTTTTGATTGTATTTTATGATTTATTCAATATTGGCTTCTGGGGACTGTTCACACTTGGGACGATGCTGCCTCGTGACAACTCTGTTTTTCTTTTAGCAAAGGGGATTATTGCGCTGTTAACAGCTGGTTTTGGTATCGGCTTTTATGTACTCATGATGCGTGATGCTTTTATGAATGGAAAGAAACGGGATCAAGGGGTTCCACTTCATTCCATCCGTGCTCAATATCATCAGCTCATCGATCAAGGCTTCCCTTACTTAATGAGTACTCCTGCTTTCTTTTTACTTCTATTTTCTGTTGTCTTTCCTATTATGTTCAGCTTTGCGCTTGCCTTTACGAACTATGATTTATATCACTCGCCTCCTGCCAATCTGATCGACTGGGTAGGAATCAAGAACTTTCAAAATATCTTTTCCATTGATATTTGGAGAGATACCTTCATTGATGTACTTGGCTGGACCGTCGTATGGACTTTGGTTGCGTCGACTCTTCAATGTGCACTCGGCATCTTTTTAGCGGTTCTGCTCAATCAGAAGGATTTAAAGGGAAAACGGTTTTTTAGAACCATTTTGATTCTCCCTTGGGCTGTTCCGGGCTTTGTGACCATTTTGGTGTTTGCTGGACTGTTCAATGATACATTTGGGGCCATTAACAATACACTTTTTGCATCGATAGGGATTGATCCAAAACCATGGCTAACAGATCCATTTTGGAGCAAAATTGCCCTCATTGCGATGCAGACTTGGCTTGGATTTCCTTTCGTTTTCATTATGACAACAGGCGTTTTGCAGGCGATTCCCGAGGATTTATATGAGGCTGCGACCATTGATGGAGCCAATTTTTTTCAGAAATTCCGGTCCATCACGTTACCGCTTGTTCTCTATTCCATTGCACCCATCCTCATCACACAATATACGTTTAACTTTAACAACTTTAATATTATCTACTTATTTAATGGCGGGGGACCGCCTGTTGCGGGATCAACCGCTGGGGGAACGGACATCTTGGTGTCTTGGATTTATAAACTCACGATGCAGTCCTCTCAATATGCACTCGCTGCGGCTGTCACGATTTTACTTTCAATCTTTGTCATCGCCATTGCACTCTGGCAGTTTAAGAGAACGAATTCATTCAAAGAGGAGGACATGATGTGATATGGGATCAAAACAAAACAAGCTCATTCGCCTGAGCATTACTTATTTTATCCTTTTCATTGCCTCCATTTGTATTCTATATCCACTGCTTTGGACGATCGGTGCTTCCTTTAATCCTGGAAACAGCCTCATGAGTACAAGTATGTTTCCGAAAAATCCAACGTTCAGTCACTTTACCGAGCTCTTCTTCGGCCCGGGAGCACTTTATGCAAAATGGTATTGGAACTCCATGAAGATCAGTATTGCCACAATGTTGTTAACGCTGATTCTTGTTAGTTTTACAGGCTATGCCTTTTCTAGATTCCGTTTCAAAGGACGGAAAAATGGGCTGATGCTCTTTTTACTGCTGCAAATGATTCCTCAATTTTCAGCGCTGATTGCGATTTTCGTTTTGGCTCAAATGCTTGGACTGATTAACAGCCATCTTGCACTGATTTTGATTTATGCAGGCGGACAAATTCCGATGAATACGTATTTAATGAAAGGCTATCTTGATGCGATTCCGAAGGATCTTGATGAATCAGCCAGAATGGACGGCGCAGGGCATTTCCGAATTTTCATTCAAATTATTATGCCGCTTGCTAAGCCCATTTTGGCGGTTGTCGCCATCAACTCATTTACAGGACCACTGGGTGATTTCATCATCTCCAGTGTCATTGTCCGCTCACCCGAAATGTATACACTCCCGATCGGTCTGTACAATCTTGTGTCAGACAAAATGGGGGCCAGCTACACGACCTTTGCAGCCGGGGCTTTACTCATTGCGATTCCAGTCGCTTTATTGTTTCTTGTGTTACAAAAACAATTTGTGTCCGGCCTCACACAAGGCGGGACAAAAGGATAAGGGGAGATTTGATGAAGAAATGGATGCTCGTCACGGTTGTCGTTTTCTTTTTGATGGGGTTAGGGATTTTACCTGAAGCAAAAGCGGATGCAATTTCAGTTCAGCCGATCAATGGACTGCAAAATGATTTCATTAAAGGAGCAGATATCTCCATGCTTGCGGAAGTGGAGAGAAGCGGCGGCAGATACTTCGACCAGAATGGAAAACAGGTGGACCCGCTCAATCTATTAAAGGAAAAAGGCGTCAACTATGTGCGCATTAGACTGTGGAACCACCCATACGACAACCAAGGTCGTGCCTATAATGGCGGGACAAATGATCTCAATACAGCCATTGCTTTATCGAAACGCGCAAAAGCACAAAATATGAAAGTGCTGCTTGATTTTCACTACAGTGATTTCTGGACCGATCCTGGTAAACAGTTCAAACCGAAAGCATGGGCTTCCCTTTCACAAAACGATTTAGTAAAAGCGGTTGGCACTTACACAGGGGATGTACTCAAAACGATGAGAGCACAAAATGCTTTGCCGAACATGGTACAGGTCGGAAACGAATTGAACTCAGGCATGCTGTGGCCGAACGGCAAAAGCTGGGGTGAAGGCGGCGGTGAATTTGACCGGCTTGCCGCTTTGCTAAAGGCTGGCACAAATGCTGTCCGCTCTGTCGATTCGAATATCAACATCATGCTTCACCTTGCCCATGGTGGGGACAATGGTGCATCCCGCTGGTGGTTTGATGAAATCACCAAACGAGGTGTCTCGTTCGATACGATCGGTTTATCTTACTACCCGTATTGGGACGGCGAATTTAGCGGTCTTACTAACAATATGAATGACATTAGCGCTCGCTATAACAAAGACGTCATCGTGGTAGAAACCGCCTACGGTTTTACAACAGCAAATGGCGACAACCTAGAAAACTCATTTAACCAAGACTCAGTCAAAACTGCCGGTTATCCCGCTTCACCTCAAGGTCAGGCATCTTTTATACGAGATCTATCAGAAAAAATTTCACAAGTGAAAAACAATCGCGGGAAAGGTTTCTTTTATTGGGAGCCACTTTGGATTCCAGCGAAAGGCGCTCCGTGGTCTAGTCAATACGGGCTGGCTTATATCCAAACAACCGGTACAGTCGGAAATGCTTGGGAAAATCAAGCGATGTTTGATTTCAACGGAAAAGCACTGCCTTCTCTTGATGTATTTAAACAAATGACACCGTAATTAAAAGGATAGGACGTGACAAAATGGGAAAGCGTTACCCACTCGTTCACCCCAATGTGAAAGGCTTTTTGCATGGTGGCGATTATAATCCAGATCAATGGCTTCATATGCCGGAGATCATTGACGAAGATTTTCGATTAATGAAGCTTGCACACTGTCAAACATTCTCCATCAACATTTTCGCATGGAGTAAGCTAGAGCCAAAAGAAGGTCAATATGATTTTACATGGCTGGATGACATCATGGACCGCTTGGCAGCACAGGGGGCACACGCCATTCTTGCAACGCCAAGCGGGGCACGACCTGCTTGGCTGTCACAAGCATATCCAGAGGTATTGCGCGTCGAAGCGAACCGTCAGCGTAACTTACATGGACTTCGCCATAATCATTGCTTCACCTCACCGGTTTATCGAGAAAAAACGAATACACTCAATCGTTTGCTCGCTGAACGCTACAAGGATCACCCAGCACTGATCATGTGGCACATTTCGAATGAGTACGGTGGCGAATGTCATTGTGATCTCTGCCAGGAAGCATTTCGAGGCTATTTGAAAGACAAGTACAATCATGACCTTGAAGCTTTAAACCAAGCATGGTGGACGGGGTTTTGGAGCCACACGTATAGTGATTGGTCACAAATCGAATCACCTGCACCGCACGGGGAGCACATGATTCACGGGATGAACCTAGACTGGAAACGCTTTGTCACCGCGCAAACAATCAATTTTTATCAAAATGAAATTGAACCGCTGCGGGAATTGACACCCCATATTCCAGTGACCACCAACTTTATGGGCGACTACCCGCATATGCGCCCATTTCTTGGACTGGATTATCATCAATTTGCAAAAGAGGTCGACGTAATTTCATGGGATAGCTATCCAGCATGGCATAGCGGCAGGGAAACAACCGCTGAATTAGCGTCAAACGTTGCCTTCGTTCACGACTTATATCGTTCATTAAAGGACGGTCAGCCATTTCTCGTGATGGAGAGTACACCGAGCCTTGTGAACTGGCATGAAGTGAATAAGGTCAAACACAAAGGCATGGCACACCTTTCTGCCATACAGGCGATTGCCCACGGATCAGACTCCGTGCTTTACTTCCAGTGGCGCCAAGGACGAGGTGCCTCCGAGAAATTCCATGGCGCCGTAGTCGATCATTCTGGGCATGAACATACGCGCGTGTTTCAAGAGGTCGCTGATCTAGGGAAACAGCTGGAGCAGCTGCAGCCCATCGCAGGGACATCCGTTCAACCAGAAGTCGCCATCATATACGATTGGGAAAACCACTGGGCCATTGATGATGCGCAAGGCTTAAATAATACAAACAAACGCTATGTAGAGGCTTGTCAAACTCACTATCGAAGCTTTTGGAAAAAAGGCATCCCTGTTGACATTGTCGGCATGGAAAAGGATTTCTCATCCTATCGGGTGCTCGTTGGTCCAATGCTCTACATGATCAAACCAGGCGTCGCAGAAAAAATCGAAGCCTTTGTCAAAAGGGGCGGCACTTTTATAGCGACATACTGGAGCGGCATGGTTGACGAAAATGACCTCTGTTTCCTAGGCGGTTTCCCCGGTCCTCTCCGCCATGTACTTGGCATTTGGGCTGAGGAAATCAACACATTGATGCCAGATGAACATGTATTAATGACCACAGGGAATGGACGCACCTACCATGTCGGGCAATATTGCGAATCCATACATCCTGAAACGGCCTCTGTGTTAGGACATTTTGAGAACGGCTGCTACGAAGGACAGCCAGCCCTGACTGTCCATCCTTTTGGCAAAGGAAAAGCATACTATATGGCTTCTGAAAATGAACAAGCTTTTTATGAAGATTTTTATGAAGATCTCATCACAGGAATAGGCATACAACCGATCCTATCCTCTTCGATTCCAGAAGGAGTCAGTGTCCAGAAACGAACAGATGGGTCGCAGGACTATGTGTTTATGATGAATTTCACAGATAGTAAAAAGGTAATTTTGTTAGAAGATCAAATCACTTATGAAGATGCATTCCACTCTTTAAATTTAACAGGAAAAATAATACTAGATGCCTATGAATATTTTATATTAAAAAGAAAAAAGGAATGCCTTTAAAGACATTCTTTTTTTCTTTTTATGCAAGAACCAACCTTAAATTCAGCTTAAATTCAGCTTGTAAACAAAATTCTAACTTGAAATAATATGGTAAAACATGATACATTATTTGTGAGAATTAGCAAAAAAACACTTTTTTGATCAAGGAGCATTTATGGATAATAAACACAACTTTATTACTCTAATACATCATTTCGTCTTTTCTCCTAAGAACTTTCTCTTAATTAAGTACTCTAGTGAAAAAAATTATCGTCATTCTTGGTTTGTTTTTCTGGCTGTGTTAAGTCTGTTTTTAGGGTTTTATTTAGCTATTTTCCCCACAATCTCTAAATTAATTAATCATTCTTTTAAGACAAATGGGATTGATTATACTGCTGATATGAGCATACTCATTATGATGATTACACTAGCATTAGGGATTGTTCAATTTACAGCAATGGTTCTTGTAAGCTTCTTTATAATACATATCATTGGGATATTATTTGGTGGTGTTGCTACTGCTAAAGAGTTTTTCCCAAGTTTTATTTATTCTATCATACCGGTTGCTATCAAATTTATAATTCTCATTATCTTTTCTTTCTTTTTAGGTAGTGATTTTGCATTTTCAGTTATTTATCCAAATTCTCAAAAGCCAATTGATATTATATTGAATATTATCATCGACCCCTTCTTTTGGTGGTCTACCATTCTAGGGTGTATTGCAATTAAAGCAATACACAAAATTTCCTATATGAAAACTGTCATAATCGTTTGTATAACAATGTCTTTAGGTATTATTTCTCTTTTTTCAACTAGCTTATTTTTGTAAACTGAAAGGAGGTGAATTCAAATATGAAAAATAGCAATCTTTTTAAAATTGCGAGTGTTACAAGTATAGTTTCTCTTTTTGCCATCGCTACTTTCCTTATGGGTTCTTCAGAAGGTATTGCAAGTTTAGCTTCTATTGATTTCAATTCAGGTAATCAATTTGCATTAGACCTTGCAACAAACTTAGGAATTAGTCGGAAAACAGCTTATGCTGCTATAGGTGTTATCATGACTACTGGCGATGTCCTAACAATACTTAGTCTATTAGCTGTTGTTTTGGGTGGAACTGGCCTTGTCACTGCTGCTATGGTAGCTACTGCGAAAAAATTGGCTACGAAACACGGCAAAAAATACGCTGCAGAATGGTAAAATCCAAAGTGAAGAAATTGAGGAGTATAATTATACTCCTCCTTCTTTTCGTCTAGGAGGAATATAATGCTCAACAAAAAAGTTTTTATGGCAAACTTTAAACTTACATATAGACGTACTTTAAACCGTTTGATTTACTTTTTCCCATCAAGCGAAAATTTACTAAAATCAAATAGACTTATTTTTGTTTTTACATCCTTTTTTTTAGTCTACCTTTTTATTCTATATAAGGCTTCAACTACTCTTTTGCCTAATGTATCAGTCCATATTTTATCATTAGGTACGAATTTTATTATTCTTTTTTTTGTTTTGAATATTTTAAAATCATCAACTGATATTTTACATCGATATGTATACCCTGAAGATTTCCTTCTTTTACATACTTTAAAGACAGATCCAAAAAAAGTTCTATTATCGAGATTTTTCACAACAATTTTTCTAAATGTTTTATTCAAATTAACAATAATAGTATTCCCTATACTTTTTTTCATAAATTTTTATACAAGCAATAAATTATACCTTTTTTTATCATTTGTACCACTATTTATATTTATATTTGGCCTTACATGCATTTACTCATTACTCACATATATCACTTATTCTAAATTTTTATACAAAATCTTAAATTCTAGGTTAATTAGTCTGTTATCTTTTATAGGAATTGCACTCTTATCTGCTATTTCAACTACTTTTTTTGGTTGGATCGGACTTAACTAC
This sequence comes from Andricus grossulariae, assembly GCA_011634705.1. Classification (NCBI taxonomy): domain Eukaryota; kingdom Metazoa; phylum Arthropoda; class Insecta; order Hymenoptera; family Cynipidae; genus Andricus; species Andricus grossulariae. The sequence continues at coordinate 86,427 of JAABKJ010000005.1, forward strand.
TTTTATGAAAAAGATCTTCTTGAAGCTATTGAAAATTTCATATCTGTATTTAGATTAGGGACGATTTTAACAAACACATGGCTTCCTACTAACTGGTACCTACTTTCAACAAAAAGTGATATCTATTTATTTATCATATGTTCTTTAGGTTTAATTGCACTAGGATTTCTTTTACTCTCTATTGCCTATCTAATAGTTTTGAAAGTGTTGCTTATAAAGGAAGCAACACCTAATAATCTTTTGCCGAGAATAAAACCAATCAAATTACCTTTTTTAAATTATTTAATAAATTTCTTTCCCCGGCAAAATATCGCAATTTTAAAAAAGGATCTTACTGCTCTATTAAGAGCTAATTTTACTATCAAGAGACGCTTAGTACTATCTGTAAATATGATCGCAATAGAATTAGGTGTATTGGTAGGCATTAGTTTAAATCAAAAGTGGTTTGACTTCTCGGAACTTTTTGTTATTTATCCAATTTTATTTGCCGTAACTTACAACACTTCTTTATTAGGAGAAGGCTTGCTTGGCATAACTTCAGCAGATGCAGAGCGCGAAAATCTGTATATTTATAAGAATTCAGGCGCTTCTATCTTCAAGTTGATTGCAGGAAAATCCATACTGCATTTATCTATAATTCTTATTATAATGAATACATTATATTTAGTTATATTATTATTATTCAACTTAGATACTATGACTCAAATTATTTTGTATATCATGATTAATTCAATTAGTCTTATTATAGGTTCTGGCCAAGTGATAGGTACTTTCCTCTATCCACGTTTAGACTGGGAAAATTTAGAGGATATTGGTTCGTCTGTTAAAGCCTCATTTTTTGAACATACTATTCTTGGGGTACTACTAGCATTTTACCTTCAATTGTATGGGGTCTCAGGTGCTCTCGTTACTTTTGACATTATTGATAGGAGTATATTCTTTTTACTTATTGTGACTGGAACATGTCTATTTTTCATTGGAATTTCTCTATTTTATTATTTTTGGATTAAAAGAATAGGAACGAAACATTGGGAGATGAAAACATGAAAATTGAGAATCTATCTTTCAAATATAAAGATAAACAAATTTTAAAATCTATAAATTTAAAAATAGAGCAAGGTAAGGTATATGGATTACTAGGACCGAATGGTGCTGGAAAATCAACACTTTTAAAATGTATTCTCGGGATTATGAAACCATGCGAAGGTAATATTACTATCAATGAGAAAACTATATATTCTGAGAGATCTTCCTATCTTAAGTATATAGGTTATGTTCCTGATGCTCCTTTTATCTATCATTATTTAACCCCTAGAGAGTACTTGGAATTTATTGCTGACTTACAAGACGTACCCTCTGAAATGAAGGATAATAGAATTGAAGTTTTGTTAGATCAATTTAACTTAAAAGAAAATGAGGATGATATGATTTCTACATTTTCTTTTGGTATGAAACATAAATTATCTGTTGCTGGAGCCATAATTCATGAACCTGAAGTTTTAATATTAGACGAACCATTAGGTGCGTTCGATCCTCCTACTACAAAGATGATGAAAAACTTTCTTAAACGTTATGCTGAACAAGGTAATACTGTCATCATGTCTACACACCTTGTTAATATCGCTCAACAACTATGTGATAGAGTTGGTATTTTAATTAACGGTGCTCTTGTTAAAGAATATGATCACCTTACAAACATTAAGCACTTTGAAGATTTAATTATAAAAGATATGGATACTTTACTAAAATGACAGGAATAATAAACAGGAATAAACGTATACTTTATATAGCAAGTATTTTATACATAGCAGGTATAGTTCTTGGGGTTATTTTTAACAATATTCTACCTAGTCTTAGTCCAGAAACTGTTGATGAAGTTACAGTTCTAGGATATTTCAAACATAACTTTGCTGCAAATTTATTTCTCATTTTCTCAATGTTTACATTTGGTATTTTGACATCTATCTTATTATTACTAAATGGATTTTTAGTAGGCTTATCCTCTTTACAAAGTATTACCGATCATGGTAACAATTTGTTATATATATTAACTGCTTTAATTCCTCATGGTATATTTGAAATTCCTGCCATGATATTATCAGGTTCACTTGGTTTCAAATTGTTAGACTTCGTCTATTTAAAAATAAGAGGGCTATATTCCCCCAAAAAACATTTCTTTTCGGATATTTTATTTTTTACTATGGTGATATGTCTGTTGACATTACTTGCTGCTTTAACAGAAGCATTATTAACGCCCTTTTTACTAAAAAAATTACAATAGGAGGTCCTTATGTTTATTAATAAAAAAAAGATAGATAAATTACTAGATGATCATTTAGAGGAAAACAAGGGAGATTCTAAAAACACAATTAATAGTTCTTTTATAATTGTATTTTATTTTTCAATACTCTTATCAATATGTACTTTCTTTTTTGATTATAGATTTTTTTTAATCACTTTGTTTGGTCCAACCATTTTAATGACTTTTATATCCCCTCCCCTACAGTTTAATAAAGGAATTTATAGAGGTTGCTCTGCATTATATTTATTACTATTAATTATAGTGACATTTTTCTGGATAAAGTAACTTATCAACTGTTAATAAAAAACGTCCGAAACAGACGTTTTTTATTTTACCATTTTAAGTGGATTTTTTTCTAAATTTTTTGACATGTTGAACACCGCGTCACGATTGGATTCATCATCCTTTTTAACCATTTTACAGGTATGAAAGCGGTTGCCTAATGCTCATATTTTTGATACTCTTTTTTTCAATGCAGCTGTGGGACTGCATTGTGATAAAAAGAGCTAACAAATGTAAACGGTTTATTGTAGGGGGAGGGTCTTATGTTAACGCTTGTTGGATTGTTGATTATTTTAACGATTGTTGTATTGCTGATTTGGGGGAAAGCAAGTCCAATTGTCGCTATGGTCATGGTGCCTTTAATAGGAGCACTGATTGCGGGATTTGGGATAAATGACATTCAAACCTTTTTTGAAGAAGGAATTATCAAAGTATTGCCGGTGGCGACCATGTTTATCTTCGCCATTTTATTTTTCGGCATTTTACAAGATACAGGGTTCTTTGAACCTGTAATTAAAGCATTAATCAAGCTGACAAAAGGAAATGTTGTCACAGTTGCAATGGGAACTGCTTTAATTGGGATCATTGCTCACTTAGATGGAGCAGGGGCTACAACCTTTTTATTAACTGTACCTGCACTGCTGCCGCTTTATAAAAAATTACATATGAGTCCGTACTTATTGCTGTTATTGATTGGGACAAGTGCCGGCTTAACGAATATGGTGCCGTGGGCTGGTCCGACTGGACGGGCAGCAAGTGTGTTGAATATGGATCCATCTGAACTTTGGGTGCCGCTCATTCCCATTCAGCTCATTGGGGTCGTTCTCGTATTAGGAATGGCATTTATTTTAGGAAAAAGAGAAGAAAAACGCATTCGGGTCAAAATCGCCGCAAATGAAATCGCTGCTGTTCAATTAGAAGGGGCAGATTGGGACCAGGCTATTCAATCCATTAGCGAGACAGGTGATGCCGCTTTAAAACGTTATCACTTGATTTGGGTGAATTTCATTCTGTTTATAGCCGTTGTTGTCCTTCTTGTGCTCAACGTGATTCCGGCTAGTTATATGTTTATGATTGGTCTTTCTCTCGCACTATTAATTAACTATCCGAAAGTGGATGTACAAATGGAGAGAATCAAGGCGCATGCACCTAGTGCACTCATGATGGCCGCTGTTATTTTCTCCGCAGGTTCGTTTCTAGGAATTCTCGAAGGAACGGGAATGCTAAAAGCTATTGCTGTGGACAGCATTCAGATTCTACCTGCTTTCCTGCTTCCATTTTTACATATCATTGTCGGGATGTTTGGGGTACCACTGGATATGCTGACAAGTACAGACGCTTATTATTATGCACTTCTGCCAATTGTCGAATCAATCACATCTGAGGTTGGCGTGACAGGCACTTCCGCGGCGTATGCCATGATGATCGGAAACATCATCGGAACCTTTGTCAGTCCACTCGCTCCAGCCGTTTGGCTTGCGATCGGTCTTGCAGGAGTCGATATGGGGAAACATATCCGCTACTCCTTCTTTTGGATGTGGGGATTCAGTATTGTTCTACTGATCGTTGCCAAACTGATAGGCATTATTTAAATAAAAAAAGACATGCGCACAGCGACGCATGTCTTTTTTATTTATGAAGGATATTCACTTGTGTGAATGTCTGTATTCGGCTTTCTAATAAGAGACATTAATCCAATGATAAACAATAGAACCATTGGAGCGAATGCAAGACCGATTGTTCCAATTAAAAGAGTCACAGCAGACACCAAGAAAAGAACACCTGAAATCACGGCACGGCGGTCTGTTTTCAAGAGAATCACACCGACAATCGATAGCACTGCTGCAATTCCAGAAACGACCATAAACTGCGTACCAAATGCATTGACTGAAGCTTGAAGCGTTTCAATCGGTAATGTTTCGCCTTCCTCTTGTAACACTTCATTAATTTCATTATAAAATGATGGACCTACCGAGAGGATTAATGCTCCAAATCCAACACCAATGGCATTGAGGACAATACTAATAATCCCCATAATTTTTTCACCTTTACGACTAATCATGTGTAAACCTCCTAAAAATTTTTAAAATTTAACTGCCTGTTTTCACTTCTCGTTTTTGGAAGACAATTAAGGCAATGGCTAAGAAAATAGCCCAATAGATGACTAGGACTATTAGTGAGAATCCTAGAGACATACCTTCGATAAGAGTAACCTGTTCCATAAAGTATTGGGATGGATCGTTTGCGAATAACAAATATTTTGTCCAATCAAAGAAGAGCATTAAAATACTTGTAACTGATCCACCCACAATATAAGCTAACACACTAATGGCAATGGAGATAGCTTCACTTCTGAATATCGTTGATATAGCAAACGCAAGTGTCCCCAGCACAACAAACATTGCGCAATTAGCTAAATAATAAAATACCATATTGGCAAACTGCGAACGTTCAACCACTTCACCATTTTGATAGATTAAACTCACATAATCAGTATTGAGTCCGAAGAAAAGGGCACCTAATATAAATGACAAGATAAACAGCACCACCACAAGTAGAAGAGCATACAGCTGCACCGTAATATATTTAGATATTAAGATTTTCAGCCTTGATGGTGGGCGAATTAATAATAATTTGATTGTACCATGCTTGTATTCAGCCGACACAATAGTGGAAGCGATAATGATCACAAACACACCTACAAGCTGAAGTAAACTGACGTTTGTTTTCACATAATCCCATACACTGTCGCTGAACTGATCAGCTGGCGGCAAATTATGCTTGATTCGATAGTCATTAATAGCAATCTCTTTTTCTAAACTTCTTTTAAAGTAGCCACTTCCTATTTCTTTAAGTTCCTTCTTATTCTCAGTATTCATCATCTCTAGTTGGGCTTTCCAAGCTCCGGATGATTGATCTTCGTCATTTGTTTTAAGTGCAAAGATCAGTGTGGCAATCATACCTAAAACAAGAAGTCCAACCATAATCCAAGTTCCAACACGATAACTGATCTTCATCCACTCGTTTTGAATGAGGCGAATCATACGTCTGCCTCCTTTTTACCTGTTAAGCTTAAGAACTTATCTTCTAAGGTTTGTTTTTCTATTTTGATTTCGTACAAATGAATGGACGCGCCGCTCAAATGACGAATCAATTCCGGCATTTTCTCTTCTGCCAAGGAGAAGAATAAATACTGCTCCTCTTCTCTTACAGTCGTGCCTTCCTCAAATATACCAATGAGCTTCTGCGCTTCTTCCAGCTCACCAGATGCGACCTTCATTCGATAATTGACCAATTCGTCTTGATTCGTCTCTGCACGCTGATCCTCAATCGCAATCAGCTTGCCTTTTTGGATAATCGCAAAACGATCACACATCAATTCCATTTCTGACATGAGGTGACTTGAAACAATGACAGCTAGCCCTTCTTCCTTTGCAAGCCTTCTCAAGTAATCTCGTATCATGCGAATTCCCTCTGGATCAAGTCCATTGGTCGGCTCATCTAATATCAGCAGTTTCGGTCTATGTATAAGTGCTTGCGCAATACCTAAACGCTGCTTCATTCCTAATGAAAACGTTCGAACACGCTTATGTTTCACGTGCTGTAAGCTGACCAACTCTAGCAGCTCATCAATTCGCCCTTCATCCACTTTCCCATTCATTCTGGCAAAGTGTACAAGATTTTGTCTTGCTGTTAAGTGATTATACATTTCTGGGTTTTCAATAATGGCACCAACATCTTGGATAGCATGCTGATATGAGGATTGAATACTATGACCATTAATCAGAATGTCGCCAGATGTAATAGGAGAAAGACCGACCATCATACGAATGGTTGTTGTTTTCCCTGCGCCATTTGGTCCTAAGAAGCCAAAGACTTCGCCCGCTTGGACAGAAAAGCTCAAGTCTTGAACGATCTTTTTCCCGTGAATATGCCTAGATACATTATGCAGTTCTAAAACGTTCGTCACGTTACCTCTCCTTCTTTGTCTAAGTATCATCTATCATCTATTTCCTGATAAACACCATGATCCGTTAAAAATAGAAGAACACTTCCATATGGTACAGCAATGCCCAAAAGTTGTGAAGGGGATGAGCCAAAATTTAGTGAATCATCTGCCTTTTTTAAGGTAGGGTTAAGAAAACAACAATTTTTTATGTGAAAAGAGGCTTGATTTTTTAAAAATGAACCTTTTTTCAACGGGTATATATGTATGGAATTTTGTTTAAGATTATTCCTTTCACCTATAAATAAAGAAATGAAAAAGAGGCCTCATACTGACAGCCTCCTTTCATTATTATACCTTTTTCACAAACTCTGATTTTAACTTCATTGCACCAAAGCTAGGAATTTTACAATCAATGTTATGATCGCCTTCCACTAAACGAATGCCTTTGACCTTCGTCCCTATTTTTAAGACGGAAGAAGAGCCTTTTACTTTTAAATTTTTAATGACAGAGACCGTATCCCCATCACTTAATAGATTTCCATTCGCATCTTTGACAACAAGCTGCTCCTCTGCGGCTTGTTCTTGTTCAAGTGACCATTCATGCGCACATTCAGGACAAATGAGCAGACTGCCATCCTCATAAGTATACGTTGAACTGCATGAAGGACAATTTGGTAGATTAGACATTTGTGTTTCCTCCAGAAGAGTAATGGTCGGATAGACACTTATACATATCTATCCGGATAGTTCAAATTAAACTTTAAAAACATTCGATATATTTTTTAGCATTTTCCTATTTTTAGCAATTCTGTTCTTGATTCTCTTTTGAATTCTCTCTAAATATTTCTTTTCTAATCTGTGCAAAAATTTAATTCCTTTAGATGACCTTGCCACTGACATTTTCATATTTTTTGTCTCCAAATCAATCGGTTTGCCGACTAATTTGGGCATGACCTTTTTTAACGTTATTTCAGGTGCATATTCTACTTCTGGCTCGTACAATCTTACTGAATCTTTCAAGGGAGCAAAAACATTCAAAATATATTTATCTGTTGGATGCACTCGGAAATAATCAACAGCATAATCGTATAAGCTTCTCTCAATATTATCCTCATCTGTTAGAGGAAGTTCATAGAAATGATGAATAAATTCTACCGTATGCTCTTTAATTGCATCATGAAGTTTAGTTTCATACATTCTTGTTTTAATTACCGGCTTTATTATACCATCTTTTTCATAATATCCTGTAATACTTTGATATGGTATATTGGCAAAAATCGACTCTATAAATATTAAAGATGTCATTTTAGAAGTATAATTATAACGAACTGAAGTACCAGTAGTTGGATAAATACTTCTTGCATAATAGAAAATTGTTTCTATCTTGCTTCCATACGCGTCGTTTAGCAATCGATCTAAACAATCTTGCGTGTAGCCTCTTCCCCAATATTCAACAAATGCAAAACGTTCACTAAAGTCAATTTCTTGCTTCAAATATTTTGTAATGATTTCTCTATCTTCTTTAGCCTTACTTAATAAATATTCTTCATACTTTAGAGAGTTCTTAGCTGTGGTTTTTATTGCTTCTTTTGTATTCTTATCAACTTTATCAATGGTTTTTAAATGGCTTAGTTCTGGGAATATTTCATCGAATTTAGATTCATTCATTGATAATGCATCTAGTATACTACCAAAATCGGACATTCCTTCAAAATTCCCAAAAACAGAAAAGAATTCCTCATCTACTTTATTGATAAAAGATGGAATTCTCCAGGCCTTCCTTGAACCATAGATATATTTCGTCTTTATATCATACTTATTTGCTTCAATTATTGAATCTGCTACAAGTTTGAGATAATACCCATCTCTAGAAATAAAATAGAGCGTATCAATTCCTTTTCTCATAGCATGTTTAATAGTCCAATGAATATAGGGAACAAAGTACATACTTACATATGAATAAGCATAATAACTAGTTTGATCTTTATTTTTCTCTCTAAATCTAGCTAATAAATTTGAAGTTAAGTAAGAATCATAGGTTCTAGTTCTATTTACTAACTGCTTCTCATACGCATTAAATTTTGTCATATGGTGATGCACAGCTTGTATATTTAAAGATTTTGCCGCTTTAAAATCAGCTGCTTGGTTGTCCCCATAATGTACCCACTTACTATAATTATAGTTCATTTCCTCAAATACTCTTAAATAAAGTTTTCTTGTTGTCTTTTGATCACCATAATCACTAGATAAAAATAGAGGTAATTCTGCCAGACGTTCGTCTGCATTCTTTAACATTTCTACAATAACCTCTTTAGGTAAATACATATCACTAATTAATACGACATCATTCCCTTGATTAATCAGTTCTACAACATACTCTACTCTATCTTTCATAGGTTCAATATTTTCTATTTCTGCTTTAAATTCCTCTGCTTTTAGAAATTCTATTTGTTGATCTGTTAAATGATATAAATCTTTCAATCTCATCATAATATCATCAAAGAAGATCTCTAACCTGTCATCTTCTCGAATGATTAAAGATTTTTTATAATAATCTCTTACATAAGATTCCGCTTGCGCTCTGACACGTGGATAGTTCTCAACTAAATAGGAAGGGAATTTAAGACTACTATATTTAGCTGCCTCTCCAACGTAGAAAAATATCCCTACCGGTTCCAAGGTTTTTCTTTGTATAAGCGTATCAAAAAGATCAAAGCTATATAAAGTAGGGAAGTCTCTCTTTTCCGGGCTAAAATTTAGCGTTTTCTCGATAATTTCCTCAAAGGAATTATCGTTTGTATATTCCCAGAAAAGATTATAAATTTCATCTCTTCTATTTTCTTCCACGTTATCCTCATATGAGTTCAGGTAATTTAATAGTTCACCGAAGTTATTTGTTACCTTTCCAAACGTCATCTCTTTATAATCAAAAACGAAATCACGCAAATTATTATATTCATCATAATCAAAGATATAACGTGTGAAATGTTTGACACCAGCAGCTAGCAGATCGTAAAATATCGATGAATAATCCATTATAGCGATATCAATTTTATTAAAGATCTCGTAGATATCATTGTCCTCATTCCAGAAGAGTAAATGCGGACAATCTTTGTATTTTTCTTTTAAAAGGTTATATTGATAGTCATCATTTACCAAATAATGCATTTTGAAGATCATTAGCATGTTATTCTCTTTTAATGTTTCTACTAATTTATCCATATCAGGTATTGCTTTCCTAAAAAATGTAGTAGTAGATCCATCTCTAAATGTCGGAGCATATAAGGCAATTTTTGTATCTTCAGAAAGCCCTTTTTCTTTCAAAATATCATGATTATAAGAAGAGAATAGCTCTTTATAAGTTACAGCTGGATAACCTGCTCTAATAATCTTGTCATCATCAATTCCGACTTGTTCTTTAAAATGTTTCTCCATTAATGGAGAGGTGACTAGAAAGAGTTGATTGTTTTTAAAGATACTATTGTATTTAATATATTTTTTATATATTCTTTCTTTTAACTGGACTGAATTAACTTTTCTCTCTATAGATTTACAACCAACGCCATGCCATAAATTGAGTATGATAACTTCATCTTTAAATAATACAGGTATATGTTCTTTTACCTGATGTACAACAAAAACTCCTGCCTGTTGTTTAATTTTATCTGCCTTTTTAGAAGAATATAATTCTGCATTGTAACCTAAATTTCTAATTCTACTAATTACATCTTCGTCATCACACATCCAATATGCAGTAATATCTGGACGGTATTTATTCACATAAATAAATAACCATTTAGGATTCCCTACAAATGAATTAGTAGCATTAAAGATCCATAACTTTTTGTCCCTGGTGTTGTTCAATTTAAAAACTCCTTTTACTTATTTCTCAACTATATAAACTTTCCTAAAAAGTAATCTCACAAAACTTTAATAATGAAAGGCAAATATCATCAGAAGGACTAATTTCCCCCAACTGACATCCTAAACATTATAATTCAAAACCTCAAAAATGAATAGTTGTTATAAATTGTTTATGAACCTTTTACATAGTGTTTTTAATTCGATTCATGCGGCAATTTACAATCCTTATAAAAAAAACTTGTAGATCCGCATCTACAAGTTTCCTTATTTTATGTCATCAGTTTTGAATGTATCACAGCCGCAATATTTCGAGCGGTTCTCTCTACATGAATAGCCCCATCTCTCATCGCCTCAGAAAGAGAAGTTACACCTGGAACGATACTAAAAAGGGCATCAATGCCATGCTCATGTACGACCGCACTATCTTTTGAGAGAGAGCCCGCGATGCCGATCACAGGCAGGTGATACTGCTTTGCTGCTTTGGCTACACCAACTGGGGTTTTTCCATAAATGGTTTGCTGGTCAATTCGGCCTTCCCCAGTAATCACTAGGTCTGCCCCCTTGATGACATCATCAAACTGAACTGCCTTCAACACAATATCAATTCCTCGCTGCAAATCAGCGTGTAAAAAGCCTAATAAACTCGCACCAAGTCCTCCTGCCGCTCCTGCCCCTTCTGCAAATTCAAAAGATACATTAAACTGCTTTTCTGCTATTTGGGCAAAATGAGTTAAATTCATGTCTAGCACTTGAACCATTTCTTCATCAGCACCTTTTTGAGGACCAAATACAGCAGACGCTCCTCTCTCACCTGTTAAAGGATTATCCACGTCACAGGCTGCCTCCAGCCGAACGGACTGCAGTCTAGGGTCAAGTCCAGTTAGATCAATAGAAGCTAATTGATGAAGGGCTCCACCACCTGGCGACAGCTCCTGTCCTGCTTGATCAAGAAAAACTGCACCTAATCCTTGCATCATCCCAACGCCGCCATCATTTGTTGCACTTCCGCCAAGCCCAATAATGACATGCTTTGCTCCTTGATCTAGCGCCGCAAGCATTAACTCCCCAGTTCCCCTCGATGTCGTGAGTAACGGATTGCGTTTTTCTTGTGGAACAAGGTGTAACCCAGAGGCTGCGGCCATCTCTATAACAGCCGTCTCACCGTCTCCTAACATGCCAAAAAAGGAGTCGACGGGGTCACCAAGCGGGCCTGTGACCACATGATTGATTATGTGCCCACCCGTCGCATCAACTAGCGATTGAACAGTTCCCTCTCCTCCATCTGCCATGGGAAGTTTGATATATTCAGCTTCTGGCAAAATCGCTTGAAATCCTCGCTCGATGGCACATGCTGTCTCATATGCAGATAAACTTTCTTTAAATGAATCTGGTGCAATCACAATTTTCATCCTAAAGCCCCTCGTTTCTTATCAAATGTCATCAGCCAAACAACTGGAAAACGCCGAATATAATGGTCGATACGACGGTTAATGTCAAACCAATTAACGATTCAAATGGCATGAGCTTCAGCCGCTCTTTGATATCCATTTGAACACTTCCTGCTGTTGCGTGGAAAAAGCTCCCGTGCGGCATATGATCAAGCACAGTTGCACCAGCATGAATCATGGCTGCTCCTGAAAGAGCCGATACACCAAGCCCAATGAGTGTACCGCTAAATACACCACTCGCTACCGCTGTTCCTGCTGTTGTCGAAGCAGTGGCGGCTGACATAAATATCCCTGAAGCTGGTGCAAGTAAATACGGAGGTAATCCCGAAGCATCGAGCGCTTGGATAAACACATCTTTTAAGGAAGAATTCGATACAATTCCTGCTAGTGTGCCTGTCCCTAATAACATAATTGCTACACCCGACATTTTATGAAGCCCCGACATCGCATAATCATTGAGAAACTTCCCTTTTTTCATGAAAAGAGCGCCTATAATGCCTCCGATCGGTAAGGCGATCATTGGGTCTATATTGATTTGAAAAAGCGGTCTTAAAGCCAACAATAAAATGGTAACAAGCGGACCCGCAAGTGCTTGAAAAAAAGCTGGCACTTCAACTTTGCTTAACGCAGTTTCCTCTTCAAGAACAGGTGTCCCTTTTTTTGCAAGCTTTTTAGCTAACACATATGTAACAGCCAATCCAAACACAGCCGGAATGACACCCGCAGCCATCATCGAAGTAAGCGGTACACCAAAAGCATCAGAAACGGCAATGGCATTTGGATTCGGTGACATGATATTCCCTGCCTTCCCGCCTCCAATCATGGCGAGTAAAATCCCCGTTTTTGACAGCTTTGCCCGTTTCGCAATGGCAAGTGCGATAGGCGCTACCGTGATAACGGCTACATCTACAAAAACACCCACTGTTGTTAAAATCATGGTTGCCAGTGCAAGTGCTAATAACGCCCTCGCCTCTCCAAGCTTCTTCACGATCGCCTCGGCGATAGATAAAGCTGCACCCGACTCAATTAAAACGCCAGCCAGTACACCTGCCGCCATAATTCTGAGGACAGCTGGAATCATATCCTTAGCGCCTTCCATCATGACGTTGACGGTCTGAACAATATCTACACCGCCTACCAAGCCGCCTATGAAAGCACCTGCCAGCATGCCATATGCAGGTGATACTTTTTTTAGAATAAGAACAATCGCAACCACAAGTGCCGTCATGGCCCCTAGTGTACTTACTGTCACATCTCCACTCATCCTCGATCCCCCCAAAATGTCTTTCTTCAATTGTAAGCGTTTACTAATGGGAATCAGGTTGTGAATCTAGATGAACTTTTTTAATTTATCTCTTCAATTCATTGTGCATATGCACAATCAAGATAGTTGACTCATCAACTGCACCATATAAAGCTCCATCAACTGTTTCACATGACGGGGATCTTTTCCGGTCAAAGCTTGTATTTTATCTAAACGATATCGCAATGTATTCCGGTGAATAAATAACCGATCAACAATTCTTTGTAAATCACCGCCCTCTTCAATGTAAATTCTTAATGTGTGGGCAAGCTCAGCTTCTTGTGTTAATGGCTTGTAAAAGTCAACCCAACTACTGTTTTCTTCAACAGCTCCTGCAGTAATCAATAGCCTTTCCAGCTGATAAGATTCAAAAAAATAAATACTTTCCTCAGGATCAAGAGCCTTCCCCAACCTCAAGGAATCTCTTGCGTGCTCAAAGGACAATGACAGCTGGCTTATGTCGGCGGCGACAGTCCCTATCCCCACCAGCACCTGGCCTCCTACTGCTTTTTCCATTGTTCTTTGCAGCTGCCCAACCGCATGCTTTAAAAAATGATCAGAAATCGGCTGCCTTAAAAGAACCAATTCATGACGAAAGGTCATGCCAAGCAAATCATCCGCATTCTTATCGTATTGAATCGCATGAATCATTTTATGCACAGCGTCTTCTGAGGATGGAACTGGCTGAAAAACGATGGCCATTCGGTGCTTATCTAAATCCATTCCCAGCCATTCCGCTCGGTTCTTTAGCTGATGATCACCAACGTCCGAATCAGAAATTAACTGATTGACAATTTCACTCTCTATTCGCTGCCGCCACTGAACTCGTTCAAGCAGAAAAGACTGCTCTAACACCAGCTCAGCCGCCATTTTCACCAGCTCGGCATGATGCCGAATATCCTCTGGCTCACCAGTAATGCCAATCACACCAATTACTTGTTCACGAAAGCAAATGGGCAAATTGATTCCTGGTCTCACTCCTTCTAAGTGCAAGGACGCATCGTGGTCAATTTCCATACTGTTCCCGCTTGTTAGCACAAGTCGTGCACCATCATGTTTCTGACCAATCCTGTTTCGTTCACCAGAACCAATGATGACACCATCCGCATTCATCACATTGATATTTTTATCTAAAATACGCATCGTACGTTCAACCATTTCTTGTGCCAATTCAGTGGTTAAAAATTGCATTAGGCATCTCTCCTGAAGGTATTTTCATTCAATGTATCATAGTGTCATTGCACAATAAATGCAAAGTGTTTAAAAATGGGGCATTGACAAAGGTACATTGAAAAGTGTTTAATCAAATCAAGAGACCGACCGACAGTCTAGTCAAAAGAAAGGATGGCTTTATGAGAACCGTTAAACATCCTGAAGAACGTAAAAATGACATCTTAAACGCAGCCGAAGAGCTTTTTTCTACCAAAGGCTATCAGCAAACAACGATTATCGACATTCTGAAAGCTGTTGGCATTGCAAAAGGCACTTTTTATTATTACTTTTCATCCAAAGAAGAAGTGATGGATGCCATTATTGACAGGATCATCAAAGCAGATATCATCGTGGCAAAACGTATTGCGGCTGAGCCAGACCTTCCAGTCGTCGACAAACTATTTCGTATTATCATGGCGCAATCGCCTCAGCAAGGAAGCAATAAACAGGGCATGATTGAACAATTTCATCAGCCTTCTAATGCGGAGATGCACCAAAAAAGCTTAATCAAAGCGATTAAAGAACTATCACCCGTTTTAGCTGATGTCATTCAGCAAGGGGTGGGAGAAGGGACATTCAAAACAAAGTACCCGCAAGAAACGGTGGAATTCCTTCTTGCTTCTGCACAGGTCATATTTGATGAGGGCCTTTTTCAATGGACAGCCGAAGAGAGTATGCAGCGCGCGCTAGCTTTTATCGATATCCTCGAATCCTCATTACATGCAGAAAAGGGGAGCTTCTCCTTTCTTCTGAAACGTTTAACTGGAGAACTTGATGAACATAATCAGTGATTGGTCACTTCAATACCAATCCTGCATACATTATAGACTGACGGTCGGTCTAAAAGGAGAGTGATACCATGTCTTTATTATCCAAAAGAGGTTCATCCCACTTTATTTACCTCGTGCTCGGACAGATTATTTCTGTTTTTGGGTCTTCCTTAATTCGGTTTGTTCTATCTTTACACGTGCTGGATATGACTCAGCGTGTTGACTTATATGCCTTACTATTCGCTTTATCCAATGTACCGCTCCTTCTTTCCCCCTTAGCAGGCGCAATCGCTGACCGGTTTAACAGAAGGAATTTAATGATTTTATTTGATGTTCTCACCGGCATCATGATTCTGGCTTTTTATTTTTGGTTATTCTCAGGCAATGATTCACTCTTTATGATCGGAGCGGTCATGGTGCTTCTTGGTGTGATGAGTACGTTCTATGCTCCCGCTGTGATGTCCAGCATTCCACAGTTAGTAAAACAGGAACAATTAGAACAAGCAAACGGGATCGTCAATGGCGTGCAGGCACTTTCAGGTGTTCTCGCTCCTATTATCGGCGGGGTTCTGTACGGACTGATTGGAAGTCAATCCATTATAGGTGCAAGTGCCATCGTGTTTTTTCTATCAGCATGCATGCTTTTACGATTAAACATATCCTTCTCACCTAGCCCGCTTACAGAAACTATGGGCAAAGTGCTCGTAAAAGATATGAAACAGGGATTTTCCTATATTGGCAGTCAGCCATTTTTAAAAAGAGCCATGTTGCTTGCTGCAATGTTAAATTTCATCCTCACGCCATTTTTTATCGTAGGTGGTCCAATCATTTTAAGGGTCACAATGAAAAGTAGTGACATCATGTATGGTGTAGGCATGGGCTTGATTGAGTTCGCCGTCATCGCAGGAGCTCTGCTAGTTGGACTTGTAGCAAAGCATTGGCGCATCCCTACTTTATATCGCTGGCTGATCGTCATCGCAATCATCTTGCTACCTGTCGCATTCTCTACATCCAACACAGCTCTTCAATTTGGCACTTATCCAGCTTATTTTCTCTTTCTAGCAGGATGTCTTCCTATTGCTATGCTTCTTACAATGATCTCAATCGTTGTGATTTCACATGTTCAAAAGAAAACGCCAAATAGTCAATTAGGAAAAGTGATGGCAAATCTGACAATGGTTTCTCAATGTGCTGCCCCGCTTGGTCAAATGATGTATGGGTTCTTGTTCAATACGTTTTCAGCAAACATGTATGTGACAGTATTAATAGTCAGTACTTTCATGTTTGCCCTTGCCTACTTAACAAAAAATATGCTTCAACATGAAGGAGAATCAGCCTCATGAGACTGACGTTTATAAAGAAGGACTTAACCCGCCACCGTCTCATTTCCACCGGTTTAACCATATGCATTATGATGACATCATTTCTAGCAACAAGCGCCGCTCAAATGACAGTACAACTGAATGGTTCCATTTCTAATCTGCTCCATTCAGCCAAGGCACCAGACTTTGTCCAAATGCATGACGGCAGCCTAAAGGAAAAAGATATTGAGGCATTTTCAAGCAAGCAGTCCATGGTAAAAGCACATCAAATCGTCCCAATGATTCCAATTGAACATGCAAATATCAAGTTCGGAAACGAACCCGCCAAAGCAGGTGTGATGGATCATTTATTTGTGAAACAAAATCGTTATTTTGATTTTCTTTTAAATGAACAAAATGAAAAGCTCACTGTCAGTAAAGGTGAAGTGGCTGTCCCTATCTATTTTCAACAAAAGTATCATCTCAAAATAGGAGAAACGTTACTGATTGGGAAAGGGTCTAATCAATTCTCTTTCCGCATCAAAGCATTCTTGCGAGATGCACAAATGAACCCCAGTCTTGTTAGTTCGAAAAGATTCCTTCTTCATCACAAGGATTGGGACGCAATGAATCAAGTGTTTCATAAAAAGGAATATTTAATTGAATTTTTATTGCATGATGCCGCGCACGCAGATGCCTTTCAAGCAATCTACCAGTCATCACAGCTTCCACAACAAGGTCCTGCTGTCACATTACCTTTGCTGCGTATGCTGAACGCATTGACAGATGGAATGGTGATCGCCATTCTGCTGCTTGCTTGCATGCTGCTCATCGGTATAGCCCTTCTCTCTCTCCACCTTGCTATGACGGCTTCTATAGAAGAGGACGAACGTGAAATTGGAATATTGAAGGTGCTTGGGATTCCTTTATCAAGAATCAAGCAATTATACGTTGGAAAGTATGCCTTGCTTGCTGGTATAGGGTGTATAGCAGGATATGGGTTAACGTTTATATTTGGTGATATGTTTACAGCCAATATTCAGCGATACATGGGGAATCAGCCTTCTTTCACTTCTTGGTTCATCCCGCTTTGTGTTTCTATTGTGATGGCAATGATCATCATTTCTTTCAGCTATACTGTCCTAAGAAAGTTTGGTCGAGTATCAGCTGCTCAAGCACTTCAAGGCAGCGTCATTTCAACGAATGATAAAAAACAAATACCCTTGCATCTCAAGAAAAACAGGTTCATATCAGTCAATATTTGGCTTGGTTTAAAAGATCTGTTATCACGAAAGAAGTTGTACACAACGATTACTTGTATTATGACCCTTTGTACATTTTTGATGCTGCTGCCTATTCAGCTATGGTACACCTTACAATCGCCGGATTTCATCACATATCTTGGCTCTGGTCAAAGTGACCTTCGAATTGATATACGACAAGGAAATCATCTAAAGGAAAATACTAATAAAATAGAATCAATGATTCGTGATGATCGAGACATTCAAGCATCAGCCATATATGAAACAACTTCTCTTCAGGCAAAATCAAAGGAGAATTCATTAGAAACACTCTATTTAGAAGCAGGTAATCTCTCAGCATTTCCTCTCACCTATTTACAAGGGAGACAGCCTTTAAAGAAGAAAGAAATTGCCTTATCAGTGCTCAGCTCAGATTCACTCCAAAAAAAGGTTGGAGAAAAAATTACTCTCGTAACAAACGGGCAGGAAATTCAAAAAACTGTGACTGGCATTTATCAGGATGTCACTAACGGCGGGAAAACAGCAAAAGCAATATCACAGCCATTTCCTCAAACAGCTCTTTGGAAAACCATTCAAATCCAACTAAACCAAGGAGTAGAAATTGCGGAGAAAAAGACAGTATTTGAAAAAGAGATATCTCCTGCAAAAGTGACAGATATGAAAGAATACGTTCATCAAACAATCGGCAGCACAGCATCTTTAGTAAAAGTCGTTGCATTTTTGTCTACATTAGCTGCTTTTGGAACCGCCAGTTTGATGTTATTCATGTTTCTGCACATGTTAAAAGCAAAAGATTCAAGCCGAAACCATTTATTACGAACGATTGGATTTTCTAAAAAAGATGTAACAGTACAATATATCACAAGTTTTATCGTCGTTATCTTTTTGGGCACATTTATTGGCACGATCGCTGTCCACTCGATTGGACCAGCTTTAATGAGTGTAGGTGGAGCATCCTTAGGGGCATCAAGCCTCCAGTGGCTGGCACCACAATGGGTGTCAGTTGTGTACCCAATCACACTATTGATTGTCAGCTTAGCTTTAACTGCTTCGTTATTGAAGACGTTATTTACTAGTCAAACTACACGTCATACACTTTCATAAGGAGATGTTTCACATGGAACACTTGATTGAAACAAAGCGATTGTCTTTGCAAATTGATTCTTTAAAAGGACAGAAACAAATCATTCTTAAAGATATCCATTTATCGATAAATCCTGGGGAATTTGTGACCATTATGGGACCTTCCGGATGCGGGAAAACCTCCTTGCTTTATCAGCTTAGCGGGATAGAATCAGCCTCAACAGGAGAGATCAAATATAAAGGCAGTTTATTATCAGAAATGACAGATAAACAGTTAACTGCTCTGCGTTTAACAGATATGGGATTTGTCTTTCAACACAGCCACTTACTAAAAAATCTTAATCTATTTGATAACATCATTGTTGCAGCTTACTTAACAAAGAAAAAGCCAAGAAAAGAAGTGAATGAGCGAGCTAGATATTTAATGGCGAAACTTGATATTGATCATTTAGCAGATAGATATTTGTCAGAAGTATCAGGAGGTCAGCTTCAACGAGTCTCTATCTGTCGAGCGCTTATGAATGAACCAGACATTCTTTTCGCTGATGAACCAACAGGTGCTCTTAACTCCAATGCAACGAAGGAAGTGATGAATATATTTTCGAAAATCCATTCTGAAGGAGCGACACTACTGCTTGTCACACATGACCCAAAGGTTGCTCTTCGTTCTGAAAGAATCATGTTTATGAATGACGGAGAAATAACGGCTAGCTTACATTTAGGGAGATATGATGATGAGTCAACTGCCGAGAAACGGGAGACCAGATTAAATCAATGGCTTCAAGATTTAGGTTTTTAAGTTGGAATAAAACAGGCAGCCTTTCTGCCTGTTTTACTTTTCCTGGCACTCAAATGAATAATCCATAGACAAACTATTAGTCTCTAGTATGATTTTGCCGCCTACTTGTTGACAAGATTCTGTCAGCAATTCGATTTCTTTGCTATAAAAGTATCTCTTTGACATATACAGAGTCACTAAAACAAGTAACAGCGTCGCCATAATCACTGTGATTTGCCAATTTAAGATTTTAAATCTTTTTTTCATATCAACATCCTTTCCAACAGACTAATTTTTGTCTGCTTCTATCCGTGTCTATTCCAAATTTGGTCTAGCATCATCATAACTGATTTTCTTTAATAGATCGACCTTCCAACTTACCCACTGATTAACTAAAATCTCTTTATTTGTAATATACCAGTGGTATTTTTGATCATAATCATAAAACCCATTGTATATATTCCTTTTTTAGACGATTAAAAAAAGATTTTAATCATTTGTAAAAACATTCAATCACCATTACAATTTCGTACATCACATGACCATAGGTCCTTTTTATTACCTCTTGGCAATCACCTCACAGAAATGATTATATTCTTCCATAAATTGTGATATCGTTTTTTAGTGAAACAGGTGAAAGGATCTTAAAGAGGTGAAATTTCATGGCTATCATTTCTGCTGAACAGGTGGGGAACCGTTTAAATGATTGGCGAATTGCGATTCGCAAACATGATGTACAAAGTGCTAACGCAATGTACACAGAATTAAAGCAATTGCTTCAAGAAATGGAAGAGAATCAGGAGGTATTGACTTATTATTCATTGCTAGAAGGCAAGTATAAACTCATGATATATGAACGAAGAGGTAAAAAACTGAATGAACAGACAGAGCTAGATTGCCCCTCTAAAACAAACGACTTAATTGAATACTATTTTTACCTATACAAAGCCCTTTACGCTTCATATAACAGAGACTATGCATCAGCCATTGGACTGTTTAAAATTGCCGAGAAAAAACTGCAAAACATTCCGGATGAAATAGAAGTAGCTGAATTCCATACGAAAATCGCAAACTTATATATGCTACTTCGTCAAAGCCTAATTTCTCTTCACTATATTCAGAATGCTATAGATATTTTCAAAAGTCATGAAGGATATGAAAGAAGACTAGCGACAGCCATTGTCATCGCCGCTGCTAATTATATGGATATTGGCGACTTCACAAGAGCAGAAAACTACTACAAAAAAGCATTACACATCGCTCACAATCTAAATGATCATTTTCTAACTTCACAACTTTTTCATAATATCAGTATTCTGTATGCCGAAGCTGGAGAATCGAAAAAATGTATCGATGCCCTAGAAAAGGCTCTAAGTGATGAACACTACCTCTCATCGTGCTATTTCCATCACACCATGTTTATGTTAGTCAAAGAGCTGCTCTCTATTGATGAAAGAACACAAGCTCTCTATTACTTCGAATTGGTCAACCAAAAACACGAATCAGAGAAATGCCCCATCTATACAGCAAAAATGAATTTGCTTTACCATCTATATTTTACTGAGGATATGTCTCAAAAAGCTCAAGCCTGTTTCGAGGAAATCAGCATTCTAAAAGAATTAAAGGATGCTGAAGGTGCCTGTGAATTAAGTGCACTAGCTGCAAAACACTTTGAAGATTTAGGTGCCATTCATAAAGCCTATCTCTTTTTGAAGGAAGCCTATCACATGAACCATCCTATATTTGAATGGAGGAATTCTAATGAAAAAAATGAGTTTATTGATCCTCGCTTTAACCATCGTTGTTTTCGGACAAACAGTGTCTTTCAATTCGTTAAATGAGACGAATCCTGGCACAACAGAACGACCTATCGGAACTTAATATAAAAATTGATCACAGCAAAGAACCACTTGCCTGATCACAAGGCAAGTGGTTCCACCATTATTTTAATTGCTGATAAGATATGAGGCGGTGTATATGTACCGCAAGATAAGTAAGCTCATCATTAGGAATGACGATACTATGCACCTGTTTTATATAATCTTTGATTTTAAAAGCAACATCCATCGCCTGAGGATACAAGTGTGCAATTTGTTCAAACAACTCATTTTCTTGATCCGACAGTAATTTATTTGCATAAAACCTCTCTACAAAGAACTTCACATGTGTAATGAACCGACTGTAATGAATATTCTCTTGGTCCATTTTCCTATTCAATGTATAGCGCACAAGATTGACAATGCTCCCGATCATTTTGGCATATTTCATGCTATCTTTTGAATCGGATTCTTCACCTAATGCATTGATTAAGTGAAAGGCGATATTGGCAGCTTCTTCTTTTGGTAATTGTATGCCCATTGTATCATTGACTAACTCAAGAGCGTACTTCCCTACTTCAAATTCTTCAGTATAGTAATTTTTGATTTCCCAGTACACGCGATTCGTAATATTAATATTCTTTTTATGTCGTTCAACAGCAAAATTCAAATGATCCATTAAGGTAAAATAAACACCTGTATTTAGATTTGAATTTAACCGTTTTTCTGCATATTGGACGATGCGCTGAGTTAAATCGATAAACTCTTGAGGCATTGAATCTAACAATTGAAGAAATTCTTTTGCTCTCATGTTATCGACTGACATAAAGACTTGATCCGCATTTTTCTCTTCTATCATTTGACCCGGTTTCTGTCCATAGCCAATCCCACGGCCAAACAAAACCATCTCCTGTTGGTTCTGATCTTCAGCCAGGACCACACTCGAGTTTAAAACTTTTTTGATTTTAAACATCGTCATCACCTGTTTTCATGATTGTGGTGTTCAATCAAGCGATTCACCATTTGTCTCAATGACTTTTTGGTACCAATAAAAAGAGTCTTTTCGAGATCGTTTTAATGTTCCGTTCCCATCATCATCTTGATCTACGTGAATGAAGCCATAGCGTTTTGACATTTGTGATGTACCTGCACTAATAATATCAATTGAGCCCCAGCTCGTATATCCAAAGAGATCGACGCCTTCTTCAATCGCTTCTCTCATCTGACGGAAATGCTCTTTAAAATAGTTAATCCGATAGTCGTCATGGATAGAGCCATCACTTTCAACTACATCCTTTGCACCCATTCCATTTTCGACAATGATAAGAGGTTTTTGATAGCGATCATACAGTTCGATTAAAGAAATTTTCAGACCAACCGGATCAATTTGCCAGCCCCAGTCAGTTGAAGGCAGATAAGGGTTTTTGACTCCACGAATCGTATTCCCTTCTGTCTGCTCTAACCCTTCTTGGGCGGATTCAGTTAAAGACATATAGTAGCTAAATGAGATGAAATCGACTGTATTTTCTTTTAGAATGTTGAGATCATCTGCTTCCATTTGAATATGAATATTTTTTCTCTCAAGCATCCGTGTAATCAGTGGCGGATATTCGCCAAACACCTGAACATCTGCATAGAAATAGTTTTCTAAGTTTTGTTTTAAGGCTTGTTCCACATCATTCGGATGACACGTATGCGGATACGTTGTCAATTTTGTCAGCATACACCCAACCTGGCTACCTGGGATAATACGATGGCAATCAGCTGTTACAAGAGCAGATGCAACAAATTGATGATGAAGCGCTTGATACACGGTCTCTTCTACTTTACCTTCTGGGCAACGATCGGGAATAATTCCTGCTGTAATAAATGAGTGGCGGTGAATACTATCAATTTCATTAAAGGTCAGCCAATATTTCACATCATGTTGATAACGTTCGAAACAAACATTGGCGAACTTCACAAAGAGATCGACTACTTTTCTTTCCACCCAGCCGTTATATTTCACACTAAGGGCTAAAGGCATTTCATAATGAGAGAGTGTCACAATCGGTTCTATATTGAGTTTTTTCATTTCGGCAAATACACGATCATAAAATTGCAGCCCTTTTTCATTTGGTTCAGCTTCTTCTCCAGTAGGGAAGATCCGACTCCATGCAATAGAAATGCGAAGTGTTTTAAAGCCCATTTCAGCAAATAGAGCCAAATCCTCTTTATAGTGATGATAGAAATCAACACCTCTGCGTTTAGGGTACTTTTTATCGTCTGGATCTTTTATTGCACGATCTATATTTTCAGAAGTCACAGCAAGATGTCCTTCATAGTCTTCTACACTTAAATTGGAACGATACATTGCAATATCTGCAACTGATGGTCCCTTTCCATCTATATTCCAAGCGCCTTCTGCCTGGTTGGCGGCAATGGCGCCACCCCATAAAAACCCTTTTGGAAAACCTTTAATTGTTGTCATATGTTTAGCCTCCTAATTGTGTGACAACCATCAATGTATCTTGACGATTGACCTCTTGTAATGGCTGTACCTTTATATCATATTGATCTGTATTTGTGATTACAGCAAGTGTAACTGGATCATAACCTGCTGCTATGATTTTTTCTACATCAAATTCAATCAGTAAATCTCCTGCTTGAACACGTTCTCCTACCTGCACTTTTGGATGAAAATACTGTCCTTCCAGTTGAACGGTATCAATGCCAATGTGGAATAATACTTCAACGCCTTGGTCCGTTTTCATACCAAGTGCATGATTTGTTTCGAACAGCATGGTCACTTCACCATCTACTGGTGCATAAAGCGCTCCTTCTGAAGGGACAATCGCAATTCCGTCTCCCATGACCTTTGAAGAGAAAATATCATCTTTTACTTCAGATAGAGAGATCATTTGACCAATCACAGGACTTTTGAATGTTTCACCTGCTCCAATTTGTTCAGCAAATGCAGCTTGATCATTTGTCTTTTCTTCTACTGTTTTATCCTTACCTAACACAAAAGCAGCAATGAAAGCGACAATAAAGGAAATGACTGCTCCAATGACAGCAAACATTAGATTTCGTGGGAGCTCATCTGATATAAACATCGACATACTTGCTAATCCAGGGCCAACAAGTACAAAGGCTTGTATACCAACTAATCCAATGAAGATCCCGCCAACAAACGAACCAATCATGACACTTCCAAGGACTCGCTTATTTTGAAGTGTCACACCATACAAAGCAGGCTCTGTGATACCAAAAAATGCTGAAATACCTGCCGAAATGGCTGTTGATCTGAGTACCTTGTCTTTTGTGCGTAGTGCTACTGCGAAACATGCTCCACTTTCCGCAATATTATGCGCAAGTGATGCTGGCAAATAAAGTGCTTCTTTCCCAAGGGTACCCATCGTTGTGACTGCATAAGGGACCATTGCTTTGTGCATACCTGATGCGACCATGAATGGGAGGACTGCTGCTAAAATCGCGACAGCTACCCAGCCTACTGTATTAAACATTGCAAGAATGATGGATGAAAAACCTTGTCCTGCTGTAAAACCAATCGGTCCTAATAGAAGTAATGTAACTGGTACAGTAATGACTAATGACATCATTGGAACAAAGAAAATCCGAATTGGTTTTGGTGAAAATCGTGTGAAGAATTTTTCCATTTGAGCGTAAAGCAATACAGAAAGGATTGCTGGGAACACTTGATACGCATAAGCTATATTTTTCACATCGAATGACAGCAATTGCGCACCTTCAGTAAGCATAGCCGTCATGTTCGGAAGAAGAAGCGCACCGACTGCTGATAATGCGACCAGTGGGTTTACCTTTAGTTTATTCGCCGTCGTTACAGCGACTAGTAAAGGCAGGAAGTAAAGCGGTGCGTCCCCTACCATGTTCAATATTTGATAGGTTTGACCCTTTGCATCCATCCAGCCTAATAGAGAGAAAAGGAGAAGAAATGATTTTAAAATCCCTCCGCCTGCGATAGCTGGAACAAGCGGTTGGAAGACACCTACAATGAAATCTAACAGAACTGTGCCTATTTTTCTTTTTTCTTTTCGCTGATTGGATGGCTCGTCTTGTCCAGGCGAGCTGCCGCCCATTAATTTTGTTACCTTTTGATACACTTCAATGACGTCATTCCCAATGACCACTTGGCATTGCCCTGACATTCTGACAGCTATGACACCTGGTGTTTTTTCTAGTGCTGGTACATCTGCTTTTTTCTGATCAATTAGTGTGAAGCGAAGTCTTGTGGAACAGTGCTCAAGATGCGCAATGTTTTCTTTACCACCAACATGCTTTAAAACGTCTTTGGCAACTTGTGTGTAATCCATTGTTTCTCCCCCTTTTCTCATACATGAGACCTATATTTCGGCAATAAAAAAAGGACCTAAAACGACAATTTAAAGAAATTCATCGTTTTTAGATCCTGCCTGCATGACCAGTCACATGTCTAATTTATCAATATTGGATTTGATTTTAGTATATATCGAGTTAATGTAAGCGTCAACATATATTTTTGAATTTAAAAAATATTTTTTTACAAGTCTAATGTCATCAAAACGGTCTCATTTTACTTTAGAGGACATTTAAATCGAAAAAGTCAGATAGTCTCAATGTCCTATCTGACTTGATTATTATCTTATTTTTTCTTTGCTTTTTTCTTTGCGGCATTTTTAAATGCTTCTTCTTGCTTTTGATATTGTTTCTTATTCACAGCTTTCAGTTTCATTTTTTCATTGTTTTTCCAAATCGGTAACTCAATATAGGAAGCCTCTACATCAGATGACCCTATCATCTTAGACAAGCCACACTTTATTTTTGGTGTGGGATATACCCAAAAGTTTTTAAAACCTGTGGTTCCAACTGCTTGATATTTTTCTTTTTTCAATGGCTTACTTTTCTTCCCTGTGGCTTTGGAGATTGTAATAGCCCCTGAAAAATCCCCTTCAAAAACGGCTTCTTCGATATCAAGGAAAATTTGATATGAATTGTTTTTTGCAGTATACAGATAGCCGTAGGCTTTATTTAAATTATCTGTGTATTTCCCTATGATCTCATAGTAACGGTCTTCTGCTGTATCCACGTACTCATCATAGCGCTTATCAATGGCTTTGTTGTATTCCTTCAATTTCTTCTCATCAACAGCTTGATAGCGTTTACTTTTCTTTGCTCCTTGCTTTTTGACCATGAGATCTTTTCCAGAAAAATAGATGTCATATACGATTGTTTTCTTCTTTTGTTGGACTTTAAGTTTGTATCCTTTTTTGGTGGTTTTCCCCGTTAGTTTGTATTTTGTTTTCACCATAAAAGGTTCAATTGGATCAACCTTAACACCCTTACCGTTTAGGTAACCCGTGACCTTGCCTTTCTTTTCAGTCACTTTTAGCCAACTGACATTGTCCTTTGTTTTATAGGCATATGCATAAGATTGATTCAGTGATTCTTTTTTAGCAGATGCTTTGTTTCCTCCAAAACTTCCAACACCAATCAATAGTGTAACAATTATGAACAATATTCCTATGTTCCTCAACTTCATTTGTACACCCTCCATTCTTTTATGAATAGATGCGCAAACACGTTACACATCAAGTATATATTACCATATTTATGATTTATCTCCTGTATTTCAAAAATATAAATCTATCAATTATTATTTTCTTGCTTTTTATTCATTTCAAATTTATTATGTATCTAATTGATATATCTTTTGGATAGGTGTGCTGATATGAAAAAATACAATGATACGACGTATGCGATTTTAGGTATTTTAACGACAGATTGTAAGTCTGGTTACGAAGTGAAGCAATTAATTGATAAGAGCTTGCATCATTTTTGGAAAATTAGTTATGGACAAATTTATCCAGCTTTAAAGTTAATAGTCGAGGAAGGGCTTGCTGAGGTTTCACCTGCTTCTTCGTCAGGCCGCTCCGACAAGCGGGAATATCATCTGACTGAAAAAGGGCTGGAGACGTTAAGAGAGTGGCTGGCAAAGCCTCTCGATCAGTTACCAACGGAACGGAATGAAGTGTTATTAAAGTTATTCTTCGGTCAATACCTTTCGATTGAGAAAAAACTGGTGCTTCTACAGGATTATGAAAGACAGCTTCGTATCCGTTATGAGACCTATGTTTCGATTGAAGAAAACATTCAAGAGCTTTATCCAGATGAAGCAGATGCGAAGTATTGGCTGTTTACTTTAGATTACGGAAAAAGAGTGGCTCAAGCAGGAATTGATTGGTGCGTGGAAACATCCCAATTGATGAAGAAGGAAGGGTAAATGAATGAAAAAAGACATACGTGCTGGCAGGTTTACAACAGAGAATTCTGACTCGATTGTTGTGTTTATTATCGGCATGCGGATCAACAAACGCTGGGCGGTTCATCAATGGATGCCTGTGTTCATGGCGATGCCTGGCATGATCAGAGAGCTGTATACCCATCAAGATGAGCTTGGTTTCCTCGGGACAGAGAATTACTTTGGCTTACGTACGACAGCGATGATCCAATATTGGAAATCAACAGATGACCTTCTGGCTTATGCGAAGATGGAAAAACATTTGGCTGCGTGGAAGAACTTCCATCAGAGGGCTCAGAACAATGACGCAGTGGGTATTTATCATGAAACGTATCAAATTCAAGCCGGCTCGTATGAATCCGTCTATGTGAATATGCCTTCCTATGGACTGAGCCAAGCGAGAGCGCCTATTCCAATTGGTAAAGGAAAACAAACAGCGAAAGAACGGCTGAAAACAACAAATTCCTAGAGAGCGAATCTCTAGGAATTTCTTTTTGCAACGGTCACAAAATGTTTTAATATGCGGGCTGTTAATCCCCAAATGGTGTAGTTTTCATAATCATAAAACCATTCCTCTATCGAACGACTCCCCCAGCGGTACTTCTCACCATTCATGATTTTTTCATAAGGGAAATCCTCAGCAGGTGTTGGCTGAACGGATACATGATGTAAGTACGGCTTATATTGACTTAGCCATGATAGAGGCACGGTAAAGGTCTCTTCTACTTCTTCTTGATTGAAGGAGTGTTTCACTTTTTGTTCATCAATGATCCCGACATATGGATAGACCACGAAGGATGGAGACGCAATGTAAGGACTAAGCTGTCCAAGAATCTCCACCGATTCTGGCGGAATCCCCAGCTCTTCATGTGTTTCTCGCAATGCAGCTTCCTGTGCTGTTTCGCTGCCGTCGAGTTTGCCACCAGGGAAGCTAATATCACCCGGCTGTTTTCTCATGATGAGCGATCGCACCTCAAATAAAATATGCCATTCTCCGTTTACTTGCACCAAAGGGACAAGGACTGCAGCTTTGAACGCTGTTTCTTCTCCAATAAATAACGGTTGAGATTGATGTAAGTCATTTTTTAATTGGTCAATGAACACGGGCATCACCTATTTTCTGTTTCTCTTTCTTTTAGCGTATCATGGTTCATCTTTTGAAGAAAGATGATCTTTCTGACAATTATTTTTATCAATTTGACAACTTTATTTGTCAAATTGAATAATATGATTTACAATCAAAGAAAGATTCAGATCAAAATTGAGGTGACAGAATGAAAAATCGATTAAAAGAGCTTCGTGCGCGTGATGGTTTGAACCAAACTGAGCTTGCCAATCGTGCAAAAGTTTCTCGTCAGACCATCAGCTTAATGGAACGCGATGAATTAATGCCGTCTCTCTTGCTCGCTGTTAAGCTTTCACGAATTTTTCAGGAACCCATTGAACGTATTTTTCTATTCGAGGAGGATGAACTATCATGAAAACTATATACAAAATGCTTTTAGGTGCTCTCCTTGGCTTTCTCGGCGCTTACTGTCTGCTGGCTGCCGAATTTGAAATGACCCTTCTTGATATTGCATTTGAAGCGACTCTTGTCATCAGTGGCTTGACGATTGTATTGATTGTTTATTGTTTTTCAGGGATTTCACGTATGAAGAAAAGAGTATCACTTTCGGTATCTGGAGATGAAGAGGATGAACTCGAAGCAAAACAGTATCGCACCTTTACTGATTTGACTTTAGCCAATACGGTGAGTACCATTTTGTCCATTATTGCCATCGGTATGGCTATCGTTACCGAACAGCCTATTTGGCTGATTCTCGTCAATGTTGCTTTATTTATCGTCACCATTATCAGTTCTTACGTAGCTATATCCGTTCTAAAGCTTGTCTACCCTAATCGCAACCTACCAAGCCCTTCTGACAAAGATTATGGTAAAAAGCTGCTCGCTATTTCGGACGAAGGTGAAAAACATGTGATGCTTGACGGACTGTTTCATACGTATCAATTGATGAATATCCTATTGATCGGTGCCATGTTTATTTTGATTGTGTATTCCCTTGGCGCCAATCACTCTCAGCTCTTCTCAATCATAGTGATTGGACTTGTTTTAATCATTTTGAATGCAAATTATATGTTCAGGATTAGAAATCGTTAAATGAACAAAAGCACAGCCTACTGCAAAGGCTGTGCTTTTTTCTATCTATTATGACGCACGGCGTTTCTTTCGTGCATAAATCAATAATAAGAAACCAAACCAAACCGGTGTTAACAAGAGCGCCGGACGTGTTGCATCCGCAAACAGCATGATCACTAAAATGGCAGCAAAAAGGACAAGAACACAAATGTTTACAAAAGGTGTGAACGGTGCTTTAAAGGTAGATGCTGCATGCAGTTCAGGCTTTGTTTTTTTATATTTCAAATGGCAAATTAAAATAATACTCCATACCCAAATGAAACAAATGGCACTGATGGTTGTGACAATACCAAAGGCTTGCTCTGGAATTAGCTTGCTTAAAAGAGCACCGACCGAAACTACAATTGTTGAAACGAATAGTGCATTACTTGGAACAGCGTGCTTATTCAGACGTCCAAAGGAAGATGGGCCCTGTTTTTGATGACTGAGATTGTACAAAATTCGGCTCGTCGAGAACATACCGCTATTACAAGCCGAAGCCGCAGACGTCAAGACAACAAAATTAATGAGTCCCGCTGCTACTGGAATTCCAATCAGTCCAAAGGTTTTTACAAAAGGACTTTCTGATGCACTGAGCTCAGTCCATGGGTTGATACATAGTAAGACAAAAATGGCGCCCACATAGAAAAATAGAATTCTTAATGGAATTTTATTAATCGCAGACGGGATGTTTTTTTGTGGATTGGCTGTTTCTGCTGCGGACACACCGACCAGTTCCACTCCCACATACGCAAAGATGACCATTTGGAATGACAGTAAGAAGCCTGTGACACCATGCGGGAATAGTCCGCCGTGTGACCAAAGATTCGTTACCGTCACCGGTCCTGTATCTGTTTGAAAACCAATGATTAAAAGGACAATTCCAACGCCGATCAATAATAGAATCGTAATCACTTTAATAAGTGCAAACCAGAATTCCATTTCTCCGAAAAGCTTCACCGTTAATAAATTAAACCCTAGTAAAATCAACAAACAAATGATAGCAGGAATCCATTGCGGGATGTCAAACCAATACTGCACATACACTCCGACAGCAATAACATCCGCCATCGCGGTCATAATCCAGCAAAACCAATACGTCCACCCTGTCACAAAGGATGCCCACGGACCAAGGTAATCCTCTGCAATATCGGTTAATGACTGATAGCCTGTCTTCGATAAGAGCAATTCACCAAGTGCCCTCATGACAAAAAAGATCGCCATTCCGACAATTAAATAAGCAAAAATGATCGATGGACCTGCCAATTGAATGGCCTTTCCAGAGCCTAAAAACAGCCCAGTTCCAATGGTTCCGCCAATTGCAATCAACTGAACATGGCGGTTTGATAAATCTCGTTTCAATTCTTGTTGTTCCAATGCTAACGCCCTCCTACGACACGATCTTATACTGAAATAATGAACTCTCAAAAATTCCATAAAAAAAGAGATTGGATGCGCTCCAATCTCACGGTCATAAAAGAATAGCAAAATAGAGAAAAGCAATACACGGCATCATCCATGCATTACAAATACAATATTTCGTACTCTTCTGTCCTTTTGCCTGAGATTGTGAACCCTTCGGCGCCGCACATATATGCGGTCTCTCCAG
Source organism: Andricus grossulariae (assembly GCA_011634705.1). Lineage (NCBI taxonomy): Eukaryota > Metazoa > Arthropoda > Insecta > Hymenoptera > Cynipidae > Andricus > Andricus grossulariae. Next base: position 117,881 of record JAABKJ010000005.1, read on the forward strand.
AAGCTGCTCCTGCCATAGTGTGACCCACAGCAATCATAGCTTTCGTTATTTAATTAAAATGTTGCTATTTCTGAATAATTTCATATTTTACGCCTCTAAAAGAAAGCTGTCAATGGAAATCTTTTATGAGTGACGGTGGTAGCCATATAACTTCACTTCATCAATCCCCCTTGATTCATGTATAATAAATCAAAAGATGTTCGGCGAAGGAAGTTGGTGTAATCAAATGAAAAAAATGAACAAACAGCGCGTCACATTACAGGAAGTCGCCAAGCATGCCGGTGTTTCGACTTCAACGGCATCACTTGTTGTTCGAAATAATCCTAGAATCTCTGAAGCCACTCGAAAAAAAGTACTGCAATCCATGGAGGACTTAGGATATGTTTACGACCGCGTTGCTGCCAACATGCGGTCAAAAAGCTCAAATATCGTTGGTGTGATTGTCACGGATATTTCTAACACCTTTATTTCTGAGTTTTTAATTGGCGTGCAAACCACGCTTGAATCACTAGGCTATACTGTTTTACTTGGTACGACCTTTGACAGTGTCGATAAACAGGAGCGGCTCATTTCCACAATGGTAGAGCACCGAGTGGGCGGGATTATTTTAAACCTAGCTTCGAAAAGCTCTACTCGGACGGTCAAACAGTTAAATCAAATTCGCACCCCAAAAGTACTGGCAAACCGTGAATTAGCGGATGTGCATTGTGACTATGTCGGTGTTGATTATGAACAAGGTGCTTGGATGGCGGTACATCACCTTCTTCAAAAAGGACATCGGCGTATTGCCTTCTTAGGCGGCATCAAGACCTCATCGACTTGGATTGAACGCATGAAAGGTTTCAAAAGAGCACATGACGAGGCAAACCTGACAATTGATGAATCTCTTATTATCGATATGGTACCTACTCGTGAAGGCGGGAAGGAAGCCCTTACCCAAGTCATCGACCAGCCCGAGCCTCCTACTGCTATTTTTTGCTTTAGTGACTTAGTCGCATTTGGGGTCATTCAGGAACTGGCAGCACGGGACATTAAGCCTGGTGAAGATATCGATGTGGTTGGATTCGATAACATCCCTGAAGCGGAGCTATATCACCCACCGCTCACCACTGTCTCCTCATTCCCCCGATCCATCGGGGTAAAAGCAGCGAACCTTTTATATCAAAAAATGAACGAGCAGGATGAAGAGCTGCAGCGAGTGATCTTAAAACCTCAACTTCATATTAGAGAAACCTCATCATCATGAAAGGGAGAATTGCGTGCAGCAATTCTCTTTTTTTATTGATCAAGTCAACCATTTCTTTATTTCATTTTTCTTTTTTTAAATCACAAAGTCATAAACTTGACACATTTAAAACGCAGGAGTATATTTATCTCGTTGCTTCTTTTAGTATATCGTTATACCTATCTCGTCAGCTCGTTATTTTTCATTCAACAACAGTTAAATTGATCATTTCTGATTCTGATCAAATCATGAAGATCCACTTTCTTATTAAGACTGTTATTATTTTTTATATTTCAGTAGAACGATGTACTTAATTGAAGAACAGATGAATATTCATTATTTTTTTCATCAATTACACAAGGGGTGTTGTGATGGGCATCATATTATTTACTTTTAAGGAAATAACAAAGGGTGTACAAAGAATTTGACCCTAAAGGGGTTTCAAATATAGGAGTGGGAACATGAAAAATCCTTATATTAAATCGTCTGTTGGCATGTATTTAAACTACTTCATGCTCGGCATGATCAATATTATTGTAGCTTCCAACATGGACAGCTTATCTGAACGCTACCATGTGGATATTCCGAAAATCAGCTTGCTTGTATCGGCGATCGGAATTGGTAAACTGGTTGCTCTCTTTTTCTCAGGCCGGTTAGCCGACCGCTGGGGACGTAAGCCTGTCATTATTACAGGAAACTTTCTTTACTTATTATTCTTAATCGGTATTCCAACGACAACGAGTTATACACTAGCATTTATCTTTGCGATTTCTGCTGGGATTGCAAACTCATTACTTGATTCGGGAACATATCCTGCTTTGACAGAATCGTTTCCTAAAAAGGCAAGTTCAGCTTCTGTTTTAGTGAAGGCGTCCGTTTCAATTGGAGCGACTGTTCTTCCATTTATCCTGGCATTCCTTATTGCACATGACATCTTCTGGGGCTGGGCGTTCTTTGGACTAGGGCTTCTTTATTTACTTGTTGGGATTTACTTAATCTTTATGCCGTTCCCGAACCATAAGCAAGTCTCTTCACAGGATGACCTTCCAGTACAGGAACAAATGAAGGAAGAGCCTAAAATGCTTGGTGAAGGCTTAGCTGTTGTACTCATGGGGTTCACGTCGACTGCATTGTTTGTCGTATGGCAGACATGGCTTCCGCAGCTCGGGTTAAAATTAATCGGACTTGGCACAGAACAAGCCACACAGCTCCTATCTTATTTTAGTATCGGTGCACTGGTGTCTGTTCTCTTGCTGTCGATCGTCTTAGATAAATTCATTTCACCTATTATGGTGGCAATTATTTATCCAATTGGAGCATTCCTTGCGATGCTTTCATTATTCCAAATCGAAACATACAGCATTGTGATTGTCAGCACCTTTTTCTTAGGGCTATTTACAGCGGGAATCTTCCAGCTGGCGATGAGTATCATGATGAAACTATTCCCGACAAACAAAGCAACGGCTTCATCCTACGTCAACATTGCGGCAAGCTCCGCGTTTATTCTCGTGCCGCTCATTACAAGTGGGTTGGTCAGCACGTACGATATTAAAATGACGTTATTTTTCGATATGATCATTGCGGTTATGAGCGTATTGCTAGCGGTCTTTGTTCTTGGACGCATGAAAAAATTATTTAGATAATTAAAGGAGATGTCAATCATGACAAACATACATGAACGAAATATTGATGGGAAAACAAAATTAGTTGGTCTTCTTGCTACACCAATCGGACACAGCCTTTCACCACGGATGCATAACCTTGGCTATACACTAACAGGGATCAACTATGCTTACCTCGCATTTGAAGTAGGGAATGAAGAACTAGAAGCAGCCGTAAATGGTATGAAAGCAATGGGTGCAGCTGGGTTTAACGTTTCTATGCCGAACAAAATGAAAGTATTGGATTACTTAGATGAACTAGACGATTCTGCAAGATACACACGTGCAAGCAACACCGTTGTGAACAAGGATGGTAAGCTCATCGGTTACAACACAGACGGTCTTGGGTATGTGAGAAACTTGATTGAACATGGCGTTGAATTAGCCGGTAAGAAGGTCACTCTCGTTGGCTCTGGCGGCGCTGCGACTCCGATTGCGATTCAGCTTGCACAATCTGGTATTCGTGAAATTAGTATTTTCGCTCGCAATGATCAATATTTTGTTCAAGCTGAAGAAAATGTGACGTACATCAACGAAGAAATGAAATCATTTGGTGTCAAAGCGAACATTTTCCCACTTGAAGACAAAGACGCTTTCCGCCGTGAAGTAGCAGAAAGTGCGATCCTAGCAAATGGGACAAGCCTTGGCATGAAACCACTAGATCAGCTCAGCATTATCGATGATACACTTGATGTACTGCGTGAAGATTTGATCGTAACAGATGTCGTATACAACCCGCAAAAAACAAAGCTTCTTGCACAAGCACAGGAAGCTGGCGCCAAAACCATTAACGGTCTTGGCATGATGCTATGGCAAGGTGCACTTGCTTACAAACTCTTTACTGGTGAAGATATGCCAGTTGATCAAGTGAAACAAATTCTTTTTGAAAATGACCGTTTCTAAACAAAAGAAAGACGACTTCCTAAGCGGAGGTCGTCTTTTTTTTAATCATGTACCATGATTTGGCGGTATCGATACAGGATATACAGTGCGCCGATAATGGCCGCAACAGCCACCACTGCATCGAACATAAAGATTTGTAAAATGGACGAGTGACTCTGAATTAAGCCTGTTACGACCGGGATGACGATAGCCGACACACCGCCCGCTGTGGAGATAATCCCTGTCATCGTCCCTTTGTTTTTCCAGAAGAATTCAGCCATCACAGTTAACGTCAGCTGAAAGACTCCTGCTGTTGAAAATCCCAATACAAAAGCATTGACGGTTCCTATGACTGGGGATTTCACGACCAAGAGTACACAAATAGAAACTAGTGTAATGATTGGATAGATCAGCAGCACAGTGACCGGACGGACAAAACGGCGTAACAGAAATGCGAGCATCACGACAGACAGCAGCCCGCCCATGCTATAGTAACTGAGCAGTTTCACAGCACTGCCCGATGTCATCCCCAATATCGCCTCACCATACGTCGGAAGCCAAATTTGCGGCAAGGCGTACAGCCCATTTGACGTAAAGCTGATTACAATGAGTGCCATCCCTTCTCTCCAAAATGTAGGCTCTGTCGAGAAGCGCGGAAGTCCGTCATGCTCCGTTACCTGGACTTGCTCCACCTTGCGATGATTCGGAAATGGCAAGCTCCACAGCATCAAGACATTCACAAGATAGATCAGAGCAGGAACAAAAAATGCCATTCCATAAAACAAATCATGCTCTGCTAAAAAGAAAATCGCCAGTGGCAAAATGGTTGCCCCAATCGAGATAAAGGCCTTCACCATCACATTCGCAGATCCCGAGTTTTGCGGAAAAGCCTCCATTAATGCAGGATACGTTCCTGCATCCATTGCCGAATTTGCGACCCCTGCCAAAATCGCAAACGCAAACGCGATTTGATAATTTGGAGACAACGGAATTCCGATCAGGAACACTGCCATCAGCACACCCGAAACCAAAATGACCGGCTTCCGCCCAAAACGATCTGACAGCACGCCCGATAGACCATACGTAAGCACCCTGCCAATGCCAAGCGCCGAAATCATATAACTAATTCCTGCACTATTGGTATCTAACTGTTTGATTAAAAATGGCATATTGGAAGCCAAAATTATATTGACCATCCCTAATAAAAAGTAATTAATATATAGACTAGAAGCCGTTCTCACATACGGATTCCTCATCCTGACACACCCCTCAACACCATCGCAATGAAGTGATCGCTTATAAGATCTCATATGTGAGAAAGAACAGCTTTGCAGCCTTCACGTTCATACATCTCATCATGTCATGCAGCTCACCGCTTACATGCCCTTCATGTATCAAGCATTTCTTCAATTTTTCACTGCTCTTATTTTATATGAATGTGAAAGGTAATGATAGTGAATTGCTTAAATTTGAGGGAAATCATCGATCAAGCGTATGACTCCATCGTTAGAAAAAAAGAGTGGCTAATTCCACTCCCTAAAAGATGTGTCAACTCTATTCATCGTTAATTATTATAACCCCCAAATACTTAGCTCATAAAAATATTCCGTTCGCTCTATGCATAATCCAAAATGAAAATCCTCTGCGGCTAAAATAAAATCACCATATCCAGTTGAAAATTTGGTCTGCTCAAGAAGCTGATTTAAATGACTAAACACTTCATCCACATTCACTAAAAGGGCTTCAATTTCATGATCTCGAAAAAATAGCAATCTGCCTTGTGTAGGTGTTATTTTTACCTTTTTAACCATTTCCTTCAACATTTGTTCAGACTTCTCAATATGCTCTCGGTAGTGGTTTCCATGTATTTGAATTTTGTCTTCTCTTGATTGAAGGAAAGTAAAAACCTTTTGACAAAACAAATGATTTTCTTCGATATCTAAAAATGCGTTTTTTGGAAGTGTCATATAGCTTAACTCGTTTATTAAATGCTTTCTTCTGCCTCTTCTTTTTAAGGTTGCGATTTTTGTTTTTGGGTTATTATTCATTTTGGTGACCCTAATATTCCCTTTCCATCTTGTATTTATCAGATACATCCTTCATTAGATAATCAATTATACCAAAACATGTAATAGAACCTATTCATATCTTTATCTCTTTTCAACCTCTGCTGCGATATGAGACAATGCTACCTAAAAACAAACCACTCTCGAAAGGAGAATCAATGTGTATAAAAGAATCATTCCTGCTGTTATGGTGATATTCGGCCTTTGGATTCTTCTTCAAATATCCTTGAACATGAAGATCTTTCACAACCCAATGAACTATTTTGTCGCCATTACCCTCTTTTTTCTTTGTATTCAGGCATTAATAAAACTTAAACGATGAAAAACCCGAACAAGCATATACCACGCTCATCCGGGCTTCTATTTTTTCTTTATTACACTTCTTCACCATTCGTGGCAATGACGTTTTGGTACCAAGAAAACGAATCTTTTTTGAGTCTCTTCATTGAGCCGTTGCCTTCGTTGTCGCGGTCAACATAGATCATGCCGTAGCGTTTTTTCATTTCACCTGTTGTGAATGACACGATGTCAATGATCCCCCAAGGTGTGTAGCCAATAAGGTCAACACCGTCGTATTCGATGGCTTTTTTCAGTGCTTCGATATGAGAAGCGAGATATTGGATTCGTTCTGGGTCATGAATGGAACCGTCTTCCTCCACTTGATCAATGGCACCAAATCCATTCTCTACAATGAAGAGGGGGATTTGATAACGATCGTAAAAACGATTCAACGTATATCTTAAGCCTGTCGGGTCAATGGACCAGCCCCAGTCACTTGATTTGATATAAGGATTGTCTACACCATGCGGAAGGGCTCCGTTGACAATGTCTCCGTCGTTATCAGACACTGCATCACTTTTAACTGTTGTCGACATGTAGTAGCTAAAGCCAAGATAATCTACTTTGCCTTTTCTTAAGCTTTCTTCATCGCCTTCTTCAAACGGAATATGATAGCCCTCGCGTTCGAATTCTTTCAGTGCATAGCTCGGATAGTAGCCCCGAACTTGTACATCTGGGAAGAAATAGCGTTGTCTCATATATTCTTCAGCAAGCATGACATCCTCTGGATTTGAGGAATACGGATAGATTGGTACGTGAGATACCATTGCACCAATTTGAAAAGCAGGATTGATTTCTTTTCCTTTTGCTACTGCCCATGCACTTGCTAGTAATTCATGATGTCCTGCTTGATACATGATTTCTTTGGCATTTTCGCCTTCTTTGACTGATACCCCTGAGTTTGTCCATAGGAACAGCGGGTTGTTGACATCCATTTTGTTATTGATTTCATTAAATGTCATCCAGTATGTGACTTTGTCCTTGTAACGATTGAAGCACACTTCAGCGAATTTCGCGAAGTATTCAGCGACTTTTCGGCTTCTGAATCCGCCATATTCTCTTGCCAAATGAAGCGGCATCTCAAAGTGAGACAGTGTAATCACAGGCTCGATGCCATGCTTGAGCAGTTCATCAAATACATCATCATAGAATTGTAAACCAGCTTCATTCGGTTCTGCTTCATCTCCCTTTGGGAAAATTCGGCTCCAGCCGATGGATGTACGAAGGCATTTTAACCCCATTTCGGCAAACATCGCGATATCTTCCTTGTAACGATGGTAGAAATCGATTGCTTCATGGTTCGGATAAAATTTGCTGTCTTCTATCGTCTCCGTAATTTGTCTCGGTACTCCGTGGGCACCAGCTGTCATTACATCCACAACACTTGGGCCTTTTCCTGCTTCATTCCATCCACCTTCGAATTGATGTGCAGCTAGTGCTCCGCCCCATAGAAAATCTTTTGGTAATGTCATTATATATTCCTCCTATTTCACAATTGTGATCATGACGTCCGTTGGCTGACATGTCGATAGTTGTTCTACAATCACATCTTCGTACGCTTGTGTATTGGTGATGTTGATCGGTGTGACTGTTTTTAATCCTTTGCTTTCAATGGCTTCTTGATCAAATGTCATCAACAAGTCACCCTTCTTCACCTTGTCACCTTCTTTGATCTTGAGTGTAAACGCTGAGCCGTCTAGAGAAACCGTATCAATTCCTACGTGAACAAGTAACTCCACACCAAATTCTGAACGAAGTCCAATGGCATGCTTTGTTGGTGCAAGCATGACGACGCTGCCGTCAAACGGTGCATACAGCTTATTATCTGTCGGTTCAATCGCAAACCCTTTGCCCATCGCCCCAGAGCTAAATACGGCATCTGGTACTTCAGATAATGCGAGTACTTTTCCAGCAAGTGGTGCAGTGATTGTTTCTTCATTGTTCATCGAAGCATTCTTATTTTCTTCATCTTTGACAGGTGTTGTACTTGCCGTCTGTTCTACTGTATCTTCCCCATAACCAAACATTTGAATGAGCACAACTGGTAAAATCAGCGCAATTGCGACACCAATTAAGATACCGATGATCGATGTTGGATAATCTGCACTAATTCCGTTCACAATTGTCAGCGGACCAGGCAAGCCTGCATACGCAAAGTAATAAGGCGTAAAGAAGCTGGCAACAATGGCACCGGCTGCTCCAGAAATACATCCGAAAATAAATGGCTTTTTAAAACGTAAGGTAACACCATAAATCGATGGCTCGGTGATTCCGAAGAGTCCCGTAATTCCAGCTGACACTCCGACTTTCCGAGTTTCGCGGTTTCTTGCTTTTAAAATAACCCCTAACACTGCGCCGACCTGAGCGATAACAGCGATGGTTTGATATGCCTGGAAGGAGTCCCGTCCGTACTGTTCAAAGTTGGCGAGCACCATTGGCGTGATGCCCCAGTGAACGCCGAAAATGACAAGCACTTGCCAGAACCCACCGATAATGGCGCCTGCTAAAGCCGGTACATTTTCTGCCAAGATATTGTATCCGTTTGCAATCCCATTTGCACCTGCTGTTGAAAGAGGTCCAATTAATAGAATGGTTAACGGAACCATGACGACCATACAGAGAAATGGCACAAATAGCGGTTTGACAACCTCGTGAATCCGTTTGTTTAAAAATCTCTCTACATATGAAAGAATCCACACTAAGAACAGCGGAGGCAAAACGGATGACGTATAAACAGTTTCAGATAACGCAATCCCTAAAAAGGTAACGCCTTCACCTGAAGCTACACGTCCAGCAATTTCTGTCCAAGCCGGACTAACAAGCGCTGCTGTACACGCTACGGCGATATACATATTCGTTTTAAAATGCTTGGCTGCTGTGATGGCAATAAAGATTGGTAAGAACGTAAACGGCGCCCAGGAAATAAAGCTAAAGACTTCATACGTTCCCGTTTTCGAAAAGCTTGGAAATAACAAATTAATGAGGATAAGTGCACCTTGCAAAATACCAGCTGCGGCCAAAATATACACAAAAGGCGCAAACACAGCGGACATGGTCGCAATGACACGGTTCAGTATCGTTCCTTTGTTTTCATTAGGCTGGTCATCATCCGACGTTTGGAGCTGAACAAGGCTTGAAAAATGCTCGTATACCTCACCAACATGCTGGCCGATGACGACCTGAAATTGACCGCCGTTTTCCACCACGGTAATGACGCCAGGCATCGCATTGACTGCTTCCTTGGCTTTTGGATTCGAACGTTTCAGTACCAAACGCAGACGCGTGGCGCATCTTGCGGCACTCACCACATTTTCTTCTCCGCCAACTGCCTCTAAGATGTCTTCTGCAAGCTTTTGATAATCCCTCACTTTTGACATATAACCCTCCCTTTATCACTACTAGTATATGTACATTATAATTATACCGGTACAATTTATCAATACATATATAATTTTATTTAACATATCAAAGAAAAATCGGTATGTGCTATAATCAAAGACAATAAATCGTGAAAACAAAGAGGAATGGCTATGTTAAAGTATCAACAAATTGCGAGCGATATTGAAAAATATATTGTCACCCATGAGCTGCAGCAAGGGGACAAACTCCCTGTACTCGAAACCCTCATGAGCCAATTTGCAGTGAGCAAAAGCACCATTATCAAATCATTAGACTTACTCGAAAGAAAAGGAATTATCTATCAAGTGAGGGGCAGCGGCATCTTTGTTCGAAGACACAGGCGCAAGGGCTACATCAGCCTTTTATCCAACCAAGGATTTAAAAAAGATTTAGAGGAATTTCAACTGACTTCAGAGGTTTTAATGCTAGACACCATCAAACCGCCCGAAGAAGCAGCCCTTAATTTGAATATTGAACAAGATGAGGATGTTTTTTACCTCAAACGCATCCGTTACATCAATGGACAAACCTTATGTCTAGAAGAATCCTATTACCGAAAAACCATCATTCCCTATCTCAACACAGAAATTGCCGCTGATTCTGTTTTTAAATTTATCAGTGAAGGCCTTGGACTCAAAGTCGGCTTTTCCGATATGTACTTGCAAGTAGGCAAACTGAATGAAACCGAAGCAAAACACCTCGGCCTTAACCAAGACGATCCCGCTCTCCGCGTCGAAACCGTCTTTCATCTCACAAACGGTCAGCCTTTCGACTTCTCGAAAATCACATATAACTACATGCAATCCCAGTTTTTTATTCAGGCGAATAATTATTATGGGTGATGGATGGAAAAAGCCTCCTGAGACATTCAGGAGGCTTTTTTACGATTTACCTTTCAACCTTTAAACATTCCCTCCTTCTTTCTTGAGAAGAAAGGCCGTCAATCGTCACATCACCATAATAAATGTCTATGTGACCTCCTTTGCCAATTAGAGCAACCGGAAAAGCATGCTGTTCTTGCAGGCACTTTTCGAACTCATCTGGATGAATCTCTACTTCAATTTCATGCCCAATGAAAGCATATTCAAACGTCAGCGTATGATAAAGATCCACAAGACAGCGTATGATCCCCTGTTGAAGACGAATGACATTATGAGAAACAACATCTGTCCACTTTAAAGAGATAACGAACCCTACGTAACCTGCTTCTTTTTGTATGTTGATCGTCATATCATTTAGCTTCGATCCCGATAATTCAAACTCCATATAATACCCTGAAAAGTCATCGTCTTTAATGATACTCTCTTTTATACTGTGTTCAATCCACATTTCGCCATCAGGGTCCTGACTAAACTTTACTTTGGTAATAGACATTTCTTTTTGAGCTAGATAATCAGACAATTGGCGAAAAGTATTTGGTAAATGAATGGCCTCATAAAAAACGATTCCAATATTGATGTATCCACCTATAGCTATCATGCATCCCTCGCTTTATTTTTTCTTTCATTATATTTTACTCAAACCTGTATTCTGAGAAAACTCATCCCCTTACATGAACACCTCCGATTTAAAGTATCAAAAAGATTCATTTTACGAATGCATTGATCAAACTTATGATAAACGTAACAAGATTCTATAGGAGGATTCATTATATGAGAGACATTAGAGTGTATCATGTCGATGCGTTTACAACTGAGAAATTTGGAGGGAATGCTGCTGGGGTCGTGTTGGATGGTGATCTTTTAACGGAGGATGAGATGCAGAATATCGCCAAGGAGTTGAATTTACCGGAATCTGTCTTCTTGCTGCCTGCACATGATAAAGAAGCAGATTATCGGGTCAAATACTTCACACCGACGGAAGAGGTCAATTTCTGCGGGCATGCGACTGTTGGATTGACTTGGCTTTTGGCGACGGAGCTTGGGCTGGCAAAAGAGAAAACAGGGGTCGTGTTAGAAACAAAGATTGGCAATGTTCCTGTTGTGTGGCACGAAGAAAATGACAAAGTCATCGATGTGGAAATGACGCAGGTGACGCCGAAAACGCGAGATTTTATGATTGATTTAGAAGAGCTTAGTGACATGCTTGGTGTCAGCAGTGACCGCATTGATCCATCTTATCCTATCAAATTAGCAAACACCGGAAACTGGCATCTTCTCGTTCCGATGAAGCACCAACACGACATTGATCAAGCGGCACCGAACTTAGCGGCTTTAGGGAAAATGAATAAAGAGCAGAATATCACGACGACTCACCTTTATACACTTCATACCACAAAAGAAGTTGATCTTTACACGAGGGATTTTGCACCTGGAATTGGGATACCCGAAGATCCGGTAACGGGGGCAGCAAACGGAGCATTGGCTGGCTATCTTTATTTAGAGGGTATCATTTCTCAGCAAGAAATCACTCATCTGAACATTGCCCAAGGGGATGCCATCGGCAGACCTGGCATACTTCGTATCACGGTCATTCCGAATGAATCAAAGCCTGTGATCAAAGTGGCAGGCGCGGCGGTTATCACTATTCGCGGCGTGTTGACCTTATAAACCATCAGCTTGAATGGGAGACATCTCGTTCAAGCTGATTTTACTTAAATTGATCTTTGACCGCTTCGATCCATCTTTTAGCCGATGGGGATGCTGCTTTGAATGATTTGAACGCCAAATTGATCTCACGATATACGTTTGTCTCAAGTGGAATGACTTTCGTATGAGACATCTGCGGCGGCAAAATTAATGTCGGAATGATGGTCACTCCGAGCCCTTCTTGAACCATAGAAATGAGCGCATTGTTGTCTCCAATTTCAAGCAAAACTTGAGGCTTCACGCCTCTTTCTTTTAATAATTTCTTAATGAGCAGATCACAGCCCGCTTTTGGCATAATGAATGATTCATTATGTAACGAGTCAACTTCTATCACTTTCTTCGTATGGAAGCGATGATCCTCTTGCATGAGCACCACCAATTCATCTTGGAAAAGTGGAACAGTTTCAAATTCTCTTGATGGCTGCGTTAAAAAACCGACATCAACCGTGCCAGACGCAATCCATTCCTCAATCTCCTCATAACCACCTTCATATAACTCTACTTGGATATTGGGGTACCTTTTTGTAAAGCGGTGGATCAGCTGCGGAAGCATTTTTGAAGAAAAACTGGAGAACGTCCCGATCTTGATACTCCCCACTTCCATCCCTTGAATCAACGCCGCCTCCTGCTCAAGCAATGATGCATGGTGGATGATTTGCCGAATATGCGGCATCACCCGCTCACCTGCGTCCGTTAACGCCAGCCCATTTCGATTCCGCCGAAGCAGCACAACCCCTAATTCCGACTCAAGCTTCGCAATATTATGACTGACTCCAGACTGCGTTAGTCCAAGCTTCTCCCCGGCTTTTGTAAAACTGCCGCATTCGACGACTGTTAGAAATACTTTGTATTGGAATGTGATCAGTTTGGTCACCTCACTTATTAATTCGTCGTTGTCGACGACGAAGACCTAGAGGCTGCTTCATCAGCCTTCACACAATCAATCGCAACAACGAGCGCAATCATCACAGGCTCCATTTCTTCTTTCAAAATATCGACCTTATAACTATCTCCCCATGTAAACCATCCCTTCTTCACCTGGCCGATCACTTCGCCGCTTTGCAGCACTTGGAAATTCATATCCCACCAGTTACCCTGCACTTCTACACCCGCAGCATCAATTGAATATTTTGCTTTAAAGAACGTAAACTCTTTTTTGATCGTCAATACCTCTTGACCACCAACTTCTACTAAAAACTTCGGTAAAAAGCTAAACATTTTCTTCGTAATCACAGCAATTTCTTCTCGTTCTGTATTCAGAATGGTGAACGTCTTCGGCACCTTCATAAAGCTGCCCTCGACTACATACACATCGTTCTCCTGCTGATCCTTTACCGTAAACCTGCCGCTCAGACTAAATACTTTCTGCTTCATGTATAGTTGCTTCATACATACCTCCGATTAAATTCAAACATTTATCAGTCTTTTATCCATTCTTTAATTACATCTAATTATACCAAAAAATAGAATGATCAAATAACATGTCAGAACTCATGCAAGTTATAATGGAAATATAAACAAAATTGTGAGGGGAACTCATGAAAAAAATCACGTTTTTTGATTGGACCATTCAATTACAAGCAAACTTAACGGCAATAACAGATCATCATGAAAAGAAGATGGTCATTTTAGAACCATCCATTGAATTAAACGGTGTGATCTGGATAGATGAAAACAACGAGCTACAAATCAAACCTACTTGGGATTGTGTCATTACAATCGATCCAACCAACAAAACTCTAACAATCCGGCAAACAGAAGAAGTATTCGGAGATTTATACGAGTGAAAACAGGAGGATTTATGAAAAAAACTACTTTTTTTGACTGGAAAGTTCACTACCCTGAACATTTAACAGCAGTCAAAGATGATACAGAAAAGAAAATGGTTTTTCTAGTACAAACTGTTGAATTCAAAGGGATTATCCGTATTGATGAGAATGATGAACTGCAAATAAAGCCGACATAGGATTGTGTCATTATTATTAATGCTAAAAATATGTCTGTCACAGTTCGTGATGCAGAGGATGTTGTAGGATTGCCATAAAAATAAAAAAGTCTCGTTTGAGGGAAATCACTCAAATGAGACTTTTTTATTTATTATTTAATACCTATTTACAAAGTACTCTATAGTTTCTAATTCATCTTCTTTCAGTTCTCTGTTCACGTACTTTTGATACTCATTCGTGATTTTCTGCTGATCTCCACCAAATAGATCAGTGTATTTCGCCATCATCCGAAGCTTGTCTCTTTCCTGACGAAACTCTTCTTTTGACCAAGGTCTTTGGTGTGAAGGAATATACGTATCGGCATCAAATTCATCTAACTCATCTAAAAGACGCAAGATTTCTTTCACCGTATAATGTACTTTTTCGGCATACATTTTCGGATAAATGCAATCACCAAGAAACAGGATTTTCTCTTCTTTCACATACACGATCACTGAATCAGCAGCATGATCGCCCCCAACATGTTGCACAACACAAGTAACCCCGCCAAGATCAATCTCCATCCGCCGGTCAAACGTGACATCTGGTAAAACCACCTGAATATCTCGATGATCCTGATATTCTTCCCTAATGGCCTTCGCGCAAAACTCAATCTCCGTTCCTTCCCTCACCCGCTCATCAATCGCCTCATCTGACCAAGAAAACGGAAGAAGCTTCTCCATTTCATTTCTGGTTTTTGCAGAAGCAATCGAAACCGTATCAGGCAGCGCTGGCAGACCAAAAATATGATCCCAATGCCAATGCGTGAGGACAACGAGATCGGGCTTGGCGTTCTCATTTTTTAATGTTTCTTTGATAAAATATTTGGCATGATCTTCCGAGTTGCCGGCATCGATCATTAATGTTTTGTTATTGCCTACGACCATGACTAGGATGGGGCGGTCGGTGAGTGATACGGGTGTGATGTAAGAGAAGGTTTGGCCTATTTTTTTGATTGTGTGCATGGTGTGCCTGCTTTCTTTAATGGATTTTACCAGTAAAACTTCATTTTGAAATAATCTCACTTCGGAATTTTTGTTTCTTTATCTCTAGCATTTCGTCTGATTTGTTATCAATTTTTTTTAGGGATAGTTTAAAATCCACATCTTTTTCATGTTCAATCTCCTTAATACGATTATTATAAGAACCATTATAATCATATGGGTACCAAGTAATCCTAATATGATTCTCCAAAATATTTCTAGGGACTACTTTCTCCGAAGATATACTTTCAAATTCAGTTTTAGATAAATCATAACCATCATTTGAAATTCCTAATTGTTCTACTATCCTTATCATACGTTTAATATCTTCTCTAGATTTCCTATAATCCCATCTCAGATTATCTCTAACCAATATATATTTATATATAGGACCTGTAGTTGTTTTTCCTATCTTTATTTGAACTACAACTAAAACTCTACCCTGATATTCTGTATCATCACCTCTAAATTCTTTGAAATTCTTTAAGAAAGATACTTTAATATATTTTTTGTAATGATAGGGATTAAATTCATCAATCAAATTCTCAAATAGTCTAAAAAAAGCCCAATAATCCTTATAACAATAGATAGGATAATATAAAGTACTATTCCAAATATCATCCTCTGTAGCATCAAACCAGCTTCTTTTTATTCCAAACTTATTAGAAATCCAATCTAAAAGCTCGTCGTTTAATTTTGGAATAATAGATTCTTCATCTTTAACATCTATGTATTGAATGTTAAATTTTGGATCAATAAAACCAGGTATTTGCCCTTTATTAACTCCATGTTTCTCAAGAATTTGATAAAATTTATTTGCTATTATATGTACCTCACTTTTTTTTGTGTGTTCTGTTTCATAAATATTATTTGTAATAGTATTGGTTATATTTATATCTTTTTCTGCTAGAATATTATTATTACTATTTTCTAAATTAATATTCTGAGAGTTATTTCGATCTTTATTAGTTTTTTCTTTCAACCCCTTTAAAAAATTAATTACCAATAGACCAACTCCTGAAAATATCCATTTTATATGTTCCATAAAATCCCCACCTTAATCCACTTGAGATATCTAAATTTAAATTTTGCAATTAACATCACCATAAATATATTTCTACTATACTTTAATGTTGAGAATGTTTCTAAAAATAATTACACCCTATACTTTTTAAAATTCTCTGCCTGCTCAAATATTTCTTTAAAGATCTCATCTTTCGGAACAGGTGGGTAACCGTTTTCAGCAAGTGTTAGAATGAGGTCCACTTTTAACTCTGCTTTAATATCATCACGACTTGACCAGTCTGTATATTTAGCTTTTTCCTCAACTATCACCTTTATTTCTTGTGATAGTTTAATAAGTTTTTCATGTGAGTATTCAAATTCATATTTCTCTGAGATTGCTTTGAGGATATCGTAGAAGGCCTTTTCCTCATAATCAATTCCTAATTCCTTGAAGGAATCTCGTTCTTTAACTAGTTCTGAAAATAACTCAGCAAATTGCTCTGCAACGTCATCCAAAACATCATTTTGTAAAGCTTGGAAGTCTTTTCTCTCGTTATAATGATCGACCAATTTTTTAAAACGTTTGGAAAAGTCGACACCTTGAATTCTATTAGTCTTCTTAAACTCCTCTATTGCTTTTGCCAATAGCTTTTGTAGGAGTTTAATCTTAGTGTTTGGCAATTTAATTTTATTGATTTTAGCTAAATATTCATCACTAAATAAATTCGCATTATTCTTCGGGTCGTTTTTATCTAGCTTAAATACTTCTTCCACACCTTCGCTTATTAATGCTTCTTGCATCATCTGCCTTACCTTTTCATTCATTTGGGCAGTATCTGGAGCATCACCTTTATTTAATTTATAAATAATGGACCTTATAGCTAGGTAATAGTGAATATAGTCTCTTTCTAGCTGGCTTATATCCTCACTAGATACACATAAATTATAGGCAGAACGAATTTTTTTCGTAATTGCCATAAATCGCTTCTCCAGTTGTTCCGTTTGTTGAACATACTCTGCAGCTTGATTCAAGCACTGTAACTGTTGCAATGGAGTTCCCTGAAAGTATGCTGTATTATCAAAGTTATAAAAGATTTTTGCTAACAAATCTAGCTGATCCTTTACAATGACAACAGCCTTATCAATACCGTCAAAATTTTCGCCTTCTACTACTCCATATTTTTTCATTGCTACGTTCAAATTACTCTTTATACCAAAATAATCTACAACTAAACCAGTTTCTTTACCTTCATAAACACGATTTACTCGTGAAATAGTCTGAATCAAGGTGTGCTGTTGGATAGGCTTATCAATATAAATGGTATCTAATGAAGGTACATCAAATCCTGTTAACCACATGTCGACAACAATGGCTATTTTAAAGTTCGATTTTTCATTTTTGAATTGTCTATCTAATTCTTTACGATACTCTTTCGTACCTAATAGGTCATATAGTTCTTTACTATCGTCTTTATTACGCGTCATGACCATTTTAATTTTTTCCATCGGTTTAATTTCTTTTCTTTCTTGTTCAGTAAGTTCTATACCTTCATCACAGACTTTAACCTCTGCCCATTCTGGACGCAGAGCAATAATCTCCTTATATAAATCATAAGCAATATGTCGGTTTGCAGCTACAAACATTGCTTTACCTTTAACCGTTGCAACTTCTTCAATTCTCTTTTCGTAATGCTCTATGAAATCTTGTGCCACTAATTTTAACCGTTTAGGATCACCAATAATAATTTCCATTCTGGTAACTGCTTTTTTACTTTCATCTATCTGATACTCGTTTGCTCCAGCTGATTCAGCAACTTTATAATAATCTTCAATGTCATGTAGTTTTGCCTCATTAAGATTTACTTTAGCAGCTCTTCCCTCATAAACAATTCGAACAGTGATTTCATCGTGTACTGATTCAATCATTGTGTATGCATCTATAATTTCTCCAAAAACATCTATAGTTGCATCAACTGGCGTGCCGGTAAAACCTACATAAGTTGCATTAGGTAAAGAGTCATGTAAATGCTTGGCAAAACCATATTTTTTCTCAACACCATCTTTGGTAATCTTTATTTTTTGATCAAGATTGGTTTGTGAACGGTGCGCTTCGTCTGAAATACAAATAACATTGCTCCGTTCGGTTAACAAATCAATATCCTCATTAAACTTTTGAATTGTAGTTAAAAATACTCCACCACTTTTTCTATTTCGTAAGTAAGATTTTAGATCTTCCCGACTCTCTACACTTATTACCTGATCATCACCAATAAAGTTCTTAGCTTTAGTAAATTGTGCTGAAAGTTGATCATCTAAATCGGTTCGATCTGATATCAAGACAATAGTAGGGCTTTGTAAGTCTTTATCTCTCATTGATAATCTTGTCAGATAGAGTATAGTGTAACTTTTACCAGAACCTGTTGCTCCAAAATACGTACCACCCTTACCTGAACCTTGTGGTCTCATATTTCTTTTAATACTCTTTAATAATTTTTTTACCGCATAATATTGTGGATAACGAGGAACAATTTTTTCCTCTTTGGTGCTTGCATCTGGAAAATAAATGAAGTGATGAACTACTTCTAGAAATCGTTTTTGGTTAAACAATCCCTTCACCATTGTATAAAGTGAATCAATTCCATCTTTCTCAAACAATTCGTTACCTACAATCTTTCTCCAAGCGTAAAAGAAGTCATATGGAGCAAATAACGAACCAACCTTATTATTTACTCCATTACTAATTACACAAAATGCATTATACTTAAAAAGCTCAGGAATATCCCTCCGGTAACGAACTGTTAACTGTGTATAAGCGGCTTTTATTGTAGTATTTTCTTTTACCGCACTCTTGAACTCTATTACTACTAAAGGTAGGCCATTTACATAAATAATCGCATCAGGAATACGCTTTTCATAACCTTGAATCTCTAGTTGGTTTACAATTCTAAATAGATTATTGTCAATATTATTAAGATCAAAATCTATTAATTGAATAAATAAGTCCTTTTTACTGCGGTCCTCGCGCTTTAGAACTAAGCCATCAGAAATCATTTTGATAATAGCTTTATTACTATCATACAAAGTAGATGCAGGCAGCACTTCCATTTGGCGGATGATACTCTCAATTTCATTCATTGTAATATCATCATCAGAATAACGATTTAGTAGGAATGCCTTTAAATCATCACGTAAAAGAACATCATTTATTTCCTTGTGGATTATTGTTCCATTCTGATATTGGTAGTTTTCGTTTTGAAAAAGTTCGATTACCGCTTGCTCTAGGTACTCTTCTGTGAATTTCACTGCACAACCTCCTTTTCTGTTGCAAGTTTAGACAAGAATAGTTTGCTAAAACTACGTAACTTTCCATTTTGTAAAATCTTAATTTCAATCAATTGAATAATACTCCGCAAATGTTCATCGAAACTTTTTAGTACTTTGTTTGTTGGTAATATAATTTTAAAATCTTCAACTTCTGATTTTGTTATTGCTTCCCTTGTTGAACCAGATTGACTAATACCTAATAGCTTTGACTTGTTATCTGAATAGCACAGTAAACATAGTAAATAGTGATTTATGTAATAATTACTGTCTGGACGAATAATCATTACATGCTGATTAACTCTTGCTGGTAAAATGAATTTAGGTACTATACAACATCTTGCAACAGATACACCGGTAATATTTAATAAAATATCATGTTCTTTTACCTCTACATTTTTTAATCGCTGCGCCTGATTCTCATCTACATAGGCAATATCTTCAGGCGAAAAAGCGAAATCATAAACATTTTGGCTTCTTATTAGAGAGATGCCTTCATTATGATAGCTATCCTTTCCACCTCGTGGGGTCGATCCACTTCCTATTTTGGTACATATGGATTTTAGTGGAACAACTTTCCATCCCTTTGGTATGTCCATATCTAACTCCACATTAAATTCCAATGCCCCACCATTAGATTTATATGGGTTCCCATCTTCATTAGGAAATTCAAAGTTAACAAACCATTGCTTATAAATACTCTGTGCAGTTTCTTCTAGTTTTTGAATAAGGTTAGTATTTAAATCTATCCTATTTAAAAGTACTTTATACTCCTCAACTAATTCCTTTTGTCTATTAATATGGGGAATTGGAACTTTTATATTGCAAAAATCATCCCACTTCAATCCCCCTCGGACATCAGCATCCGTATAAAACCATGCATTCCTATCAAATTCTTCACGTAAAAAACACATCATCAAGTAATCAGGAATAAGGACTTCTTGATCTATTATTTCAAATACATCATAAGCAGGTGATACAATAATATCTTCTTCCGTTAATAATGCCACCGGTAATCGCTTATCCCTGCCAACATGCATCCTATTACACGCAAACTGGCCCTTTTTTACAATTCTATATTTTGACATATTTGTTCCTACTGTATTAGCAACAGATGGCATAAAGAATTTTTCAATATTTATACCCATCAATTTTGTTACATTAAGTTCAGTATTTCTTACATTAACTTTTTTTATAAAATCTCCTAATCTTCTATAGTCTGATCTCATAGCCAAAATCCTTAAAAAGTGTAAGTAAATCATTATTAGATCTTTTCTCTGTATTTAATAATTCAGCGAATTCTCTTTGTAGTGACTTCATTTTATTATCGAAGTCAAAGTCTTCATCATGATCTTTAAATTCGATGTATTTACTTGGTACTAATGAATAATCTTTTTTAGCCACATCTTCAATAGTTGCGCTATAGCAAAACTCTTCTATATTTTGATACTTCTCTTCAAAGCCTACTTGCTGCCAATTATGATAAGTATCGGCGATTTTCTTTATATCCTCTCCGGTAAACTGAATATACTTTTTCTCGAACGGTACACCCATATTCCGCATATTCATAAATAATATTTTATTTTCACGATTACGGTATTTCTTCAACTTACCATTTTGCTCTACAGTTCTGGCCTTTTTGTTTTTATTGAGTATCCAAAGGGTTACACTTATATCAGTTGTATAAAACATATTCATAGGTAAGATAAGAATAGCTTCTACTAAATCATTTTCAATCAGCTTTTTACGTATCTTATATTCATCCCCTCCACCACTCAATGCGCCGTTTGCTAGTAAAAAACCAGCTACTCCGTTCTCAGATAGTTTAGATACAATATTTAAAATCCAAGCGTAGTTAGCATTACCTCTAGGAGGAATCTCGTAACCTGCCCACCGCGGGTCATCTGTAAGCTCATTTTCACCTCGCCACTGTTTCTGATTAAAAGGGGGATTTGCCATTATAAAATCTGCCTTTAAGTCCTTGTGTTGATCATTAAAGAAGGTATCAGCGGCTGTTTCACCTAGATTAGCTGAAATTCCTCTAATAGCTAGGTTCATCTTTGCTAATTTATAAGTTGTGTTTGTATACTCCTGACCATAAATAGAAATATCTTTTTTATTTCCCTGATGGGATTCAATAAACTTTACGGACTGTACAAACATACCACCTGAACCACTAGCTGGGTCATAAATTTTACCTTTATATGGTTCAAGCATTTCAGCAATTAAATTTACAATACTTTTGGGAGTATAGAATTCACCTTTACCCTTTCCTTCTGCTAATGCAAATCTGCTTAGGAAATATTCATAAATCCTTCCCACTATGTCCTGCTCTTTATCTTTAAGTGTGTCAATGTTATTGATGGTGTCTATCAAAGATGCTAGTTTGCTTACATCAAAATTTAAACGGGAATAATAATTATCGGGTAAAGCCCCTTTTAGAGCTGGGTTATTTTTCTCCAAAGTAAAAAGTGCCGTATCAATTTTTAATGCAATATCTTCTTGTTTGGCATTTTCGACAATATAACTCCACCGAGAAATTTCAGATAGGTAAAAAACATTTTTCATGGTATAAAATTCTACCATATCAACATACTTTTCTTTCCCTTCAGAAATTAATTCCGATTTTCTCACTTCAAACTTATCACTAGCAAACTTCAAAAAGATTAACCCTAGTACAACGTGTTTATACTCCGATGCTTCAACTGATCCTCGTAACTTATTGGCTGAATCCCACAGAGTTTCTTCCATACTTTTTGCTTTTACTTGTTTCTTTATAGCCATTTATTATAGCCTCCTATTGCCTACTTTTACTTAACCTATGTTGAATAATTAAATAATTTTAGATGGTCTCTGACTAATATATTAATCTAGTATTTCAATCACATTATTAATTCCCATTTTAGTAAAGGCGTTTAATTTACCTCGCTTTAATATTCCCTGCGCTTGTTGGAGTAATTCCATATATTCCAGTTCAGCATCTTTTACTGTCTGTATTACTTTATCTTGCTCACTTAATTCAATATCAGGAAACTCAATATCCTCAATATCACGTGTAGTTAATGCCTTTACAGCTCCACCCTTTTTCATTCCCTCAATGAGAGCCATACCAACTGGACTTTCAAGAAAAACTTTAATGTACTCTGGCTTATATGCCTTATCCTTAATTCTGATTCTTATAAACATATTAGATAGTACTAAAGGTTCATTATGGTCGGGAACGATTGCCACTTTATAAGCCGTTCCACGACTTGCTATAATAATGTCACATCTCTCAACCATATAACGTTCGGCATTTTTAACTGGAATTACTTCAATACTTTCTAAGTTTATTTTACCATCTTCTACATCCTTTAGTTGGATAACCTTATATCCTTTTTGGCCTTCTTTAATTGTATTCTTTGATGGTAAGTTAACTCCGCGCGATAATTGGGCTATCTCTTTTAAAGTCCTCTTATTTTTAACTTTGTCATCATATACAGCTTTATTTATTATGACATCACCAAATTGGGTTTCCACAGTTTGGCTTGTAAAATAATGATTTGGATTTAGATTAAATTCACTATCTATAATCTCTGTTAGGTTGGCAACTTTCACATCTTCTGTGTCTGTTGAAGATTGTTCATACATAGCAACAATCGAATCGATATTTTCTTGTGTTAAGTAATTTTGTGAGCGACCTTTGCTTGTAAACTGTTCTTCAGCATTTAAAAATAAAATTTGCTGCTTTTTACTTGAATCCTTATTATTATTTAATACTAGCAACACAGTTTGAATCGCTGTATACGACAAGAGTTTACTTGGTAATAATACAATAGCCTCGATCATATCATTGTTGACAATGTATTCTCTGAATGCCCTTTCAGCATGAGAACTTCTTGATAACACTCCTACAGGAACTATTACTGCGGCTTTTCCTGTTTCATTTAATGATGTAACTGTATGTTGTAAAAACGCTAGGTCACCATGTATTTTGCTAGTTTTCCCCATTCTACCGCTAAAACGACCATAAGGATCATAATCCATCATTTGTATATTGTTTAATTTCAAACCAAATGGCTGATTCATCGCAATATAATCAAACTGCATTAAATCACTATCGTTTTCTATAAATGCAGGAGAGAATAATGTATCACCTTTTGCAACTTGAAATCGTGATAAATCTACACCATTTATAATTGCGTTCATGTAAGCCAGAGCAACATTAGATTCATTTATCTCTTGCCCAAACATTGAAATGTCATTATTGAAACGATAAGCTTCAATTAACGATCCTCCAATTCCTGCTGCTCCGTCGTACATACTACCATTAGAAGGATTTAACATTTCTAGCATAAGTCTATTTAATCCGTTTGGTGTTACAGATGTTCTCAACTCTTTTCCTTTATTATCCATAAATCGTTGTATGAGATGCAGGAAATATTGACCAGTTAAATTTGTATCTTGAAACTCTTCTATTGTTAAAGAACTCTGGTCCATAATCATTAGACAATCATACAGTACGTGGTCTCCTATCTTTGAAAGAGAAAAACTACTTAGTAAATCTAGATTAAACTCATTGTTATGCGCAATCTCATGGAATAACTCATCAATCAAATTTCCTATATTATAGTGAGAAGAACTGATTCTACCCCACGATATATCATCTGGTACAGTTATTGAATGACTTTTATTTACTAACAAAAATTTTGCTGTAAAAATTCTACTTCCTACTTCATGGTATTGATATGACTGTACCTCTCCTCTGAGTCGTTCGCCAATTGCCCAACTTGCTTTATTTGCTCTTAACTCAATGTTATCCATATAAGTAACAACTCCTCACCAATGTATTAACTTCATTCTATTAAGGTATTTCGAATTCCTTTTTATTGAGTTTTAATAAAAAGCCACATTCTCGTGGACTGCATTTAAAACAATGGAAATTCCTTTACTACGATGATAAACCACTTTAATTTCGAATTTATAAGCAGCATCTTTAACTGCATACATTGTACCATGAGAGACGGCTGATAGTATAACTATAACACATTCAACATCTTTTAATAAGTTAGTGAAATAATTTTGGGTCCCTTTTCTTTTCATTCTTCCATCATGGTATTTTAATTCATAATTAAATGTTTTCAACTTATCCTCGTATCCTTTTTTATTATCACCACCAATAATGGCAACCTTTTTCATATCTACTCACTTCATTTGGTGCAAATATAGATCTTGAATCTATATCTACGGTTTCCGTAATAAAGACGATTTACTCAAATACTTCCGAAAGGTATCCTAAATTCCTTATTAGTTCTTGTAAAAATAAAGCACGTTGAAACATTCTTTGATTATTGGTTGCCATTCTACTTCTTTCTGTATTTGTTTTATTCATAGTAGAAACCCTTCTAATATTCTATAAAATTTTTAACTCATCTTTCATCTAATATATTTATAGCATAAATAAACAATACTTGCAAAGGATATTTTTAATTCTCTTTTAAAATATTTACGTTTTCTATATTAAATCAGGTTATTCCTATATTAAAAATAACAAAAAAGTAGACAATCATCTAATGACGAATTTCCTTATATCTCTAATATATACTAATAAAACTACATACACTGGATATTGAGCAATAATTACAATTACAGTACGTTATTGTTCAAAAAAGTATTAATTTGATTATCTAATGTAGTAAAATGAATTTTATATTGTTCACGTAGTTTTCCAACTATAGTAGATAAATAATCAGGATTTCTTGAATTTCGTGCTAGATCGCTTGCAATAATATAATTGATTTCCTCTTGCTGAACATCTTAAATCATTTTAGAAGATTTTTATTCATAACATTTCCAGAGCCGACATCGGTATAAACAGAATCTAAGTACTAATTATTTCGAAAAATATAAGCCTTTATCATTTCCATTTGTTTTAATGAAGAGACATTATTATTATTAGTTCGGATGTAAACATAGCCTTTCATAATATAAATCATTCCTCTTAAATTAAATATATTTATTATTTCTTTCTATCTTGTATATCTACAAATGCTTTATAGGATTGAACCATCCCATTTTCACTCTGTTTTTACTTTTTAATTTGAAAAACATCATGAAATTCTAGACCTAATTGCTGTGAAATTTTCTTTGCAACTGCCGAACTACGTTTTTTCTTATGGTTAATAATTTGGTTAAAGTAATTTTCGCTTAATCCGGTTGGCCTCGAAAATTTACGTTGAGAATACCCTTTTTCTATTAAAGTAGCTCTTAGTTCAGATTGCAAAAAGTAGCAAATGAGAAAAGAGAGTTAGAACAGAAGAAAAATGAGGTTATAATACAATTAGGTTTTACTGATTCCAAAGTAATTCAACCAGAGTTGGTTGAATTGTTACTAAAAAAATTCCTATCCGTCTACAGAAAGACTTCTAGAGAAAATCAAAAACAATTACTTCAATTGTTAATTGATAATATTGCGATTAAGCAAATAGATAAATCTAGAACTATAAAAAACGTAGAACTTGAATTTGATTTTACTGAAATGAACATATCGAAAACTTTTATACTAATCCACTTGTTATATCGTGAAACGGATAATGAACTCACATTTTCAATACCCGCTTCCGATAAAGAATTACCACCTTATCTACAACAATTTTTGCCTCTATTTATGATAAGGCTCCCCCCGCACAATCCGAAACGCCCGATAAATCTGCTCCACCAACACCAATCTCATCAACTGATGCGGGAACGTCATCTTCGAAAACGACAGTTTCTCATTCGCACGCTGCATCACAGCATCGCTTAATCCAAGGGATCCGCCAATGACAAAACACACCTTACTTTTTCCGTATGTTGCCAGCTTATCTATTGTATCGGCTAATTCTTCGGAAGTTTTCATTTTTCCTTCGATGGCGAGGGCGATGACGTGGGCGTCTGGGTTGATTTTGCTTAGGATACGTTCGCCTTCTTTGTCTTTGATGATTTTCATGTCTTGCTCGCTGAGATGTTCAGGTGCTTTTTCGTCTGCGAGCTCAATGATGTCGATTTTCGCATAGGCCTGTAATCGTTTTGTGTATTCGGCTATGCCTTGCTTTAAATATTTCTCTTTTAATTTTCCTACTGTGATAATTGATATATTCACAGGTCATCCCCACCTTAAGAACAAGTTATTCATATAAGTTATCAACAATTGTGGATAAAATTTGTGTATTTTGTGTCCGATCATTCGTTCCCCACTATATATATTGCAGGTTCATCGCACAATTCACAGGTTGTGGATAAACTGTGTGTATGTTCGATTTTTCTGAATTCTGGTGGCAGTTCGTGATCATCTATGTACATGTCTAGTACGGTTTCAATGTGTTCTGCACAAGCATAAAATATTTTGTTCATAAGTTTCTTATTCCTCCAATATGTTCTCCGGTTATTCACATTATTTCGCTCATTGTTCAATATAACCGATTTATTCACATGTTAATAGTCTTTTACTATTTTCCACAACTTTTATCCACAAACAAAACAAAGAAGCCTCCACTCCTGTGTGAAGGCTTCTTTCTATATAAACGGATTATAAAATCTCGTTCCTCTAACAAATGTAATCACTAGCGAAACGATCAGTACCGCTCCAACAAATATTAACGCCACATAATCTGCTTTTTGAAAGTCTTTCGCCGTAAACCATGTGCGCTTTTTATGCTTTCCAAATCCGCGTAGCTCCATCGCATTACTAATCGTCTCAATCCGCTCTAGGCTAGAAAATATCAGCGGCATCACAATCGACAGCGCATTTTTAATCCGTTTCCCCAGCTTTTCATTCTTCGATAAATCAATGCCTCTTGCTTGCTGAGAAATTGCAATCGTGCGAAAATCCCGCTGAATATCTGGAATATAGCGCAAGGCAATCGCTACAGCATACGAAATGGGGTAGCTGACTCCAATTCGGCTGAGGGATGAAGCAAATTCACTTGGATTTGTTGTGACGATAAATAAAAGCGCTGCTGGCATGACCGTCACATATTTGAGTGTAATATTCAATTGATAGAAAAGCTGTTCAAGTGTGACGTTGTACCAGCCGGCAATATGAAATAGTTCATGCTTTGCTCCGTAGATCGCGACTCCTTGCTGGGGTGCAAAGATGTAAATAGCGATGTTGTTGATGACTAGGAAAATTGCCAGGACGATCACCACGAAGGAGATATCACGAAATCGCACATTCGACATCTGAAAGAATACGACACTGGCGGCTAACATAAAGACTAACACGCCTGTATCATACGTGAGCATCGCTGCGGATGACCAGAGGATAAAGCAAATGAGTTTGGTGGCCCCTGTCAGCCGATGAATCGGCGACGGGCGATCGATATAAGACAGCATGTCTACAGCCATGTCATTCGTTCCTTTCTGTCAACCTCAATGAAGCGATCCACGAGTTCATTTGGATTTGGCCAGTCTGCTTTCAGCGCCAGTTCATACAGCGATGTTTCCTTTAAGCTCGCCTTTTGAACAAGCAGCTGATCTGTCAGCACTTTGGCTGGTGTATCATCTGCGATTTTTTCTCCATCAGAAATGACAATAGTTCTTGTCGTATATTCGAGCATCAAATGCATATCATGTGTGATCATCAAAATCGTGACACCCTGCTCATTTAATTGCTCTAAAAACGTCATCATCTCTGTGTAATGTCTAAAATCCTGTCCGGCGGTTGGCTCATCTAAAATAATGATTTCTGGCTCTAATACAAGAATTGATGCGATCGTGACGCGCTTTTTCTGTCCAAAACTGAGAGCAGAAATCGGCCAGTTCCGAAATGGGTATAAGCCGCATACTTTTAAGACTCGCTCCACCCGTTCCTTGATGTCTTCTTCCTTTGCGCCTCTTAAAACGAGACCAAATGCGACTTCATCAAAAATCATTTGTTTAGAAATCATTTGATTTGGGTTTTGCATGACGACGCCGATTCGTTCGGAGCGCTGTTTGATGGTGTCTCCTGTGATGTCATCACCATTTAGATGAATGGTCCCTTTTGTTGGCTTTTCAAACGCGCAGAGCACCTTGGATAGTGTTGTCTTGCCTGCGCCATTGGCTCCTGCGATGCTGATCATTTCTCCTTTTTTGACGGTAAAAGAGATGTTGTTCAGCGTGTTGGGTCTTGTCGGATAGTCAAAGCTCAGTTCACGTACTTCTAGTAAATCCTGCGCTGCATTTTGCTCGACTGATGGCTCAGACGCTTCCATCCACTGCTCGATTTTCATTTTTTCCTCATCATTTAAGGTAAGATGCTGTAAATTCGCGATCTGATCTCCAGGTGTAACTGGAATACCTGCATATTTCATGGCTTTTACATATAAAGGCTCACGTAAATACGCCGCTTCTAATACATTTGAGGCGAGCAATTCATCTGGTGTCATGTCCGCTGCTATCGTGCCGTCATTGACGACGATGATGCGGTCCACATGGCGGAAGAGGACGTCCTCTAACCGGTGCTCAACCATCACGACGGTTTTTTTCGTTTGTTTTTGCAGTCGATCAATAAGATCGATTACTTCTTTGCCTGTAGCGGGATCAAGGCTTGCAAGTGGTTCGTCAAACAGCAAAATGTCGACTTCGTTGACAAGTACGCCTGCGATGGCGACACGTTGTTTTTGACCGCCTGACAGCTCATGTACGGACGATGCCAGCTTGCCATCTACCTCTGTTAATTTTGCCGCTTCTTCGACACGTGTTTTCATTTCTTCGCGTGTGACTTGGTCATTTTCAAGTGTAAACGCGATGTCTTCTCCAACGGTCAGCCCGATAAATTGTCCGTCAGGGTCCTGCAGCACCGTTCCGACGAGCTGTGAGAGGGAGAAAATATTCTCTTTCTCTGCATTCTTCCCTCCGATGTGAAGACTTCCTTCCATAGAACCTTTATAAGACGCAGGAACTAGCCCATTGATACAATGGGCTAGTGTGCTTTTTCCCGATCCAGACGGGCCTGCGATGAGGACTTTTTCGCCTTCATAGATGGTCAGGTTAATATCTTTCAATGTCGGTTCTGCCTGACTGCGATATTGGAATCCGAAATGTTCGAATTGAATCATCGGTTTCTTCATTTATGTGTTCCACCTTGCTTCATGATGTTTCTTTCGATAGACTGCCGCTTTTGCTTCTCGTTTTCGCATAAGCCGCAATGATGATGGTTCCTAGTACACCGACTGTGATGATGTTTGAGATTCCTGCTACGATGCCTTGAACAAATACTTTGTTCGAAGGTTCTGCATAGATCACAATGTCGAGTACCGGGGCAATAACAAACCAGCCCAATGCCTGTGCGCCTGCTTGTATGGCGTTGAAGAGCGTGATTTTTTTCCAGCCAAAGTCGCCCTCTTCTACTTTTAAACGGTTCGAAATGAAGCCGATCAATAACCCAACAACACCTGAAACGATAATCCAGCTCCACCAAGGGCCGAATGTGGTGGCATCTTTAATAAGATGGCCAATAAACCCAATCAGTGCGCCTGCAACCGGACCAAATAGCACGGCCATTAATGCAAGGAATGCATACGATGTTTCAATTTGTGTATTCGGAATCCCAGTTGGAATGGAGACGAAGCGTCCTAAAATGACAAAGACGGCTGCGCCAATTCCGATGGCAACGACAGTTTTCGTTGAAAGTTGTTTACCTGCCATGATGTATCCTCCTCTTATTCGTATATAATGCGCGGAGCTTTGCGAATCGAAAGGCGCCAGCCTGTGCCTGTTCCGATGTTATAAGCCTTTGCAAATGACCCTTGATTGATCGCCACGCCTAAATGATCGAGTGAATTGACATATACGAGTGGTTCGCCTACCTTTAAATCAGCAAAAGATCGTCCATAGGTCATGATATTTTTATACACATTTTTTGGCCCGTTGGCAATGGTAACTTCTATTGCATCCCCATAATTGATTGAAAGTTGTTCAAATAGCGTGTGATGAATGTTTGTCCAGAGGTTTCCGAATCTCACGTCTAAAATATCAATCGTCCCTGTGATGACTTCTTCTTTCGCATAAGCCTGTACGACTGGAAGGTGAATAATATCATCAATATCCGCCTTTGGCCCAACCTCTTCAAAAGAAATCACACCTGAAGCAATTCTCGCCCCTGTATACGCGTAAATATCTCTCCCATGGAAAGTATGTGATTTTCCCGACTTTGGCAGCCGATTAATGGTTTCATCTAAATAACGGGCTTCCACTATGCCAATATCCTGTGCGACGTGCGTAAGTGTCCCGTTATCTGGGGTAATGATGTAGTGCGAGCTTGTGGTTTTGACGACAAGACTCTTTCTTTCTGACCCAACGCCTGGGTCAACGACGGAAACGAATACCGTCTCTTCCGGCCAGTACGTGACGGTTTGGAGCAGGCGGTAAGATGCCTCCCAAATGTCATACTGCGGAATATTGTGTGTTAGATCAAATAGGCGGATGCTGCTGCTGACCGTATTTGCCACTCCGTACATGGCGCTGACTGCTCCATCATCAATACCGAAATCTGATTGTAAAACCAATGCATGTTCACTCATGTCAATCTCCCTTTCATTTGAAAAAATGGATGTGGTGTTTCACGTGGAACATTTGAACATTTGTATGAAAAAAGTGGACAATAAAAAATACCCCATCCTTATCTTTGAATCATAAGGACGAGGTATTTGTCTCGTGGTACCACCTTTATTTACTGTTTGCTCGCGCTAAACAGCCTCTACAAGTACAAAGCTCCAATCTGGCTCATATACTGTGGTTTTGATAACGAGTACCAACTCTCGTCGTGTCCTACTAATATCATAGATATGTTCAGCACGAGGCTCAGAGACCATTTTTCGAATCATTATTTTTGCTTCTTTTCAGCTGCCGAAGCTCTCTGTGGAAAAATTGATGATTGTACTTTCTCTCGTCATTGCCTGTTTAACTATCTTGAATTAAAGCTATCATACATGATGTTTTTTGATAAATCAAGATATTTTTCTGAACATTTTCAAAAGTGAGTCAACAGGTGCTGGAAGAGTCTTCTTTTTATAAAATTTAAACAAATGTTAAAGAGCGAGATATGGTGTCTTTCCTTTCTAGCGGTATAATAAAGATGAAGGGAGGTACAGCGTGTGTGGACCATCTGTATGAATGAGTTTAAGCAGCTCTTCAAAAGCACAAAATCTATTTTAACAATTGTTATTATTTTCATTCTATCTACTTTTGTTTCAACTCTACCGTTTATTGCTGCTCATCAGGACAAATGGGAGGCAAAGGATCCTTATTCCATTGGGAATGAACTGGTGATATCGTTATTTGGTTTCTTCCTTATTTTCTTATTGTCTCACGATATTTTAAGCCGAGAAATTCATTTGAAAACCATTCGTTTTCTCGTCAGTAAAACCACCCGTTTGAACATTATTATCGGGAAATATCTTGGACTGATGCTGTTTTGGCTTAGCTGTATTATGACAACATACGTACTGAATATGGTGATTTCACATCGTTTTCTGTTCTCTGATGCGTTAAAAATCTTAACCTTTATCAGTGTCGGTATCTCATGTGCTTTATTTTTGTCCATGCTCTTTCCAACCCCGCAGAAATCAATGTTTGTTGGGATGTTGTTTTCCTTTCTTTTCCCAATCGTCAGTATGATATCTGTTCTTTCTTCAGAACGATTGATTCATTGGTTCCAATATATGACGCCTTATTATTATGTGCGCTTGAGTGAGCCGCTGACCTATGTACTCATGAATACAGCATTGACCGTTATCTTACTCATTGGAACAGCACTCCTATTTCAAAGGAGGGATGTCTAAATGCTACATACAAAAGAACTCACAAAAAAATATCGGACAAAAGTCGCGATAGATCACATTACCCTTGATGTCAATCAAGGTGATATTTTCGGGCTCATTGGACCGAAGGGTTCTGGTAAGACGACGTTTTTCAATATCATTACGGGAATTTCCCGGCCAACCTCTGGGACGTTTACGATGATGGATATGGCTTCATTAAAAAAGGTGAGGCAGCATATCGGTGTTCTGCCTGAATATACGGATTTATATGAAGGGCTTACGGCACTTGAACATATTGCCTACTTATCAAAAATCACCGGGACACGCCAGAAAACGAGTGATTATGAAGAACTGCTCGAATTTGTCGGCTTAGATCGCTATCATCAGGAAAAGGTCGGTTCCTTCACACCTGGTATGAAGAAACGGCTCGGCATGGCGCAGGCTATCGCCCATCGACCCGAATTTATTTTACTAGACGAGCCTTTTGCTGATATTGACGCAGATTCGATCTTGCACATCCAGCAGGTCATTGACACGTTAAAACATGAAGGGAAAACCGTCTTTTTAACGGCTGACCGCCCAAGGTTCACAAATAGTATCTGTACAAAAACTGCTTTTATTTCTGAAGGAAAATTAGTGTCCCCCCATACACATCCTCAAGAGAAAACCATCACATCCTCAAACATACGTGCAACCTTCAAGCATGCGTGGATTGATGATGAGGTGAAGCCTGTTCTCACGCAGTACTTACAAACTGTTGGAACAGATCTTGTGATCAGTGATGACGAGACCTCATTGTTGATTCGTTCAGAAGCCCAAGTCCCATCGATCATCCGCGCTTTCGTGAAATGCAAAGTTGATTTATACAGAGTCACAGCTCAGGATGCCATGAGCACCTCATAAAAAAGTACCGTAGCGATCCGCACGGTACTTCTTCTTTTTTATAAAGGTTTACTCATATAGATTCCAGTTTCTGTAAATCCGGTCTTCTCGTACAGTGAACGGGCAATTTGATTGTGAGCAAAGACATGCAGCGAGAGTTTCTGCACTCCTAATGACTTTGCTTGCTCCTCTAATGCAGCAATGGCCTGCTTTGCAAAGCCTTTGCCTCGATAGGCTTCGAATAAGAAAAAGTTATAAATGAATCCTTCCTTCTGCGGATGATTGGGGTCATAACAAAGCCAAACCCAGCCAATCGCTTCTTCCCCATTTAAGAAATTCCAGAGCTCATGATGCTCTGTCTGTAGACCTTCGGGAAGGAGCCGATCAAATTGTTCTTCGGCGTTTGCAAGTGATTCTTCCTTCTCCCAAGTCCCTGCGAGTACCTTTTCTTCTGCGTACCGCTGAATGGCCTTCTCCATCAATACATCGTAATCTGTTTGTGACATTGGTTGTAGTGTAACCAATCGTACCGCCCCCTTTCCTCCATCATATGATGAGCATGCAAAAAAACCAGTCCCATCAAGGAACTGGTTAGCCACCGAATCGGTCGGTTTGAGAAAGTTTGATCTCTACTGATTTTTTCTTTCCACTTCGGTAAAACTGCACCTTTACCTTGTCGCCGACTTTCTTTTGATATAAATACTTACGAAGGTCTACGATATTCTGTACACTCTTGCCATCAAAGAAAGTGACGACATCCAGCTCTTTTAGTCCCGCTTTTCCTGCCGGAGACAAAGGCTCGACACTCATCACGACAACCCCTGATGTGACGTTAGACGGCAGCTTCAACGTTTCCTGCCAGTGATAGCTCGCAATATCAGCTAATGATTTCATGCCAACGCCTAGATACGGACGCTTCACCTCTCCGTAGCGCTCTAAGTCTTCTATGACAGGGATGACGAGGTTTGCCGGGATAGACAGCCCGATGCCTTCTACCTCTGATTCAGCAATCTTCATTGAGTTGATGCCGATCACTTTTCCGTCCATATTGATCAAGGCACCACCACTGTTACCTGGGTTGATGGCGGCATCTGTTTGCAGTACCTCCGCATTCCAATCCGCCTGTCCGTCTCCATTCGAGTCCACAGGAATCGCACGTTCCGTTCCAGAAATGACACCTTGTGTGACAGAGCCTGCGAATTCAAGCCCTAATGGATTTCCAATGGCGATAACTGGCTCACCGGGCTTCACATGATCTGAATTGCCAAAGGCGGCGGTCTTCTTGATCTTATCACTTTTGACGGTGAGAACCGCTAAATCCATAAGCTGATCGCTTCCGACAAGATTGGCGCCAATTCTTGTCCCATCCTGAAGACTCACTTCAAGCTGGTTGGCACCTTTGATGACGTGGTGGTTGGTCACGATATAAAAGGTGTCACCCTTTTTCTTATAAATCACACCTGACCCGCTGCCTGCCTCTCCGCCTTCTTCCCAAAAGCTCGACTTTTGGATATTAATGACGCCGACAACCGTATCCGACATATGAGATACGACTTTTGTGACCGCATCATTGACGTTCACATTGACGGTCTTTAAAGGGCCCTGTGCTGCTTGCCCATCTCCGTTCTGCTGCCACCCAAAGGGACTGCCGCTCTGTCCTGTTACATAGGGGAAAAAGAATCCCATTAAAAAAGCTCCTACCAATACACCGATCAGACCAGATAGGAAATATCCTTTTCTGCTTCGTCTCGGCTTCCACTCTACATCGCGATAATCCACTATGTTTCCTTCCTTTCAGTGAATAGATGATGTATATAGTGTTGGTAAGAAGCTCTTATCTTAATCATACGATTGTAAAAATCATACGGCGCAAAGCGGGGTTGCTTTTTTCGGGTCCGTATCATATAAATCAAAGCCATCCCCGACAACAAAGCCTTTCATCTCAAGCGTCTGCTGGACGGCCATACGGGCTAAATCCTTCATGTTGTTGTCTTGACTCAAATGAGCCAAGTAAATGCGTGAGGTGGCATCTCCAATGACATCTGTCATCGCAAGAGCCGCATCTTCATTTGATACATGTCCGACATCGCTCAGAATTCTGCGCTTAATGCTCCACGGGTATCGGCCCATTTGCAGCATACCGACATCATGATTGCTCTCAAATACAAATGTATTGGCTGACTGAATGATGCCTTTCATACGATCACTCACATAGCCTGTATCCGTCATTAGGGCAAGTTTGCGCCCGCCATAATGGAACACGTAAAACATGGGCTCAGCCGCATCATGTGAGACGCCAAAGGACTCAACATCGAGACCCCCAAAGGATTGGACGGTTTCCATATCAAAATGGAATTTTTGCTCTGTGTCAATCTTCCCGATATGAGACTCCATCGCCTTCCATGTTTTCGCATTTGCATAGACAGGGAGCTTGTACTTTCTTGCCATAACACCGAGCCCTTTAATATGATCTGAGTGCTCATGTGTCACAAAAATGCCGTCCAAGTCCTCAGGCTTGCGGTCGATTTGACCAAGCAGCTCGACCATCTGTTTGCCGCTTAACCCAGCATCCACTAAAAAGGCATGCTCGTCTGTTTCTAAATAAAAAGCGTTCCCCGTACTTCCGCTCGCTAGTACACTGAACTGCAAGCTCATGTTCTCTCACTCCATTGAGGATTTGTCATCTTTCTCTATATGATCAAGTGTTGAGCCATCAATGGCATTGATCAAATATTCTTCTTCTGTCTTTTTCTTTGAACTAGCTGATACGCCTTCAAGCTCGACTCGCCATACAGGCACCATGACCTGCGTGCTTGCACCTGGGTATTGCGTATAGTAGCCCAGCTCTACCTTTTTCACGGTCGTGTTTTGGCTCAGCATGTTTTGCGTATATAAATCCTTCACAGTTTCAAGCGCTGGCACTAGGGTTTCTTTTCTCACTTCATTAATCGATGTCACCATCGACTGCTGATACGATACGACCTCGTTTTTATCATTTAGATCTAGGGTGATTTTTCCGATAGTTTCGGAGTCATCAAGCCCCTCTTGGAAAATGTATTTCCCTTTATACGTTTGGAAAAAGACGATTTTCCCTGTCTCTTCATCAATACTCCACAGCTTATAATTCTTCCCATCCAGCAAACGCTGGTTCACCAGGTTTGCTGCCGCTGTTTTCATGTCTTTTTTCGGCAAGGCCACTGGTTTATTGAAAGTCATTTCAAGCAGCGTGACAGGATCATCTTTGTCTGTTTTCGGGAATGTGCTTTTCGCCTTTTGATCAGCTAATTCGTCAACATCCTTTTTCGTATATTGCTTCTTTTCAGCTGTAATGCGATAGCCAATCTTCGCTTCATCTGATAGATTGCCATATTTGATCCCGTCTGCCTTCATTTCTTCCAGCGTATCCGTTTTTTCGATAATCGCAAAATGATCGGTTGATCGTTTTTCAAAGTATTGAAAACCTAGAAAGATATCGAGAACGAGAAAGGCTAGGATAAAGATCGTTTTGGTCTTATTCCACTCCATGATTCTCGCTCCCCTCTGTCAACAAATCATGCGATAGAATTACGGTTTTGCCATTGTATTTCATGCACCATACTGGCTCCAGCCAGACAAACATCGCTTGATCTTGATCTGATGGGGTGGAAGCAGCTTGATAGGCCGGGAAAATTTGTTCAATTTTCTCAAGGTCATCATATTTCGTCTGCTTGACGATTAAGTCTTTCAGCTCTGTCCCGTTCATCAGCTTGACCTGTTCACTCTGACTCGCTTTGTTGCCTAGAATATAGTTTGGACGCTTGTAATTCAAGATGTCGTCATTCGCCCACTGTACTTCAAGAGAGGTCATCCCAAATGGGTGCTTTGTACTATTGACGATCGGCAGGCCATCCATAAACATATTAAAGGAAAGCTGCTGGTTGCTATTGATACCAAAGTATTGAAAGTCATCGGTAAAGCTCCCCGTATCATTGAAATACTTCACACTTCGCTTGATCAAATCGCCCGTTTGGAAAACGGTGCTGCTGTTGATATTGCGATGTTGATATTGGATGCGGTGGTCTTTTTGATTGGCTTCAAGGCGGCTTGTGCCATCTGTGTACACCGTTCGGTTTAAATTAGACTCCTCGCCGACTAGACTCGGATCCGTAAACAAAGCGTCCTTGAATTTGCTTGTCTTAATCGTTTCGATAAAGAACATTTTTGCTTCAAGCTGCTTTTGCTTTCTCGGAAGGAGGAAATCTCGTTTCGAATTCGCTGAGAATGTATAGAGATCATAGTGCGGCATCTCGTTTTGAGCGGCTGCGATACTGTCCATGAGATTCCGATAGTTAGCAGATTCTATTGTCAGCTCAAGCACCGTTTCCTTGCTGTATGAAACCAAATAAACTTTCTTATTGGCCTTGTCCTGCTGGGAGAACGGCACAATCATCCGGTCAAACGAATTGTATTCAATGGACTTATTCGGCCATTTAAACAACGCTTGGAAAATATCAATCGGAATCGGGTCATTGAACACAAGATCTAATGTCTTCCCCTGTCCTCCGCTTCCATAGAAGAAATTCTTAAATTTCTGCTCCGAATATTGATCTGACACATCCGAAATCTCTTTCACATCCCAAAGGCTCACATCATTCCAGAAGTTTTGAAAGAGTTCCTTTTGATCCACTTTAAAATGCTCCCCATTTGAATGGATGAACATCTCCCGCGGCTTCACGACATCAATGAGGCTTCTAGGCTCATCGCTTGAAATCTTCTTCGTTTCCACGACCTGAGTGCCGGCATCTGCCTGGTCCTGCATGACGGGCTGGAACATCCAAATATTCCACGTAAACACAAGACTGATCGCAATTAGGATTGTCAATATTATGGTTTTAAAGGTCTCACGCTTCATCCCAATCATCCTCTTGTTCTTCATTGTACGGAAGGGTAAAGGTCACTGTTGTTCCTTTTCCTTCAATGCTGTCAGCCCAAATATCTCCGCCATGAGCCTGAACCATTTCTTTTGCAATCGCAAGGCCTAGGCCGGTTCCGCCAAGTTTTCTTGTTCTCGCCTTATCCACTCGATAAAAACGTTCAAAGATTTTATCCATATCCTTCTTCGGAATACCGATCCCTTCATCTTTGACGCTGAATAATACAAGGCCATTCTCCTCATCCAGATCAACGGTAAACATGATATGTCCACCCTCTGGCGAGTATTTCATAGCATTGGAAATGATATTATCGAGCACTTGTGTGATTTTATCTTGATCAATTTCCACATATATTTCACGTTGCGGAAGATTGCGAATAAACTCGACATGCTGCTCCTTTGTCATTTCAAAACGATCAATGACCAATGAGATAAATCTGATAAAATTCGTCCACTCACGGTTGAATTGATAATCCTTGCTGTCGAACTTAGACAGCTGCAGCAGGTCATTAACAAGCCGGATCATACGCTCTGTTTCATTTTGCGTGACACTGAGGAACCTTGGCGCAAGCTCTTTATCACCAATTGCGCCTTCAGCCAGTGCCTCAAGATAGCTTCGCATCGTCGTTAGCGGTGTGCGCAGCTCATGTGATACGTTTGCGACGAATTCACGGCGTTCTGCATCGATTTTCTCCTGCTCTGTGACGTCATAAATGACCGCAATTAAACCATCAATCTTCCCATGCTCTTTCTGAATCACTGAGAAATTGACACGCAAAACAGACAGCTGATCTTCGCGTTCGATTTCTATCAGCATGGAATCTTGATTTTCGACTAAATCTTCAAAGGTATGCGTGTCCTCGAGGCCCAGTAAGGACGTGATCGGCATCTCTAGTGCTGTTTCACGTGAAACATTTAACAGCTCTAATGCCGGGCTGTTTAATAGAATAATGGCACCGTTTTGATTCGTGGCGATGACGCCATCTGTCATATAGGCAATGACAGAAGAAAGCTTCTTTCGCTCACCCTCCGTCATCAGCTGCGCTTCCTCCAGCTCTCTCGTCAGATGGTTAAAGGTCGTCGCAAGCTGGCCAATCTCGTCATGTCCATACTTTCGAACCTTTCTGGAAAAGTTCCCTTTGGCGAGCTCGATCGCTTGCTTCCTCATATCCGAAATAGGATGAGTGATTGTTCTAAAGATGAAAATTCCAAGTAGTGCGGTCGTCCCAAGTGCGATCAGTGTGCCAGTTGCCAAAATGGTGTTAATGGTTCGCATTTGGTTAAACACGCTCTCCATCGAAGACACAACATAAATCACACCGACAGTTTCTTGGTTTTCATTTTTCACGGCTGTCGCAGAGATACGCACCCGTTTATTTGATTCTGGGTCATAGAATTTCTTTTCATAGTCTTTGCCTACTGCGAAAATACGGCTAATGATTTGATCTGTGATTTTCTTGCCGGCAATCTCCTGACTGCCGTTATTCACAGAGGCAATCACCTCTCTGCTTTCATCAATATAGCTGACTTCAGAAATTTCATTAGACTCATCTTTGTTGTTAAAGTCGTTTAATATCTTTTGAGCATCCTCTTTTAATTCTGCCTTGCTTTTCGATGAATCTTGTTCTAGGTAATACGATAACGAGTAGATTCGCTGATTCAAGGAATTATCATATGAATTAATTAAGGACTGCTCTAGCTGCTTCACAAAGTACACGCCAATGATCTGCATGGCGACGATGATCAGCAGCACGTAAATTAAGGTCAATTTAAAGTGAATCGAGCGAAAAAAACCTACTTTATTCATAAGAATCTTAGTCCTGCTCTGGGTTTCTTAAATAGTAGCCGACGCCTCGTCTTGTCACGATCCAGCTAGGGTGGCTAGGGTTGTCTTCAATTTTCTCACGAAGACGGCGGACGGTGACGTCTACTGTACGGACATCCCCAAAGTAATCGTAGCCCCAAACGGTTTGCAGCAAGTGCTCACGTGTCATGACCTGTCCGATATGTTTCGCTAAGTAATGAAGCAATTCGAACTCACGGTGCGTCAATTCAATCGTTTCCTCGCGCTTAGACACTACATACGCATCTGGATAAATGACAAGTGATCCAACTTCAATATCATTTGATTCAGATTCTTCTTCTGTCTGCGGCGTAGCAATTTGTCTTCTCAAATTCGCTTTCACACGGGCAAGCAGCTCGCGCGTGCTAAATGGCTTCGTCACATAATCATCTGCGCCAAGCTCAAGACCGATGACTTTATCAATTTCAGAGTCTTTTGCTGTCAGCATGATAATCGGCATGTCATATTTCTTTCTCACTTCACGGCATACCTCAACGCCATCTTTGTTCGGTAGCATAATGTCGAGCAGAATAATGTCCGGTTTGATTTCTTCTACCATTTCAAGGGCTTCATTGCCGTCATATGCACAATGAACCTCATAGCCCTCTTTTCTTAAGTTAAATTCCAATATATCAGCAATCGGTTTTTCATCATCTACGACAAGAATCTTTTTTTCCATTGTGATTTCCTCCTGCATTTTTAGCATCTATGTCATTCCATTTTTGCATGTCTCATCAGACCTTTTTCATTTGAGCAAAAAAGGCTCACTGTCTATTATAACGCTTTACGTGGCAAAGATAAAAATAATAACGGCTTTCTTTTCTAGTAAACGTTGGATAGGAAGTCACCTCTCAAAAAAATTGATGGCTTTTTTCCTTTTTTATCGAAACTTTTCCAGTCACCAATCGTCTATATAGATGTAACGTCTTCTTCTTATGGAGCCGGGCCCTACCTAGGTCCGGCTTCTCCCTTTTTATGCCTTTTTTTCATAAAATAAAAACGCACCTGCGATTGCAGATGCGTTTGGAAGTGGCTCGGGACGGAATCGAACCGCCGACACACGGATTTTCAGTCCGTTGCTC
Source organism: Andricus grossulariae (assembly GCA_011634705.1). Classification (NCBI taxonomy): domain Eukaryota; kingdom Metazoa; phylum Arthropoda; class Insecta; order Hymenoptera; family Cynipidae; genus Andricus; species Andricus grossulariae. The sequence continues at coordinate 158,815 of JAABKJ010000005.1, forward strand.
TACCAACTGAGCTACCGAGCCAAGTATTCATTTTAAAAATGGCGGTCCGGACGGGACTCGAACCCGCGACCTCCTGCGTGACAGGCAGGCATTCTAACCAACTGAACTACCGGACCATTTTGGTTGCACTCAATGAGCACTCCCCATTGGTGTATA
>JAABKJ010000006.1:0-149030 GCA_011634705.1 Andricus grossulariae
CGTGATAGAAAACCTTTGAAGTCTAGGAAGGACGAGCATCGGAGCGGAGCGAATTTGACATTCGTGAGCACCGGAGCACAGAACTGACAAAGAATGCGAGGGTTTGTCTACACGCTGAGGTGCGGAGTGATATCCGCACCTTTTAAGCCGTCTTATACGATATATTTCTCTGCTTCAAAGATTCGTTTCGCCACTTCGCGCTTTTTGGCGATGACATTGATCGGGGTGAATCTTGTCAGTTTGCGAAGAGCTGACAGATTCATGCGGAGTGAATCTCCTTCTTCCATCGCGATCAAGGATTCTTTTGCATGGGCTTCAATTTTTAAGAAGGCTTCCTGCGTGAAAATTTGTGTGTAAGCAAGCTTTTGAGTATTCTTATCTAGCCCTGATGCAGCGATTGCCTTTTCAGTACGCAGAATCGCCGATTCAACAGCAAACAGTTCATTGACGATATCCGCTATGTTCACAAGAATCTCTTGCTCTTTGTCTAATGCTTTTCCATACTTCATCGCCGCCATTCCAGATACCATTAAGGCGATCTTTTTCGCATGGACGAGCAAGTATTTTTCTTGATCGAGCGGCTGATCACCCGGCTCTTCCGGCATCATCATCATGAGCTCTTCCTGTAAGGTTTGCGCTTTTTGAAGCAGCGGAAGCTCTCCCTTCATCGCTTTCTTCAAGAATGTGCCTGGTACAAGCAGACGGTTGATTTCGTTTGTCCCTTCAAAAATACGGTTAATCCGTGAGTCACGATAGGCTCTTTCGACCTCGTATTCTTGCATAAATCCATATCCGCCGTGAATCTGCACACCTTCATCCGCAATATAATCTAAAGTTTCAGAGCCAAGCACTTTACAAAGAGAGCATTCAATCGCATATTCTGCAATGGACTGGGCGATTTTTTTGCCGTCCTTTTGCTCTTCTTCACTTAATAGGCCCATGCGCTGTTCAAATAATCCGACTGTGCGGTAAACAGCACTTTCCATCGCATAGAGCTTTGCCGACATGTTGGCTACTTTTTCACCAATTAAGCTAAATCGAGAAATAGGCGTTTGGAATTGCTTACGCTGATTTGCATATTCTGCCGATAATTGAATGACACGTTTTGACGCACCAACTGTCCCGACAGCCAGCTTGTAGCGTCCGATATTCAAAATGTTAAAGGCAATGACGTGACCTCTGCCAGCCTCACCTAGTAAATTCTCCTTCGGCACTTGAGCATCTTCAAGTATTAATGTTCTCGTCGATGACCCTTTAATGCCCATCTTTTTCTCTTCAGGTCCCGTTTGGACACCTGGAAAATCCTTTTCTACGATAAAAGCAGAGAAGTGTTCACCATCAATTTTCGCATATACGACAAAGACGTCGGCAAATGCGGAGTTTGTGATCCATTGTTTTTCACCATTCAGCACATAATGAGTTCCGGCTTCATTTAAGACCGCAGTTGTCTTTGCTCCAAGGGCGTCAGAGCCTGATCCTGGTTCAGTGAGGGCGTACGCTGCAATCGTTTCTCCAGAAGCGAGTCCAGGAAGATATGTTTCCTTTTGTGCTTGATTTCCAAACAGCACGATGGGCAGAGATCCAATGCCTACATGGGCGCCATAGGAAAGCGAGAAGCTCCCTGCTCTGGAGAATTTCTCGGTAATAATGGCTGAACTAATTTTATCTAATCCAAGTCCGCCGAATTCTTCAGGCACGTCAGCTCCTAGCAGCCCAAGCTCTCCAGCCTTTTTGAGAAGCCTGACGGAATGCTCAAATTCATGGTTTTCAATTTGATCTATATATGGAACAACGTCTTGTAAAATATAATCCTCTGTTGTCTTTCCAATCATTTGATGCTCATCAGAGAAATCCTCTGGTGTAAAGATATGTTCATAATTCGTCTCATCAATTAAGAAGCTTCCACCCTTTTTTACTTCTTCCATTGCTTTCATCCTGATTTCCCCCTTTAGATCAATTCAAAAATTCCTGCTGCTCCCATGCCCCCGCCGATACACATTGTGACAATGCCAAATTGCTCGTTTCGCCGCTTCATTTCATGAATGAGTGACAGTGTCAGTTTCGTTCCTGTACAGCCGAGCGGATGTCCTAGCGCGATTGCCCCGCCATTGACATTCACTTTCTCTTCATCGATTCCTAAATGACGAATGACTTGAATGGCCTGAGAGGCAAACGCTTCGTTTAATTCAAACAGCCCGATATCCTTCAGCTCAAGTCCAGCGATTTTCAGCGCACGCGGAATGGCTTCAATCGGACCGATTCCCATCACCTCAGGCGGTACGCCACCAACAGCAAACGCCCGGAACTTGGCAAGAGGCTGAAGGGAAAGTGAGGATGCTTTCTCACGGTCCATCATCATCACACAAGCAGCGCCATCACTTGTTTGTGAAGAGTTTCCTGCGGTCACCGTGCCTTTTGTCGAGAAAGCCGGACGCAAAGTAGAAAGAATCTCTTCCGTTGTCCCTGCTCTCACGCCTTCATCCTGTGAAAACTTGAATTGATGTTCTTCTAATTGATATTGCTCCCCTACCCGCCGCTCTGTTACATCAACGGATACAATTTCATCTGAAAACTTTCCTTCCTGTAATGCTTTGGCCGCCTTTTGATGACTTCTTACCGCAAAGGCGTCCTGATCTTGACGTGTGACCTGATACTTTTGCGCCACCTGCTCTGCCGTGTGTCCCATGCTCATATAGTATTCAGGCGCTTGCTCTGCCAAATGAGCATTCGGACGAATGGAGTGACCCATCATTGGCACCTGTGACATCGATTCGACTCCACCGGCTAAGATTGTTTCTGCCTGACCGAGCATGATTCGTTCACCCGCATAAGCGATTGACTGAAGACCAGATGAGCAGTAGCGGTTAATGGTGATCGCAGGTACTGTATACGGAAGCCCTGCTAATGCTCCAATATTACGAGCCACATTTAATCCTTGTTCAGCTTCTGGTGTTGCACATCCGATGATCAAATCATCTATCTGTCCGTCGTAATCACCGGCACGCTTTAATGTTTCTTTTACACACAATGCGCCCATATCATCAGGCCGAACATGTTTTAACGATCCTTTTTTCGCCTTCCCTACTGGTGTTCTCGCGCCAGCGACAATGACTGCTTCTCTCATTTTGACTCCCCCTTAATTACGTAAAGGTTTTCCTTTGACGAGCATGTGCTGCATGCGTGCTTGTGATTTCACTTCTCCTACAAGACTTAAAAAGGCTTCCCTTTCAAGCTCTAATAAGTATTGCTCCTCTACCTCTGTTCCAAATGGCAGTTTCCCGCCGGAAATAACATGAGCTAATTTTTTAACAATGGTCATGTCATGCTCTGAAATGTATCCAGATAATCTCATATTTTCAGCCGCCAATATCATTGCTGCATAGCCTGTTTCTCCCATGACGGGCACCTTTTGCTTGAGCGGCGCACGATAACCTGCTTCATCAAGAGAGAGCACAAGTTGTTTCGCATCATAGATCAGGTGATCTCCGTTCATACTGATTCGGTCACTCGCGCGAAGCATGTTCATATCCCTCGCTTCCTCTGCCGAAGTGGACACTTTCGCCATTGCAATTGTTTCAAATGTTTTCATCGTGGCGTCTTGTATAGCGGTCTGCGATGGCTTCGCTGATCCTTGCAAATGGCGAAGGTATAATTCTTTGTTTCCACCGCCGCCTGGAATCAGTCCAACTCCCGCTTCGACAAGACCCATGTATGATTCGCTGGACGCCTGAATAGCTGCTGCCGGCATACAAACCTCTGTTCCGCCTCCGAGTGTCATACCAAACGGAGCAGCAACGACTGGACGGTCGCTATATTTCACCTTCATCATTGCCTGCTGGAAGCGGCGGATCACAAAGTCAATTTCAAAGAAATTATCGTCCTGAGCTTCCATTAAAATCAAAGCAAGGTTAGCACCAACACAGAAGTTCTTCCCTTGGTTTCCGATGACAAGCCCTCTATAATTCTGTTCCACCTCATCGACAGCGCGATTGATCATGTCAATGACATCTAGTCCAATGGCATTGCTTTTGGAGTGAAATTCGAGCAAGGCGACATCATCACCGATATCAATCAAGCTCGCACCAGCATTTTTAAAAATCACGCCCTGCTTATTTTTCAATCTCGCTAAGGAAATATTCTTGTCGTTTCCTTTTTCCTGTTCATAAGCCCCATTGTGATAAAACGCACGCTCTCCATCAGCATTCTCTTGATAGAATGTATCGTGTCCTTCTGACAGCATGTCTTGCACCCACTGCGGGATGCTGTGTCCTTCTGCTTCCATGCGTTCGACTGCTTTTTTCACACCGATTGCATCCCATAGCTCAAATGGACCGTGCTGCCAGCCAAATCCCCATTTCATTGCGTTATCGATGGACTGAATATCATCCGCAATTTCGCCTGTTAACTGAGCTGAATAAAGGAGCACAGGTGCCGTCATGTTCCAGAGCAATTGTCCTGCACGGCCATCTTGATAAATAAGCGCTTTCAATTTCGCTTTCGTTCCCTTTTGCTGCTTTGCCATCTCAATGCCTGGATCTTTCAGTTTCGTTCGTTCTCCGTATGTGAGCGTCACAGGGTCAAGTTCTAAAATGGTCTTTCCATTTTTTTGATAAAATCCTTGCCCTGCCTTGCTGCCAATCCATCCTTTTTCAAGCATTCGTTCAATAAACTCAGGCAGCTGGAAAATATCTTTTTCCTTTCCTTCTACTTGGTCATATACGTTGCGGGCTACATGGAAAAACGTGTCGAGCCCTACAACATCAAGTGTACGGAAAGTCGCGCTTTTCGGTCTTCCAATGAGAGGTCCTGTGACCGAATCCACCTCTCCAATGGTGTATTTGTTTTCAAGCATTTCACGCACTGTAACAAGGAGTCCATAAGTACCAATACGATTGGCAATAAAGTTCGGCGTATCTTTCGCTTCAACGACGCCTTTACCAAGTACATCCTCGCCAAACGTTTTCATAAATTGGAGTACTTCTGGATCTGTTTCTTGAATAGGAATGATTTCTAAAAGCTTTAGATAACGAGCTGGGTTAAAAAAATGTGTGCCTAAAAAGTGACGTTTAAAATCCTCTGATCGGCCTTCTGCCATTTTTTCAACCGAAATTCCAGATGTGTTACTTGATACGATACTGCCTTCTTTGCGGTGTTCGTCGATGAGAGAGAATACATGTTGTTTAATGCTGAGCTTTTCAGTGACGACTTCAATGATCCAGTCAGCATCATGTAATAAGGAAAGGTGATCTGTGAGATTTCCCGGTGTGATGTATGATAGTTTTTTTGCTGAAGTAAGAGGTGCTGGCTTTTGCTTTAACAATTTTTTCATCGCTTCTTGACTTAATCTATTCCGAACACTAGGGTGATCAAGCGTTCGCTTTTTTGCCGTTTCTTCCTTTGTCAGTTCGTTTGGCACAATATCTAGCAATGTTACTGGTATCCCGATATTGGCTAGATGCGCAGCAATGCCTGAGCCCATGACACCTGAACCAATGACAGCCGCCTTGCGAATATGTTTGCCCATAAATATCCCCCTAAACATTTTGAATGAACAGTCATTCATTTTTTGTCCAAAAAAAAGCAATGCCTCTTTCTTTATCTTAAAAGATTTTCCGAAACAGTTCAAGAGCGGATTTCAAAAATTCACACATTCTCATGTGCCTTACTTTGCGGCGTATGAATTAAAGATGAGAGGGCATTGTAAGAATGGAGGTGATGTCCACATGTCTCGTTTGAAGAAAAACCCATCGAAAGCAGGCGTAAGTGCTGCAAGTGTAAAAGGAAACGCAGGTCCATCACAGGAAGCAGACCTAGGCGGCAAAAAGACTAGTCAAAATCAACAATATAAAAAGAATCAGTAAGGAAACAAAATCGTAAGGAGGAACACACCTTGAACAATCAGCAAATGAATATGCCCCCGCAAGTCATTTCAGTGAAGGATTCCTTGTACTTAGAGGATATGCTGAATTGGAACTTGATCGCTATGAAAAAGGCTCACTTTATGGCCGAGCATTGCCAGGACCAAACATTGAAACAAGAATTAAATCAAGTGGGCCAAATGCACCATCAGCATTACACACAAATTCTTCAGCATTTAGGCAGCTCAGGGCAAGGCCAGTCTACTGGCTTTATGCAATAGGAGGAAAAAACATGGAACAACAAAACCAACAAAAAATCGGGAATCCTCAAACTCCGGTTCCCACGACAACAAACATGAATGATCGTGATTTTGTCACAGATCTCTTGTCGACTGAAAAATATATCACAAGCGGATACAACACAGCGCTCAATGAATTCAGTCATGAATCTCTTTATCAGGATATTCAGCGAATTGCACTAGAAACTCAGAAAACACAAAGACATTTATATGATGTCATGTTCCGATATGGCTGGTATTCTGTTGAAGCCGCTGAACAGCAAAAGCTCCAGCAGGCGCACCAGAAATTCCAGCAAACACTGACAGAACAATCTCCATACGGACCATCACAGATGTCATAAAGAAAAACTGCCAGTATGGAGCTGGCAGTTTTTTAGCGATCTTGATTCGCTCGATGAGCTTCGTTCATTTGTTTGATCCGCTGAATTGTTTCTTTGATTTCTTCCTTAGCCTCTGGATACGTTTCATTAAAGTGCTTTGCTAGAGGCGGCATACTTTTTGCAATATGAGAATAGATTACCCACTGTTTCACATCTTGTTTCAGTGCGTCTGTTGATTCGCCAAGCAACAGCTCAGTATATTTCTCAAGCAAGCCTTCCAGCTTTTCGTCTAGTTCATTTCCCATTGATCTTCCGCTCCTTTTTTCAGAAAAAAGCCTGACTCTGTACGTAACAGATGTCAGGCTTTTGACATACGATTATCTTGCAGCGAGAAATGTCTCCGCTTGCGCTTGCTGCACAATACAGCGTCCTCTGCCATGCGGAATACATAATGGAGTTCCGAATAGAGGATCTGTTGTCACTTGGCAGTTCATATCAAAGACATTTTTCACAAGATCACAATTAATGACCGTTTCTGGTCTTCCTTCTGCATAAATCGTCTTGTCTTTAATCGCTACAAGGTGATGAGCATATCTACATGCGAGATTCAGGTCATGAAGAACCATGACAATCGTGCGCTGCTCTTTTTCATTTAAGTCAAACAGAAGGTCGAGAATTTCAATTTGATGCGTCATATCTAAATACGTCGTCGGCTCATCTAACAAAATGATATCCGTCTCCTGCGCTAACGTCATCGCAATCCATGCACGCTGCCTTTGTCCACCTGATAATGAATCGACCGTTCGATCAGCAAGGTCTTCCATCTTTGTTGACTTCAGTGCACGATTCACTGCTTCCTCGTCTTGCTTTGACCACTGCTTCAGCCAATTTTGATAAGGATATCTGCCTTGCTTCACTAGCTGATGCACGGTTAATCCTTCTGGCGCTTCTGGTCCTTGCGGAAGAATGGCGAGCTGTTTCGCTACTTCCTTTGTTGGTAATTTGGCAATGGAATGACCTTCAAGCAGGACAGAACCACCCATTGGCTTCATGAGACGGGCCAAAGAGCGAAGTAGCGTGGATTTACCGCATCCATTGCTGCCAATAAATACTGTGATTTCACCCTTAGGGATTGATACATTTAGTTCATCTATGATCATTGTTTCTCCGTAGCCTAAGCTTAAACCTTCAGTAGAAATGGCACTCATTCCGCTCAAACGCTCCTTTTCTCATGCAAATTTTTTATATGAAATATCGTCTATATATAGACGCAAAAGATCACTTATCTCAATTTAGTGTATCAGATTTAAGTGATCTTGAAAATCATTTTCAATTAAAAAATGAGAAAGTTCCGTTTTACTTCTTCTTTTGGAATGTACGTTTGGTCCCATCTTCAAGCCTAATATCGACCTGAATTCGCTGATAATCATCGTCTAAATTAAAAGCAGCTAATAGCTCATTTACATACGTTTCATTGATCTTCGCACTAGGAATCGACATATCATTTAGCTTCATCTTCATCTCGCGTAATGCTTCTTCACCTTCATAGCGGACACCGTTCATATGATCACGAATAAGTGCTTCTTCTTTTCCTTTCGCCTGACGATAGGTGGCTTCGTATAATTCGCTTTTCTGCCCGTATTGAACATGCAGGTGGAGATGCTCAAATGGAAGTTCCTTCATTTGAACCGCTGAGAGACTCTCTGCTTCTGCTTCCTTTGTTTGCTGGAGCGGCTCAATCGATTGACAGCCAGACAGCATAAAAAGCAGCACTCCTATTTGTCCCGCCTTCTTCCAACACATCATGTGCTACCTCCTATTTCTTATCATCGCTTTTTATTCTTCTCCATCCTTCTTTTCGTTATTCAATAAAAGAGCGGGCTATGGTAAATTGAAACAAAAAGGAGGTACGAGATGATGAAAAGGACAGCCATTGTAACTGGTGCCAATAGCGGCTTTGGCAAGCTCATCACGATAGGTCTCGCCAAGCAAGGCTATAAAGTGATTGCAGGTGTCAGGCAGGAAGCGAATGCAAAAAAGCTTGCTGAAGAAATCGAGCAAGCCTCGTTATCCGCATCGATACATATTGAAGCATTAGATGTGACAGACACGCAGTCAATTCAAGCATTTCAGAAAAAGCTACATGCTTACGCCCCAATTACCCTGCTTGTCAACAATGCAGGAACAGCCTATGCGGGTTTTGCTGAAGAGGTTCCTGTTAACACGTACCGCCAGCAATTTGATGTCAATGTCTTCGGAGTCATGGAAGTGACACAAGCCGTCCTTCCGCTGATGACAAATGGTGCAAAAATATTCAATATGAGTAGCATCAGCGGATTAATGGGAATGCCCGCACTTTCTCCTTATGTATCCTCCAAGTTTGCTTTAGAGGGCTACACAGAGAGCTTACGCATTGAACTGGCCTCGTTCGATATACAGGTAGCCTTGATCGAGCCAGGCTCTTTCCAAACGAATATTTGGAACACGTCTATGAACGAGCACATGTTGCAGCCAGAGGAAGGCTCGAAATACATACACATCTATCAAAAAATGATGGCTCATATCAATGCCCAGAAATCAAACTACGGGGACCCGCGTGAAGTCGCAGATCTTGTGATTCGATTAGCCGAGAAGAAGCAACTGAAAAAGCTGAGATATCCAATTGGGAAAGGAGTGCGGTTTTCATTTACAGCAAAGCAGCTCCTGCCTTGGAGCATGTGGGAAAAGATCATATTACGTACACTCTCTTCAAAAAAATAGGCATAAAAAAACAGGTAGACCTTTAACGTCCACCTGTTTTTTCATTTATTCAGTTTCAGACTGTCCGAGGGTAATGTCTAGGTTCTTGTTTTTCCCTTCACGAATAACAGTCATTGTCGTTTTATCGCCGACTTTTGTTTCTTTGTACAAAATTTCTTTCAGCTGAGAGCTATTCGCCACGTTTTTTCCTTTAAACTTGATGATGACATCTCCAGACTTCAAGCCTGCTTTTTGTGCAGGTGATCCTTTTGATACATCCTTTACGTAAATCCCTTTGCCGATTTGTTTATCAAATAGGCCGAGCGTATTTTCTTGATACGTTTCAGGCACTTGCTCAAGGTCAATCATTTGTACGCCAAGGTAAGGACGTTCAACCTTTCCGTTTTTCAACAGCTCATCTACAATCGGTTTGACATCGTTACTTGGAATTGCAAAGCCAAGTGATTCCACACCGCTTTCGCTAATTTTTAAGCTGTTGATACCAATGACTTGACCATCTGTATTGATAAGCGGTCCACCGCTGTTTCCTGGATTGATCGCTGCATCTGTTTGCAGTACATTCATTTCCACCGTACCAGACGATGTGTTCGCTTCAACTGTACGATCAAGACCACTAATAATCCCTTCTGTCACAGTACCAGAGAACTGGGCACCAAGCGGGTTCCCAATTGCGATCACTTTGTCCCCAGCACGGAGCTTAGAAGAATCACCAAAGCTCGCCACTTTATCAATGCCGTCTGCATTGATTTCTACAACAGCTAAATCTGTCATCACGTCACTGCCGACAAGCTTCGCTTCTTTTGTTTTTCCGTCATAAAGTGTGACTTTCAGTTTATTGGCACCCTCGACTACGTGGTTATTTGTAATAATGTACGCTTTTTTGCCATCTTTTTTAAAGATGACACCAGAACCCGTTCCAGCTTCAGCTTCTGTTGAATCACCGCTAAGGCCAAACGAATTTTGGGTAGATTGATAGTTTGAGACTCCCACAATGGTTGGCTCTAAATCTTCTACCATATCAGAGACATTCGTGGCATTGGTAATTTGTTTTGTTGAGAAATTTTCAGAAGCTGCAGGTTCACTTGACGCTGTTTGCGTTTGAGTGTTTGCTGCTGTGTCCTGTGACTGCGGCAAAAGCGGTGTAATGCCAAGCACAAGGCCTCCGCCAATAATTCCTCCAAGGATCGGACTGAGCCATGCTGCTTTCCGTTTTTTCTCCTTTTTCGACACACGGTCATCCCCCATTTGAGGAGAATGGTTTGTCACACTCTCCTGAGTGGCAGAAGCTTCGTTTTCATGAGGTTGAAAAACGAGTTCCTTTTCTTTTTCAGGTTCGTCTATTTGTTTCTCATTCTCTTGATGTACATCTTCTTGTTGATTCAACTTCTTCTCTTCATCTTCTCTTCGGAAATCCATCGCTTACACTCCTTTACATCATGTTCATGACTTGCTTGATTCATATGTGTAGATCGGACTCATGTCCTCTTAATGGCAACATCATTGAAAATACTACATGACAATATGTCAAATTATATAATACTTATTCATAGAAAAAAAGCAAGGTGCGCACATTCGTGAAAAGCACCTATTGATCTGCCTTTTATCTATGCCCTTTTTTCCCTTGAGCTTATCATAAACAAACATTATGGGATAATGATGAGAAGAATATGTGAAATTGTGAAAAAAGCATGTGATTGTTGACATGCCGCCTTTGTATCCCGTTATAATGACGGTGAGAGGATGTGGAAGACTTTGTCGTACACCATTTATTTAGTGGAAGATGAACAAAACTTAAACGAACTTTTAACCAAATATTTAGAAAGTGAAAATTGGAATGTCTCCTCTTTTTTAACCGGAGAAGCGGCACGCGAAGCAATGAATAAGCCGCCGCATCTATGGATTTTAGATATCATGCTGCCTGATACAGATGGCTACACACTGATTAAAGAAATCAAAGCCGCATCACCTGACGTACCGGTCATTTTCATTTCAGCACGCGACGCAGATATTGATCGTGTCCTCGGTTTAGAGCTAGGGAGCAGTGACTATATTGCGAAGCCATTTCTTCCGCGCGAGCTGATCATTCGGGTGCAAAAGCTGCTTGAGCTTGTGTACAAAAACAGCGATACTCCGCAGCAGCAAAGTGTCACACCCGTCTCCTCCTATGTCATTCATGAGGATGTAAGAGAGGTGTATGAAGGAGATCAGCTGATTAACTTAACTTCTAAGGAATTTGACTTGCTGCTTTTATTTACACATCATCAAGGACATGCTTTTTCTCGTGAAGATATTCTCGTCAAAATTTGGGGACACGATTACTTCGGGACAGATCGTGTGGTGGATGACCTTGTCAGACGATTGCGCAAAAAAATGCCCGACTTAAAGGTCGAGACCATCTATGGATTTGGCTATAGGATGCTAAAAGGATGAAGAACAAACCACTCGCTTTTCAAATTTGGATCGTCATCTCTGGTATTTTGCTCACCATCTCGATTGTCCTGATCATTCTATTTTCCAATACATTACGAAATTTTTTCACGAATGAAATTTATAAAAATATCGAAAATGAACAACAGGTGCTCACAGAATATCCGTTGAACCGAGACGGCTCGCCAAAGTCGACACCGGAAAACCGCTCGGTGCAGCACATTCTGATTCCGTCAGATGAATTAAACCAAATGGCGCAGTTTTTCCCGCACGCCTTTATTGAGAAAATCCAATCCTTTGTGAAAAAACAAAAAAGCGCAACGAAACGCTATTCTGAAGAGGTGAATGGCCAGCACATCTTTTTTGTCATCAAAAAAGTATCAACAGGCAATACACAATATATTCTTTTGTCTTATGCGCCAGACTCTTATCGAGATGACCTGTCCTTTACGCTGTTTAAACAGCTGATCTTTATCTTGGGCACCGTTATTTTATTAAGCTGGATTCCATCGATTTGGCTTGCCCGCTACTTATCCCGTCCAATCGTTGCGTTTGAAAAGCACGTGAAGCGGATTGCACAAGAGGACTGGGACGATCCTGTCATCGTTGACCGGCAAGATGAAATCGGAAAGCTTGGTCATACCATTGAAGAAATGAGACAAAAACTCATTCAAAAGGATGAAACAGAACGGACTCTTTTGCAAAATATATCACATGACTTAAAGACTCCTGTCATGGTCATCCGCGGCTATACGCAGTCGATTAAAGATGGTATTTTTCCTAAGGGAGATCTTGAACAAACGGTGGAAGTCATTGAAGGTGAAGCGGAAAAGCTTGAGAAGAAAATCAAGGATTTGCTGTACTTAACAAAGCTTGATTATTTATCAAATCAACACCCTGCACATGCTTCCTTCCTACTGAGTAATACGATGCTGGAAGTGGTCGACCGAATACGCTGGTCGAAAAATGAATTACAGTGGAACGTGGACTTAGATGATGAGGCTACTCTTGAAGGCGATCCAGAACAATGGAGCAAATTATTTGAGAATGTACTAGAAAATCAACTTCGCTACGCAAAAAGGAAAATTGATATTCAAATGAAACAGGAAGAGGATCAAATACGCATTGTTATTCGTAATGACGGTCCTCCAATTGAAGAACATATGCTATCCAACCTATACGAACCTTTTAGTAAGGGAAAAAAGGGCGAATTCGGTATTGGATTAAGCATTGTCAAAAAAATTCTCTCCATGCATCAAGCGTCTATATCAATTGAAAATGATGATCTAGGTGTACGTTATACGATCACGGTACCAAAGAAGAGACTGTAGGTTTTTGACCGCAGTCTTTTTTAGATGAATGAATACCCATTGAAATCACGGTATGTGGCTTTGATTTTCTTGCCAGCTTGATACATCCATTTCTTTTCAATGGTTGTCTCTTTCGGCATTTTGACTTTTTCTACTTGAATTCCTTTTGTTCGCAAGCGTCTCATCATATCATCGATTTCTCTCATGGAACATCATCCTTTCACATTTTTTGACCAGTTGGTCACCTTACTTTATAATATAAAGAATTACACTGTAAAAAACAAGTTACAATCTGATTAATTTTTGAAAACTTTCGTCGTTTATGACCGATAAGTCACATCTCTTTGCGCACGTTTCCTAAGACATTTGTCTCTCGGTAAGAAAGGATGACATTCATATTGAAGAAGAAAGAGAAAATGATCATTGAGGCCGGCATGAAATTGTTTGCCAGTAAAGGCTACAATACAACGTCTGTTCAGGAAATTGCGGATGAATGCCACATGTCAAAGGGTGCTTTTTATCTTTATTTTAAATCAAAGGAAGCACTGCTCATTTCAATCTTACATTACTATTACGATAAGGTATTTACCCGGATCCATGAGGTTCAAACAGAGGGAGGCACACCAAAGGAAGCCTACCGTAAGCAGCTCACTGTCTACTACGATAATATCTTGCAGCAAAAGGATTTTATTAAAATGCAGCTGAGCGATCGAGCACTGCCAATGAATGAAGAAACGCAGCAGCTCGCAAAACAAATCAGACTTGCCACCATTCAGCTTCACATTGATAACATTAAGCAGGTATATGGAGATGCAGCGATTCCTTATATGGCTGATCTTTGTTTGACGATTGAGGGAATGAGCCACGTTTATTTCGAGCTTGCGATTTTATATGATTTTCAGCTAGAGGCTGAGGAGCTAGCCGCAACGATGATTCACCGTATCGATGATTTGATGGGCGGTATGATGGAGCGACATGATCTTCCGCTTATCTCTGTAGATCAAGCGAGCGATTGGTTTGGTCCTATTTATGAACGGTCATTCGACCCGCTGACAGAATCTCTTTTAAAAGAATTAAGAGAGCAGGCTGAAGCACACTATGAAGTGAAAGACGAGCCTGATTTATTTGAAGCACTCGGCATTCTAGAAAATGAATTAAACAAACAGAAACCTAGACAAGTCATCGTGAAAGGCATGCTGCATCAATTGAAATTATACGCACCGCTCCAAACCCACTCTGAATCACTTTTGCGTATTTTGAAAGAAGATCATTTGTAGAACCCAAGGCACAACATTGGTTTCATTTTTGTCCACATCACGTTCAATGAAAAAAACCAGGGGCAGCCGCCCCTGGTTCTTATTTTGCTTTCGGTGTCACCATTTCTTCTGGTTTCACAAACTCTTCAAACTGCTCTTCTGTTAACAGCTCTAATTGAAGTGCTGCTTCTTTTAACGTTAAACCTTCTTTGTGAGCAAGCTTTGCAATTTTCGCTGCATTTTCATATCCGATGTGCGGGTTAAGTGCCGTCACAAGCATCAATGAATTGTTCAAGTTTTTCTCGATTGTTTCTAGGTTTGGTTCGATTCCAACTGCACACTTGTCATGGAATGAGTTCATGCCGTCAGCAAGTAATTCAACTGATTGCAAGAAGTTATAGATGATAACCGGCTTAAATACGTTCAGCTCAAAGTTTCCTTGGCTGGCAGCAAAACCGATCGTTGCATCATTCCCCATAATCTGTGCTGCAATCATTGTTAAAGCTTCACTTTGAGTTGGGTTGACTTTACCTGGCATAATGGAGCTTCCTGGCTCATTTTCAGGAATGATCAATTCACCAATTCCGCAGCGAGGACCACTTGCCAGCCATCTCACATCGTTGGCAATTTTCATTAAATCAGCTGCAAGTGCTTTTAGGGCACCGTGTGCATACGTAATTTCATCATGGCTTGTCAGCGCATGGAATTTGTTTGGTGAAGAATTGAATTTTTGACCTGTCAGCTTGCTGATTTCCTCAGCGACATATTGACCAAACTCAGGATGTGCGTTAATTCCTGTACCAACAGCTGTTCCGCCAATCGCAAGCTCTCTCATTTTTTCAGTTGATTCTAGAATCATTTCTTTTGAACGGTCCAGCATGTACACCCAGCCGCTAATTTCTTGACCTACTGTCAGTGGAGTTGCGTCTTGCAAATGCGTACGACCGATTTTAACAATCTCTTGATATGCTTTTGCTTTCTCATCAAGAGTCGCTCTTAATTGATCAATCGCAGGCAATAATTTTTTGTACACAGCTAAAACAGCTGCCACGTGCATAGCAGTTGGGAATGTGTCATTTGAGCTTTGGCTGCGGTTGACGTCATCATTCGGATGAATGCTGAACTCACTATTTTTATCTTTTAAGTAAACAGTTGCTCTATTTGCAACGACTTCGTTCATATTCATGTTACTTTGTGTCCCGCTACCTGTTTGCCATACAACAAGCGGGAAATGCTCGTCATACTTTCCGCTGATGATGTCATCACATACAGCAGCAATTGCTTCTGCTTTTTCGCTCTCAAGGTTGCCAAGACGTTCGTTGGCAATCGCTGTGCTACGTTTCAAAATTGCAAACGCATTCACAACTTCCTTTGGCATTTTCTCAGAACCGATTTTGAAATTTTCTTTGCTTCGTTGTGTTTGTGCACCCCAGAACTTGTCCTTTGGCACCTTGATTTCGCCCATTGTATCTTTTTCGATTCTAAATTCTGTCATTATGTATCCCTCCATAGCTTTATACACTCAACTCTATTCTATACAAAAAACCAAAATCCTTTAAGCGTTTTCAATTAAAATTTTATCTTTATTTTAATTTTAGTTCAATATAAACGCGGACATCTTTCGAATATTTGTATTTTGGGTTCGTTTTTCCGTAATCCTTTGATGTATATGTCACTTCATAATGCTTGTCAAACGACTGTAGAATACGGTCAATCTCCTCTTTTGTTCCTGCTAAACGAATTTGTGCCATCTTGTTTCCTCCAAAACCCTCATTCTTTCTTTTACCACAAAATAATGTAACACAGAATATTGTTTTTTCAAGCAGGTAATGCTAAGAAAAAGTTATTTGAGGCGGGTGATCATTTTGAATCAGACTCCATTGAAAGAGCACTTATACGATAATCTCTCCGTCATTCTCCCTCAATTAAAGGAAATGGATGATTTAGTCCATGAGAAAAAAACGCTGCCTCACGGGCAGGTTGTTTACTATTTATACATAAAAGAAATGAACGAAAAGATGGAGATTCAAACCTTTTTAAAGCTGCTTCTCCAAGATCATACGTCTCTTACAAAAGAAAAGCTGGAATCTAATTTATCCATGATGACGACACGTTCGGTGAAGACCTCTGAAGAATTGGTCGATGCGATTTTTGAAGGGCATTGCGTGGTGCTGATTAATGGATTTCAGCATGCGTATATTTTAGAAACGCATGGAACAAAGAAACGCAGTTTAGGGGATTCTACATCTGAAACAGTCGTAAGAGGGCCGAAAGTTGGCTTCATTGAAGATTTAAACACGAACTTAGCTCTCGTGCGACAGCGCTTGAAAAACCCTGACCTCAAAACAGGTAACATGAAGATCGGGGAAAAGAAATACACCCAAGTGACCATCATGTACATTGACGGTATCGTTGAAACCTCTGTTTTAAAAGAGGTAAAAAAACGGCTCAAACAAGTCACCATTGATGATATACAAGACTCTGGTGTTCTTGAGGAGCTCATTGAAGACAATGTGTATTCTCCTTTTCCGCAAATTCAAAACACAGAACGGCCTGATAAAGTCGCCTCTGCTTTGAACAATGGGCGAGTCGCCATCTTTGTCGATCATTCGCCTTTTGTATTAATTGTACCTGCTTCACTCGCGACGATTATGCAATCACCAGATGATTATTATGAAAGATGGATCGCCGCCTCTCTCATTCGTATGCTGCGGTTTACCTCGATCTTTCTGACATTATTTTTATCAGCCATTTATATTGCGCTTGTGTCGTTCCATCAAGGACTTTTACCAACAACTCTAGCTATTTCGATCTCAAGTACAAGAGAAAATGTCCCCTTTCCGCCTATTGTGGAGGCACTCATCATGGAGATGACGATTGAGCTTCTGCGGGAAGCCGGCTTAAGGCTGCCAAACCCGCTCGGTCAAACGATCGGACTTGTTGGCGGGGTTGTCATTGGGCAGGCAGCCGTTCAGGCTCATATTGTGAGCTCAATCATGGTGATTATCGTCAGCGTGATGGCCCTTGCGTCCTTTACTGTTCCTCAATACGGGATGGGCATGTCCTTTCGTGTGCTCCGCTTTGTGTCCATGTTTGCTGCGGCTACCTTTGGTTTATACGGGATTGTGCTGTTTATGCTCGTACTCCTTACTCATCTCACACGGCAAAAAAGTTTTGGCACACCATATTTCTCACCAGATTTTGTGTTCAGCTATAAAAACGAGGACAATTCCATTATTCGATTGCCCTTAAAAAATCAACAGAAAGGAGAACGAGATGGTCAATCATAAAGAGTCGATATCAAGCTATCAGGCAAGTGCCATTATTGCAAATACAACACTAGGCGCAAGTATGATGATTCTGCCAAGAGCAATGGCTCAGGCTGCGGCTACACCTGACGGCTGGATTGCACTCTTACTCATGAGTGTCATTTACATTGTGTTTATTTTTGCAAATGTCCTGATGATGAAAAAAGTCCCCTTCTCCTCATATTATGATTATACGAATGAGGGACTTGGAAAATGGATTGGCGCGCTTGTTAACCTCTTGATTATTATTTATTTTCTTGGCGTTGCTAGCTATGAAGTACGGGCTATGTCGGAAATGGTGAAGTTCTTTCTGCTTCAAAACACACCTGTAGCGATGACAATGATCAGCTTTATTTTGGTTGGTTTTTATCTTGTCATTGGAGGGATTGGTGATTTAGCCAGGCTATTTCCTTTTATTCTGATTGTGACGCTCATCATTTTATTTGTCGCTTACGGACTGAGCGTGCAAGAATTTAAGCTAGATAACCTCCGTCCCGTTTTAGGAGAGGGATTCTCCCCTGTTTTCAAATCTTTGAACGCATCAGCCATTTCGTTTGTAGGCATTGAAATGATGCTGTTTATGCCTGCCTATTTGAACACGCAAAAACACACCTTTGCTTATGGTACAGTCGGCTTTTTGATTCCTGCGATCATCTATATTTTCACCTATATTCTTGTGGTTGGTGCGTTCACGGTGAAAGAAACGGCGACTTTGACTTGGCCAACCATTGCCTTATTTCAATCATTTGATATTCAGGGGATTTTTATTGAACGAATTGACTCCTTTTTGCTTATCGTTTGGCTGATTCAGCTTTATACAAGCTTTGTCGGATATACATTTTTTGCTGCAATCGGGGTGTCTAAACTGACCAAGTTTCCTAAAAAAGTGGTCCTTGTTTTAATGGGAATTGTCATTTACTTTGCAGCGATTTTTCCAAAGGATGTCGATACAGTGCGAAATTATTTAACCTATGTGAACAACCTCTTTTTCCTGCTGTTCGGCATTCTCCCGTTTCTCTTATTTATCATCGTGTTTTTCAAAAGGAGGCGGAACACAACATGAAAAAGAAAGTAGCTGTTGCTCTTTTGACGCTGGTTCTATTAAGTGGTTGCTGGGATAGCACAAATATTGAGGAGCTTAACATGGCGATTGGATTTGCAGTAGACAAAGGGGACCAAGGGAATAAATTAAAGGTATCTATGCAAGTACTCGTTCCTCAAAAGATCTCTCAGGAATCAAACATCAAAGACCCTACGAAAATCATTGAAACAAACGGGGATTCTGTGCATCAAATATTCCGCACAACGGCGCTGAAAAGCCATCGCATTTTCGCACAGCAGCTACGGGTGTTATTGTTTTCTGAGGAACTCATCAATGAGAATGATTTCGACCTCGTCATTAATCAATTCATTCGAGACAATGAAACGAGGAGAGGAGGCCTCGTCTTTATGACCTCTAAGAATCCTGGAGACATGCTGAAAATCAATGACGACGGACAGCCAGCCTCTACGACCTTATACGATCTTTCTGAGAATAGAAAATCGACCATTCTCATGTTTAAGACTGTCTCATTAGGAGATATTTCTTCTGCCATGCAAAACAATGTATCTTTCGCTATTCCGAAAGTCAGCGTCGATCAAGGAAAATTAATGCTCGATGGAGCCTCTATTATTAAGAATAAGCGATTTCTCACCAATATCTCTCCGTTAGCAGTACAGTCATACAATCTGTTAACTGGAGACGGACTGGGTGGAGTCATTGAATTTGAATATGAACACAGCAGCTACTCTTTTGAGATTTTCAAACTCAAGCACCATATTAAAACCAATAAATCAGCCAGCGGAAAATATCAATTTGATGTGTCAGTGGAGCTTGATGGACGATTGTCTGAGGATTGGAATGAACGTGAAAACGCTTTTAATGAAAAGTATCTCAGAGAAATTGAAGGCGTTGTCAAGCGTCGATTAGAGACAAGCGTTAAAGATTTCATCGGTGAATTACAGCATGAGATCAAAGCAGATATTTGCGGGTTCTATCAAAAGGCGAGTATTGCCTACCCGAAGGATTTTCGAAAAGAAGCAAAACATTGGGATGAAATTTTTAGTGAATCAGATATTCGTTACAAAGCAAATGTGAAAATCCGTGACTTCGGGACTAAGGGCGCAACACAATCCTTATAGAGTATGTTAAAATGGTAAGAAAAAAAGGGTGTCAATCATGAAACGAGCTTTACTTTCGGCCGGCATTCTATTTTTGATTCTAGGAATACTCCTGTTAGTCGTTGTATTCATGCAATCAAAAGAAGATTTCTTCATTGAAGCCGACAGCTTTTCGAGCACATTTTTGATCGTGATTTATTATGGACAAACCCCTGCGCTCCTTCTTGTTGGAGGCGGTATATTCGTCGGACTTTCACAGATCATTGGTTTGCAAGAGAAAAAGGCAGCATTGGCAAAGGAGAGCGTAAAGCTATTATCCGAGATGAAGAAAGCCCTAGAAGACAAATCGGCCGAGGAGCAGGAGGCTTTTCCAGTTCCTGAGCTCCATCAACTATCCGAACGTCCGATCACAGGACAGAAGGACTAAATTTACGCATGTTCTAGCAGCTTTCTTTTGAAAGCTGTTTTTTTATTTTATTGAATCAGCTTATGACGATGCGCATACACAGCCGCTTGCGTCCGGTCTTCTACATCGAGTTTGGAAAGAATGTTTGTAATATGTGTCTTCACTGTTTTAATTGTAATAAATAGTTCCTCAGCGATGACTTTATTCGATTTCCCATCGGCAATCAGCTTCAAGATTTCCATTTCCCTTGCTGTTAATGCATCATGAAGGATCGATCCATTTGAGGAATGACGAAGTTTATTCATCACCTTTCCAGCTACTTTTGATTCTAGTCTTGGTTCGCCGATACTTGCAGACCGAATGGCATCTGCAATTTCTCCTGCCTTGGATGTTTTTAACAAATAACTTAAAGCACCTGCTTCAATCACTGGATAAACTTTATCATCGTCAATAAAGCTCGTCAGAACGATAATTCGTGCATCTTCAATTTCCTGACAAATTCTTTTCGTTGCTTCGATGCCATCCATGCCTTCCATGACAAGATCCATTAAAATGACATCTGGCCTTAATTCAACTGCTAGCTCTACACCTTTTTGTCCATCTGACGCTTCACCAATGACTTCAATATCAGCCTGTGCCTCTAAAAAAGCAGCAAGCCCCATTCTCACCATTTCGTGATCGTCGATTAAAAGCACTCGAATCATCGAACGTTCTCTCCTTTTCCTTCATCAAAAATGGGAACCTTCACATCAATTTGTGTTCCTTTTCCTTCAAATGACATAATCTCTGCGACACCGCCTACTTCACTTGTTCTTTCACGAATTGATTCCAGTCCGTAGGAGGCCGTCTTCACATGATCGGTTTGAAAGCCGATCCCATTGTCGATAATCTTCAGCTGCACCTGCCGATTTCGAATGAGCAGACGCACCGTCACCTTTGTCGCCTTTGCATGCCTGAACACATTTGACAGGGCTTCCTGTACAATTCGGAAGAGGTGATCCTCTACTCCTTTAGACAGCGGAACATCATCTTCTATTTCCCAATCAATATCAATCGGCTGCTTTGCTTGAAATTCATTTAGGAGCTCAATCAAGCCCTTTTTCAAGTCTTTTCCTTCAAGGGTGATCGGTCTGAGATGAAGCAAAAGGGCACGCATTTCATTTTGTGCATCGCCAGCCATTCGTTCGACTAGGCGCATCTGCTTTAAAATCTTTTCATCCTTTTCCTTCATGACTTCAAGAATCGCAGAGGTCATCATTGAAATCGCAAATAACTGCTGGCTGACCGCATCATGCAGTTCTCGTGCTAAACGCTGACGTTCTTCTGAGACGACCGACTTTTTCATTTGCACCTGCCATTCTGCCCGCTCATTCGAGAGCTTTTGCAAAGAGGCTACTTGACCTTCCACTCGTTTCGCCATTTCATTTAATTGATCTGCCGCTAAGCCAATTTCATCGTCGCCAAGAGACGGCAGTCTGTATGCAAAGTTCCCATTTTCAAACTTTAAAATCGACTCTACAAGCTGATCAAGACGCTTTTTATGCTGATAGCCAAATACATGTGAGGCAGAAACCCCAATAGCAAGACTAATGATCAGTAAAATACAAAAAAATGGGATGCCGAACCAGCGGGTAGAGAGGAGAATCATCGGATCAAGCTGATAATAAAAAAACATGGGCAGCATCGTCATGATGACAACACCAAGCGAGATCCCTACTCCAAGACGAATAGATTGCCACTGGATACCTAGATGGAGTTTCCTCATAAGTATCTCACATCCACATCTCCGATCAGTAAAGAGATGGAGATTTTCACTTTTCGTTTACTCTCATCGTAATTGTCGGTCATCACATACACTTTACTGCCGAATCCGCTTCTTTTTTCATCAATAATTTTCATATCACCAATGGCAGCTGAAGCACTCACACATACTTCAATATCCTGCGGTACGAAAATATCCACATCTCCGATGAGCCCGCTTATCACGATCGTGCTCTCTTCTTCTGCGATGATGGCCTTTGATAAGTCGATTTTGACATCCCCGATAAACCCTGAAATCGTCAAATCACTTAATTGAAACGGCTTTTTCATCAGCCTGACTTCACCGATAAAAAAGTCATGCTCCTTGCGCGGCTTTGTCTGGCTCTTTGTTTTCTTTTGCTCGCCCTCTTTTTCAAGATTGACTTTCAGAGAAGGCTTATCGCCCTCCGATGCTTCCTTTTTATCGACATCAAAAACGGGTTTGTTTTTCAATAAGCGATAGCCGGCATATATCAAAAAGGCCGCAAATAAATATCCTGTGAGACTAAATGTAATATTGAGCAGGAATTTTAAAAAGAGAAAGCCGGCAAAAATATAGGAAACTGAACCGAGCCAACGTTTGGATCTTGAGTGCAGCCAATAGCCTGCCAGCGCAAAAAACACGGGCCAAAACAATTCGGCTCCGATCCCAATAATTTTGAGAAATAGATTAATACCAAAAATCACGACAATGATGCCTAAAATTTGATTCCTTGAAAAACGCAGTTGACTCGCCTCCTTCCTTTCTTCCGTTCATTACCGCAGCTTTAAGTTTCCACTTGTCATTTCAATATCGACTAAGTGTGTCCCTTTTCCCTGCGTACCTGTAAAGCCTCGACCTTCACTATCTGCTTGATCAAAATGATAGGAGTGATCCACACTTCCACTTGTTTTTTTCACTTTGACGTTAAAATCTCCTTCATCCGGCAGGTTAAATTTTGCGCTGCCTGATGTCATGTGAAAGGAGACAGGTGATTCAATGGTATCAAAGCTTGCCGTCAATCTACCACTCGTCATTTCTAGCTGCAGTTCGCCTTTGACATCTTTAATATCGGCACGGCCTGAGGTTGCTCCAATATCACTATTTTTCGCATCGATGTAAGACACAGAGAGTCTGCCGGATGTCGCTTTGATTTCGACATTGTTTGCTGAGAAATTCTCGGCATTGAGGTTTCCGCTTGTTGATTTAAGCGTCACATCTTGAAGAGACAGTTTCCCTTCGCCGTCCACCTCACTGACGCCGCTTCCACCCGTAATCTTCACATTTTTATGATAATCTGTTGGAATTTTGACTAAGAGTTCTCCTTTTTCAAATGAAGAGAAAAACAAGAATCCTTTATTTTCAGCACGGACGTTAAATGTACTGCCTGTTTGTTCCGCATACATTTTCCCTTTTCCACCTACGACCATCACGGAAATATCGGAACGATTTTCAGGCTTTACCTTCACGCGAAATCCAGAAAGAGAAATATCTAATTGATCAATTTCATCTTTTTTCGCTGAAGCTGTTGTGACTGCTTTTTCACGGGAGAAACTCAAATGAAAGAGATCTTCGTTTTTGAAAAGCATCCCAATCATTAAAAAGACACCTACAAGTATACAAATTAGACCGATTAACCGCTTCATTCATACCATCCCTTTATCTTCTGACCTTTTCATTATAAGGAAAAGCGAAACAGAAAGAAATCAAATATCGGAAGAAAAATCCTGCTTTTCTTCCGATCTGCCATTGATTTCTTAGTTTGCTTGCTGCTCAGGCTTCTTCTCCAGCTTGAGCTTCTGCCATTCTTTTTCAACCTCATCAGCATAGTCTAGATGAGCATATGCTCCTTGATCCTCAAATTGTGTATAGCTGCCCGCTTTTGTCTCCATTTCTTCGATACGGTTCTCCATTCGAAGAAATTCTTTATATGCACTTTCACTATCTACTTTATTCATAGATTCGTTCATATGCTGCTTTGCCTGTGCGGCATTTGCTCTTGCTATGAGTGCCTGCTTCTTGTCTTTAATATCACGCAGCTTCGTTTCTAACTGCTGCAATTGCTCTTTCAGCTCTTTTAATTGTTTCACAGATTGCTGATAAGCTTCCTGATATTCCTGATGCTTTTCTTCAAAATACTTCATTTCTGTGAGCGCTTTTCGTGCTAATTCTTCTTCTCCTGCATGAAATGCCAGCTCAGCCTGCTTCTTTCTTTTATCAGCAAATGCTTCCGTCTCTTCTGCTTTGCGCAGGAAGCCTTGTTGAATCGTTTGCTGTTTGATGATCGCATGTTTCGCTTTGGCAATATCGTCCTCCATATCACGAACGTACTGATTTAGCATGACACGTGGATTCTCCATTTTATCTAAGCCCTCATTGACCGTTGCAACAAACATATCTCTCATTCTTCTGAATACCATTTGAATTTCCTCCTCTTATTTTTTCTTTAAAAAATCTTCCCATTCTTGATCAAATGACGTGTGCATAGGTTCTTCCATTTTCGGTGACGTGTTTGGCTCCATATATGATCTACTTGATGATTCTTTTGCCTGTTCACCATTGATCATCGTCCAGCCGAAGTAGAGAAGCCCCCCAGCCAATGCGATTCCAAGGATAAACGGCAGAGCTTGCACAACGATC
The DNA here is from genome assembly GCA_011634705.1 of Andricus grossulariae. Classification (NCBI taxonomy): domain Eukaryota; kingdom Metazoa; phylum Arthropoda; class Insecta; order Hymenoptera; family Cynipidae; genus Andricus; species Andricus grossulariae. The sequence continues at coordinate 24,525 of JAABKJ010000006.1, forward strand.
ATGACACCAATGACTGCTAGAATGACGCCGAAGGTTTTACTGCCTTTTTCATATTTCTTTACACCTACATAGATGAGCCACGCCCCAATCAGAATCGGGATCAGCCCTCCTAGTGAACCACCGAAGAAGATGGATAGACCGACAAACATTAAAATCGAACCGATGATGGTTTTACTTGTTATTTTCATCTTCATGCCTCCTTTCTTGCTCCTTGCTTTTACTATAGTCAAAAAAGAAAGCTGGCAAAACGTGTCGCAGATTGATCTTTCGTTGCGACCAGAGTCGTAACTTCGCTCAGACTGAGCGGTAGAATCCAATAAAAAAGCACTCTTCTCATTTGAAGAGTGCTGTTCTTTATTTAGACCGAAATACGTTTGCACTTCGTTCATATTCAACATCCGCTTCACCGAGCCGATGATTCACGATTCGGGCAGCTGCAAATAAATAGTCAGAAAGCCGGTTTACATATGTGAGCGCAACTGATGGAATCTCCTCCTGCTTCGCAAGCGTCACCATATGCCGCTCTGCTCTTCTGACGACTGTCCGCGCCACATGTAAAAGAGCTGCACCTTCCTGGCCGCCCGGTAAAATAAACTTCGTGAGTGGCGCGGCTTCTTCTACATAGACATCCATTCTTTGCTCAAGGACTGATACAGACATTTCAGTTAATTTACCTTCTTTCGGTGGTTTCACTGCTGCCAAATCACCGCCGCAGTCAAACAGCTCGTGCTGTATCACAATCAGCTCTGACAAAATGTCTTGAAACAATTCGCCATGCTGACGTAAATGTGCATGCGCGAGTCCAATGAAGCTATTCGCCTCATCTAACGTGCCGTACGCCTCTACTCTCACATCATCCTTATCGGCTCTCCCGCCGATCAAGCCTGTTTGACCTTGATCCCCTGTTTTTGTATAAAGTTTCATTGGTGTTCCTCCTTGTCTATTGCTTTGTCCTTTTAGTATAACCTGAAGTGAAAAGGATGTATTTGTTTAACTAAAGTACTGTAATCGCATCATAAACAAAAAAGCGAACCCTTTGGTTCACTTTTAAATGGCATTCAATGAATAAAGAAGAAGGTGCACTTTCTGCTTTAATCTTTCGTGTAAATGCTCATCATCTTCCGTTTCTTGCATACCCGCAGCAGCGATACATAGATGATGAATGAACATGCTCGTCTCCCGTTTCATCATGTGGACAAGCTGCCCCATGAGCTGAACAGACGATCCGTCTGATATAGACTCTTTCAGTACAAGCCAAATGGTCAACTCTTCTTGATGACGCATGCCGTAAAGCACCATGTCGTCGTCTGTGTCTTCAGCAGCAAATTGTTTTAGTCCACTTGTTTGATCGTAAAACAATAGTCCTTCACGATCATCCAACTCGTCACGAAGCATCTCACTTCCCGTTCCGAGAGACCTTTTCCAAAAGAAGCCGCCCTTTTTCTGATGTGAGGAAAGGATGCGGAGCGGCTGTTTGAGGGAAAACGTCATTCCTTCTCCGCCATACGTTTTCCACCCATCCGCTAACTTTGCATTTGATGCTACAGAAGCCCCCGCAGGTTCAATGGTCAACTGAGGGTTTGCCCTTCGCGGGTGTTGGAGCGGTGTTACATCTGTTTCATATACACGGTTGATTCGCTCAGGCGTCAAGACGTGATACGGCAGCCCTACTATTTCTGTCTTCCCTTCATCAAGTAGCAGCAGCCGATCACAATACAAACTGGCGATGTTCACATCATGAAACACACCGATCACCGTCAACCTAGAGGAAGTGGTCTCTTCTTTAATTAAATCAAGCAAGTCTTTTTGATAGGCCAAATCAAGAAAACTGGTTGGTTCATCCAGCAATAAATATTCAGGCTGCTGGGCTAGTGCCTGTGCCAAGTACACACGCTGCTGTTCTCCCCCGCTTAGCTCATGAATAGATTGATCCTTAAATTGAGCAACATCCGTTTGTTCCATTACTTTGTTTACGATTCGCATATCCTCTTGGGTAACAGATTGTAGCCATCCTTTTTGATATGGATAACGACCGAATTGAACCGTTTCTTCCACTGTAAATGAGAAGGCTTGGTCCGTTTTCTGCGGTAGAACAGCCATTTTTTGCGCAAGCGCCTTTGGACGATAGGATTGAATCAGTTGACCGCTCAGACGTACCTCACCACTATCAGGTTCCAGCAACCCAGAGATCATTTTAAGCAAGGTCGACTTCCCGCTTCCATTTGGACCAAGTATACCGAGAAATTCCCCTTGCTTTACCTCAAGACTGATGCCGCGTATGACCTCTTTCTCTCCATATCCACCTTTGATTTCCTTCACTTGAATCATAGATGCGTCCCTCCTCTATATTTACGGATGAGGATGATGCCGAATACAGGGGCACCAATTAACGCTGTGATGATGCCGATCGGCAATTCAGTCGGCTCAATGATCGTACGTGATAACACATCTGCTAAAACGAGAAAGGAAGCGCCATTCAGCATAGACAAAGGCAGGAGGTGCCGGTGGTCTGTGATCGCTAAGAGGCGAATAAAATGCGGAATCACAAGTCCCACAAATCCGATCGTACCTGACACCGCTACTGCACTACCAGTCAGAATCGATCCAGCAAGCAGCACGATATATTTGCTCCTTTTCACATGTACACCTAATAGCTTTGCTTTCTCCTCGCCATACGTCATGACATTCAAATCTCTCCCAATCAGCATTAATGCAAAGGTCCCAACCAGAAAGAAAGGAAGGAAAAGCGCAATATAGCGCCAGCCCCTCATGGACACACTGCCAAGAAGCCAATGAATAATCTCTTTTAAATCATCACCCGTTAAAGCAATCATTAATGATATAAGCGCGCCCAAAAAAGAGCTGAAAATCACTCCTGTTAAAATTAAAGAGGAAATGCTCATCCCCCGATGAACAAGACGCGCAAAAAAGAGGACGAGACATAGGGTCACAAGCGCTGTTATCATACTGAAAAAAGGGAGTGTGAAACTGCCGAGCAAAGGGAGCTGCAAACTGAAAAATAGGGTCGCGACGGCTCCAACTGATGCCCCTTGAGATACACCCAGTGTATATGGGTCAGCAAGAGGATTTTTTAATAAACCTTGAAAGGCTGCACCAGATAACGCCAGCGCTGCTCCGACTAGTGCCGCTAATATCACTCTCGGCAGCCGGATATTCATCATAATATTGCGATCAATTGAATCTATTGTGCCTATCTGCACACCGAATAGTTCATGAACAAATATACGGAGAATAGAAGGAATGGGAATCCCTAAGCTTCCAAAGGAGATTCCCATTCCAATGCTCACCACAAGAAGTAAAGCACTTAGTGTGTATGCGATGATGAATTTATTTGAACGTGTCAGGATAGATGCTTTTCGCAAGAGCCTCGACTCCTTCAACCAATCGCGGTCCCGGTCTTGATGCGAGATCCGTATTCAATTGAAAGACTTGTTTTTCCTTCACTGCTTTGACCGCATTCCAGCCGTCTCTCTTTTTCAGATCAGCTAAACTGGAACCATCAATTGTGATGATCACGTCAGGGTTTCGTTTGATAATTGATTCCTCTGTCATTTGTACCCAGCCAGTTTGATCACCAGCAGCATTTTTCGCATGGATAACAGAAAGCATTTCATCCATAAATGTATGAGTACCTGTTGTATAAATTTCAGGAGTACCTGAAACTTCAACAAAGACTGTTTTTTGTTTGTCTTTGGAGATCGCTTCTGCTTGTTTCTTGATGTGATTCAATTTTGCTTTCATCTCGTCTACAAGCTTTGTTGATGCTTCTTTTACACCTGTTGCTTCACCGATCATATTGATCGATTTGTACACATCCTTAAAAGAAGTGGCATCATTTACAGTCAGTACTTGAATTCCTGCATCCTCTAGCTGTTTAAATCCCTCTTTTGATCCCATCTGTGAGGCATGAGCTAGTACAAGATCAGGCTTTAATGAAATCACCTTCTCGACATTGAATTCAAGTCCGCCAATTTTCTCTACCTTTTCAACTTCCTTTGGATAATTGTCAAAATCAGATCGTCCAACCATTTTATCTCCAAGACCAAGCGCATACGCAACCTCTGTATTACTTGGAATTAATGAAACAATTCGTTTAGGCTGTTCTTTGATTTCGACTGTTTTACCAGCTGCATCTTTAATCGAGACAGGAAATGCCGCAGTCGTTGTTTCGTTATTTTGTGAACTCTTTGCTTTATGATCTGTCTCAGCACCTGCACATCCTGCTAAAACACCCATCACAAGCAGGAGCGATAGCCAAATGGCCGTTAACTTTTTCATGAATGAACCCCCTGATTTATGTACTGCTTGACGAAATCTCTTTCGTCAATTCTTTTCTAATTTCGGGAATATTATACTACAGTGCAGATAGGTTGTATATGTGATTTCTAAAAGCGTCTTTTTCGTTCTGATAAAAGAAAAACAGCCTCTAAAAAGACTGTTTTACGCCCATCTATTTATTAATTTGTTCCCCATTGATGACAACTTTCTGAAATGAAGGCGCTACTGCATGCTCCAAAGAAAGTGGATACGTCACATGATCTATGACGCAATTTTTCATGTTGAAGTTTGTCACGGGGGAATGTGAGTAGGCGGCTATTTTCACACCATATCGTCCGCCGCTGCTTTTCAGTCCTTCTACTTGAATATGACGTACAACAGGACGATGTGGACCCGCATCCCCTTCCTCATACATCATGTCGATACAGACCACTTCATGCTTTAGGCTTTTGACTGTGTTGTTTTTAAAGTAAATATGTTCAATGGTACCACCTCTGACAGAGTTGGTTTTAATCCGCAGTGCCCGGTCAAGATTCGGACTATCCATGACATTATTCTCTGCATAGACATACCTTACCCCGCCAGTGATTTCACTCCCAATCGTCACTCCGCCGTGTCCATCACGCATCTTATTTCTACGAATGACAATGTTTTCAGATGGAATCCCTATTCTCCGTCCGTCCTCGTTCCTTCCAGATTTGATGGCAATACAATCGTCGCCATTATCAAAATAACAATCTTCAATGAGCACATTCCGGCAAGACTCTGGATTGACACCATCTGTGTTTGGTCCATGCCCGATAATATGGACTCCACGGACAATCACATTTTCACTTAGTACAGGGTGAATTTGCCACATCGGTGAATCCTTCACTGTCACTCCCTCAATAAGAACTTGCTGACATTGGTAAGGTTGGATAAAGCTTGATCTTAAATAATGCCCTTCTCCAAACACTCTTTCTTCTACTGGTATTCTTTTTTCAGCCATGTCAAATAGAAGCTGACGATCTCGATCTTGAGAAGGCTGGCCATTCGTGCCATATTTCCAAGGCCACCAATGATGCTCATCCCCTCTGCCATCAAGCGTTCCAGCTCCTGTAATGGCAATGTTTTCTGCATGGTGTGCATAAATGAGAGGTGAATAATTATAAAGCTCAACCCCTTCATATCTTGTCAGTACAAGCGGCAAATAGTCCTTTCGGTTTTGGCTGAATGCCACATACGCTTTCTCATGCAAATGCAATTCTACATGACTCTTCAATTCTAGCGCACCTGTCACAAACGTCCCTTCTGGAATCAGCACACGTCCCCCTTTCAAACGGTGCGCATCATCAATGGCAGACTGGATAGCATCTGTTGAAAGCTCGGTCCCCTTCGCATCTGCACCATAATGAACCACATTAAATTCACGATCAGGGAACAGCGGTGCTTTTATCTGCTTTAACACTTGATCGATTCCTTTTGCTTCTTTGTCTTTCTTCCCTTGCCTTGCTAAACGAGTGAGTCCGATTCCTGTGAGTACCGTTCCTGCTGTGATATACATTAAATCCCGTTTTTTAGACATGTTCTCATCCCCCAGTCGCCTTAAAGTGTGACACCTGTTTTGAAAATAGCCAGCTCTCTAAAATTGTTTTTTTCATGATTTAATCGCTTTCCGCTCGCCACATCAATGACAGTTGAAATGAATTTTTCTAACACAATATCTTCTTGTACATCTTCAAGCAATTCTCCCGCATTAAAGTCAATCCAATGTTTTTTTGTTTCATATAAGGCTGTATTCGTCGAGACCTTCATTGTTGGGACAAACGTGCCGAATGGTGTCCCTCTGCCTGTTGTAAAAAGGACAAGCTGACAGCCAGAAGCGGCAAGAGCAGATGAAGCAACCAAATCATTCCCCGGCGCACTTAATAAATTTAAGCCCTTTCGCTTCAGCAATTCCCCATATTTCAACACATCTTGAATGTCAGAAGTCCCTGCTTTTTGTGTACAGCCGAGAGATTTATCCTCTAATGTCGAAATTCCACCTGCTTTATTTCCCGGGGAAGGATTTTCATATACTGGCTGTCGATGATCCATGAAGTATTGTTTAAAGTCATTGATCATTTGCACAATATTGTCGAAAGTCGCTTCTGATTCCGCTCTCTCCATTAAAATCGTTTCAGCTCCAAACATTTCGGGCACTTCTGTTAACACTGTCGTGCCTCCTTGAGCAACAATAAAATCGGACAGCCTTCCTAAAAGCGGATTTGCGGTAATGCCGGAGAATCCATCTGATCCCCCGCACTTCAAGCCGATTTTCAGCTCAGATAACGGGACCTCTTCACGGTGATCTTCTTTCGCTGCCTCATAAATTTCTTTGAGTAAAGCGACTCCCGTCTCAATTTCATCACCTACTTCTTGGCTTCTTAAAAATTTCACTCTCTCACGGTCATATTCACCTAATGTAGACTGAAAATCTTCAATATCGTTATTTTCACAACCAAGTCCGAGGACGAGCACTCCTCCAGCATTGGGATGCTTCACGGCATTTTGTAAAATGGTTTTTGTATTTTCATGATCGTCCCCAAGCTGTGAACATCCGTAATTGTGCTTTAATACGAGTGCTGTTTCAAACGGATGGATGCTTCCGCCCATTTCAGCGGTAAAAATTTGGATGATTTGATCGGCGATGCCATTTACGCATCCAACGGTTGGGACAATCCAAAGCTCATTGCGAATCCCGCTTTCCCCGTTTTTTCGTTTATATCCTTTAAATGTAAGATTCGTTTTTTCATAGGGGTTATCTGTGAATGAAGGCTTGTATTCGTAATCAAGCTTGCCTGATAGATTGGTTTTGATGTTATGTGTATGCACCCATTCTCCAGCAGAAATGGCAGTCGTTGCATGCCCAATGGGGTAGCCATATTTCATGATATTCTCTCTTTGCTTGATATCAGCCAATGCAAACTTATGACCTTTGGCGATGGTCTCTTTTAAAACAACGGAATGATCTTGATGCTGCAGCTCCTCCCCTTGTTCAAGTACTTTTAAAGCAATACCGACATTATCTGAAGGGTGAATCACAATAAAATCTTTCATGCCTTCTCCCCCTGACTTTCATAATGATGTTGCAGCATTCGTTGAACAGCCGCTCTCATCCCTTGCTCCTGTATGAAGGTAAGCTGATCAGCTACAGCGTGAACCAAATCATTTATATCCGTTAAATTTCTCCCCCATAATGACTCACATGATAGAATCTTAGCTGCGATCGCTTCATTAGATTGGTTCTCTCCTTCAAAGGCTTCCTTCATGAAAACCAGTACAGTCTCATCATCCTTTATCTTATCTGCATGTGATCTGTAAAAAAAAATGAGGCTACTGAGTGAAAACACGAGTTTCATTGGCAGCTGTTTCTTTTGCTCAACATAATCAAGCAATGACGGAAGAATACGGGTTCGAAACTTAGATACACCATTGAGCGCAATATCCAGCAATTGATGCTTCACAAATGGATTGCAAAAGCGATCCCAAACCGATTGTGTATAAAGAAGAAGCTCATCTCGAGAGAGCTCAAGCCCTGGCAGCACTTCCTCCTCCAGCATCCGCCGGATGAACGTACCAACATCCTCATCATCCACAGCCTCTTTTACAGTTTCTCCCCCGCATGAGTAAGCGATTGGTACCATCGCTGTATGGGCACCATTTAAAATCCGTACCTTACTCATGCGATAAGGCGCAATATCCTCTACAAAAAGGACATTTAAACCTGCTTCTTGAAAAGGCAGCTCTTTTTGTACGAAGACAGGTGCTTCAATAACAAAGAGGTGATAGTATTCTGCCGTGACAAGCAACTCGTCGATATACCCCTCTTCCTTTTGGACAGTTTCAGCTGCTTCCTTAGAAAACCCAGGAACAATCCGATCCACAAGCGTATTACAAAACGTATTGGCTTCCTTGATCCATGTGATAAACGCAAGCGGCAGATCCCACTCAGCTGCCATGTCTATCACATATCCCTTCAAGCGGTCACCGTTATGTTCGACCAGCTCACATGGAAGGATGATCAGCCCTTTTTGTTCATCTCCAGCAAATGCTTTAAACCTGTGAAATAAGAACGCTGTCAGCTTTCCTGGAAAACTCGCTTGCGGTCGATCCTCCAAGCGATCCTCCTTTCTGAACATAAGTCCTGCCTCTGTCGTGTTGGAGAAGACAAAACGGAGATCGGGGTTTTCAGCTACTTGTAAAAAAACATCATAATCCGTATAAGTACTGATTCCTCTGCTGATCGATTGAATGACCATGCGCTCATTCATTTCTTGCTGGTCATGATAGCCCTGTATACATAATGTGTATAAGCCATCTTGTTCATTTAAAGCTGCAACAGATCCTTTTCTCGGAGGAACAACAACAGCTCTTCCTTTAAAATCTGTGCAGTCGTTCAGCTTTTGGATGTGCCAATTAATAAAGCCTCGCATAAAATTCCCTTCACCAATCTGCAAAATCGTTTCTGGATACTCAGGCACCGGGTATATGGTTTTTGATAAACGTTTCAAATGGATTCCCCTCTCTACAATTTATGCACACGTGAACATTTTTCTATAAAAGATGCTGATTACTGCACCTTTTTGACTGAATCTCTGATCATCAACTCTGTGTGGACATACACTTTTTCCATATGATCCTCTTCCTGCTCTTCACCGTTTATGACCGATAGGATGGCTTCTGCTCCAAGTGCACACATTTTTTCGATTGGCTTTTTTACCGTGGTCAGTGCAGGCGTGGTGTAGGATGAAAATGCAATATCGTCAAAACCAATAATAGAGACATCGTCTGGACACGTCTTGCCCTTTGCATATAAAGCATTCATCGCACCAATGGCCATGTCATCGTTAGAGCAAAAAAGCGCTGTTGGCGGATGATCAAGTGTCAGCAGGGATTCCATTGATTCATAGCCGCTTTTCATATGGTAGTCACCCTTGATCATATATTCTTTTTTCATAGGAATATGGTGATCAATTAACGCTTGGAGAAAGCCAGCTTTTCTCTCCTGAGTCGATTTAAAGCCTTCTTTTCCTTCAATGATGGCGATTTGTTGATGGCCTTTCTGAATGAAATAGTGCGCTGCCTGGTATGCTCCTTGACTATCATCTGCTAATATATTCATCACTTCATTACTTTCTACACGGCGGTTCAGCACAATGATTGGAATGCCCTGTTTCTTGACATGATGGATAAACGCTTCATCGTGCTCGCTTTGACTCATCAGCAAAATGCCATCGTAGCGCTGTTTATGAATGGTTGTGTAATCGTGAAAATCGTCAATACCCCTAACAAACAGATTGTAATGCTCTGTCATGACGCTATTGACGCCTTTTAACGCATCCACAAAGAAGCTTGAGGATGTGCCTTCTGTTAAACTCGTAAAAAACAGACCGATTGTAAACGATTTTTGTGATACAAGGCCTCTGGCATGGACATTTGGTGAATAATTCAGCTGTTTTGCAATCGACAAAATCTTTTGTTTTGTCTTCTCTTTAATAAAAGGACTGTTATTCAAAGCCCTTGATACTGTGGTATGAGAGACATTTGCCAATTTTGCTATGTCTTTAATTGTGACTGTCATGCTATTCCGCCTTTTATGATTTTTTTCCATCTTATCATAAAACCGCTTTCATTTTCTTGCCTTTTTCCTCATGTGATTTTACTTTGATGATGGAGCTGCTTTGCCCGGTCAAATTGAAAATATCGCTTCGCATTTTCATAGCTGATTCCTTTCACGATCTCCCCTAACAGCTCAAGGTCATAGGGGACTTCTCCTTTTTCTACCCAATCCCCGATGATATCACAAAGCAGTCTTCGAAAATATTCATGCCTTGTATAGGACAAAAAGCTTCGTGAATCTGTCAGCATCCCGATAAAACGGCTGATCAGTCCGATACTGGAAAGAGCCATCATCTGCTCTGTCATTCCTTGCTTCGTATCATTAAACCACCAAGCTGTGCCGTGCTGCATCTTCCCAGGTGTCTTCCCGTCCTGAAAGCTTCCAGCCAATGTTGATATCACTACATTGTCCCTTGGATTTAAGGAATACAGAATCGTGTTTGGCAATGCATCTTCTTGTTCTAAACGATCTAATATTCGGCAAAGCGGCTTTGCAATGTCTTCGTCATTCATCGCATCGTACCCCGTATCTGGTCCAAGCCTCTCAAACATTTTCGTATTGTTGTTTCTAAGTGCATTGATATGAAGCTGCATTGCCCAGCCACGCTCACAGTAAGCCTGACCTAGCATAATGAATGTCTCTGTTTTAAATTTAACCTTCTCTTTTTCCGTCAATGGATGATCAGACATTCTTTTATGAAAGATGGTCTCCACTTCTTCTTGTGTCGTTTCTTCATATGTCATTTCATTAATGGCATGATCCGAGATCAAGCAGCCGTGTTCATGGAAAAAATCAATTCTCGCACGGAGGGCATTCAAGAAGTCTTGGTAGGATTGTATTGGGATAGCTGAAGCCTCTGCCAGCTCATGAACATATTTTTCAAACAGATCATTCGCTATATCGAGTGCTTTATCAGGTCGAAACCCTGGAAGCACTTGTACAGAAAATCCTTCTTCCCGCAGTTTTTGATGATATTGAAGTGAATCGACCGGATCATCTGTTGTCACAACGGTTTCAACGTTTGATTTCATGATGAAGTCTCTCGCCCCAAATCCCTCTCCTTGCAGCTTTTCATTGATTTTCTGCCAAATGATATCTGCATTTTTTTCATTTAATAGGTATTCGACTCCGAAATACCTTCTCAGCTCTAGATGGGTCCAGTGATAGAGCGGATTTCCTATAGTCATAGGGACGGTCTTCGCCCACGCCAAAAATTTATCATAATCAGATGCATCCCCCGTGACGTGCGTTTCAGGGATGCCGTTTGCTCTCATGGCACGCCATTTGTAATGATCTCCATAAAGCCATGCCTCGGTAATATTTCGGAAGGTTTTATTTTCATAGATGTCTTTAGGACTTAAATGACAATGGTAATCTATGATTGGAAGATCCTTTGCAAACTCATGGTATAACTTTTCCGCCGTTGGACTGTTTAGTAAAAACTGCTCATCTAAAAAGGCTTTCATCAAATTCCCCCATCCCTCTTATCGTATGAAAATAATTTGTTCACGTTAACAATTTAATTGTAATCGTTTACAAAGATGATTTCAATCCTAAAACAGGAAAAAACGATCTCCTTAAGAAAGGAAAATCGTTTTTTGGCTATTTTACAGGAGGTGATTTTTTTAGGATAATCGCAATAGTTGTTCCAGCACCTGGTTCACTTTCTACTTGAATATCACCGTCATGCAACAAGACAAGCTCTTTTGCTATTGCCAGACCAAGCCCTGTTCCATTCGTTGGGTCATTTGTATTTGTCCCTCTATAGTAGCGGTTAAATAAGTGATCGACCGTTTCTTGTGCCATTCCGCATCCGTTGTCTTTCATTTCGATCCGAACTTCTTCATTTGTTTCACACAAAACAGCTGTAATATGCGTGCCTTTTTGGTTATGCTTGACTGCATTCGCCAGCAGGTTCTCAATCACTCGTCTGAACCAAGCTTTGTCGATCTCAAAGATGACACCGTTAGTTTGATCTTCAAAAGAGGATGAAAAATCCTCAGAAAAAGAGCTTCTTGAAAACTCGTCCATAATAGAGGCTAAAAATTCACCCAGCTCGACCGGCTTTCGATTAATAGGCAAGGCCCCATTTTTCAATCGATACGTAAGGTTTAAATCTTCAATCAAGGTCGACATGTATTCTGATTTCTCACGAATCACCTGTCCCATTTCCATGACTTCTTCCTTGGACCATTGATATTGATCAGATTCAAGCATGAGCCCGTAGCCGTAAATCGTACTAAGGGGTGTTTTCAAATCATGCGACAATCCTGCAATCCATTCTTCCCTTGTGGTTTGAATTTTTCTTCGGTTTGCTTCATTCTCTTTTAATGTAAGCGTGAGCTGATCCATTGTTTTTAGAATATCCTCAAATAATCGGTATTCCCGCTTAATACGACCTTTTTTATTTTTACTGATTGGAATTCCTTTTCTATTTGTTGGTTCCTGTAATTTATTTCTAGATAAGAAAATCAGCCAGCGGATAATGTGATAGATCGGCAGTCCATAGCGATACGAGTACCATAATGTCATGACGATAATAATCGTAATCGCAAGACCTGCAATTAAGATGGTCGTATATTGATTTAAAGCGTCTGTTTCTTTATCGTATAATCCATCTGGGCTGTATACTTTATTTGGTACAGAAATAATGATATACCGGTTTTTATTCACCCTGATATAAGACAGATCACTTCTAAACTCCCAAGGCTTTGATTGATACTTGAGCAGTTCAACATCTGTTACCTCATGTTTCAAATTGGTATTGGCTCGAATACCTTGTAAATATTTCCCTTCATCATTGAACAGATGCACCGATCCATTCATTCTCTTCAAGAATTCTTTCGTTTCAACCGAATATTGAGAGAGTGCAGCCAAGTCTTTCTCGTGCTGCTTCAGATAATTGGCGACCTTTGTGCTGTTTGTTTTAAACCCATATAGCACGATAAAGCTTTTTTGATCAATCTCAATTGGCCAGAAGTACATCTTATAATCTTTGAATTGTCTTTTTTCAAAGATCTTGATCATTTCATCCTTTTGATAGGAAGTTGGAATGGACTTAGGGCGGTGATAGCTATAGACGTTGTGTTTTTTTGAATCAATGACTTGCAGCCAGCCGTCTCGTTTTCTCACTGCTTGTTTCAGCTGATCATCAGCTTCCATTTCTCCATCCTCGTTAAAATAAAGCCAGCTCATGAGTGTATCTCCATCAGCTTTTGTTAAACCGGTTTCAGCCATGTTCTCGTAGTATTTTTTTAAATATAAATTATCAGAGAACGTATTTCCGATGATCAAAATGGCAATCACAATAAACATTTGTCCAACAAAGTGAAAGAAGAGTTTTGCTCGTAAATTCATAAATTATTTAAGAACCTTTGCTGGGTGCGGTATAAATTTATAGCCCATACCACGGATCGTCACAATATATTCTGGCTGACTCGGATCTAACTCGATCTTTTCTCTCAGCTTTCGGATATGAACCATCACGGTGTTGTTATCACCATATGATGGGACGCCCCATACTTTCTCATAGATTTGATCTTTTGAAAGAACCACATTCGGATGATCACAAAAGTACTTCAGCAAGGAGAGAAGCTGGGCTGAGCATGCAGTCACCTCTCCTCTTACTTTCAATTCGGCTGAATGAGGATGATAGGAGAAATGGGCATATTCATATCGGCTTTGGGCATCATCTTGGTCTTCCTGCAAGGAGATATAAGTTCGGTTTAAGTGAGCCTTAATTCTAGCCACTAGCTCTAGCGGGTTAAATGGTTTTGTAATGTAATCATCTGCCCCCTGCGCAAAGCCGGTCAGTTTATCTACATCAGACGTTCTTGCAGTTAAATAGAAAATGGGCGCTTTCGTATATTTTCTCATTTCAGGAAGAACATCAAAGCCAGACTTACCAGGCATCATCACGTCTAGAAGTAAGAGGTGGATGTCCTCGTTTTTGACAATATCTAGTGCTTCATCTGCATGGTAGGCTTTATATATATGCTTGAATCCTTCTTTTTTTAATATGCGTTCAACCATTTTGACAATTGCTTCTTCGTCATCTGCAATCAATATTTTTGCTGTTTCCACGCATCTCTTTCCTTTCTAGCTATGATCTCTAACCGTATATTACCATTGTCTAAAGTAAAAAAGTACCTCTTTTCTGCATAAAAGCGAAAAATATCAACTGGAGAAAATGGAAACACTAGGTATTTTCGAGGACACAAAAAAACCCGGTAGTCACACCGAGTTCCTTGTCCATCTATTATCCATTCACAGCTTCTAGCTTTCTTTCATGATTCATTAAGTCATATGTTAAACAGATCGGCTTATTTGTTCTAGGATCAAGTACAATTTCTGCATCAATGTGGAATACCTGACCAAGCACCTCTTTGGTCATGACCTCATGAGGCGACCCATCTTTGATAACTTTTCCTTGATTGAGGGCAATCATGTAATGAGAAAAACGTGCCGCATGATTTAAATCATGAATGACCATCAACACAGTTCGTCCCTGCTCTCTGTTTAACCGTTCTAACAGCTGAAGAATTTCGAGCTGATGTGCAAGGTCCAAATACGTCGTCGGCTCATCCAATAGAAGCAGTTCTGTTTCCTGGGCAAGTGCCATCGCAATCCATACACGCTGACGCTGTCCACCAGAAAGTGCTTCAATTGGCCGGTCATGAAAAGCAATCATACCCGTTTCTTCAAGTGCCCATCTGATGATTCGTTTATCTTCATTTGATAAGCGTCCAAATCCATTTTGATGCGGGAAACGTCCATATGACACAAGCTCATAGACTGTCAGCCCGCTTGGTGCTTCGGGAGTCTGCGGTAAGATCGCCATTTGTTTTGAAATTTCTTTTGTTGGCGTTTGATGGATGGCCTGGCCATTTAAGTAAACAGCTCCTTGATTGGACTTCATGATACGGGACATTGTTTTTAAAATCGTTGATTTCCCGCACCCATTCGGTCCAATCAATGTCGTCACCTTGCCTTTTGGGATACTGATATTTAAATCGTCTACAATCAAACGGTCATTATAACCAATACAAAGCTTTTCTGTTTCGAGCGATTTCATATGTTGTACTCTCCTTCCTTCTTAGTTCGTTTTCATCAATAAGTAAATGAAGTAAGGTGCGCCTAAAGCCGAAACGACAAGACCAACTGGCACCTCTGATGGTGCAAGTATGACGCGGCCAAGTGTATCTGCCAGTAATAATAACAATGCGCCAATCAACGCGGAGGCTGGTATCATTCCTTGATGCTTTGGTCCAACAAGCTTTCTCGCCAAGTGCGGTGCGGCTAACCCTAAGAACGAGATACTACCTGCAACAGCGACACTAGCACCTGCTAATGCAACAGCAATCAGCATAAAAAAGCTTCTTTCTTTATGAACCGAAATCCCTAAGCCGTAGGAAAGCTGGTCACCCAAATTCATGATATTTAAGTAGCGTGCTCTTACAACCGCTAATACAAGGAAAATCAGCATCCATGGCAGGACAGCCAGGACATACGTCCAGCTTGAGCCCCAAATGCTTCCAGATAACCACACAATGGCTTGGTTAAAATCATTTGGGCTCATTTTTAATTGAATCACCACAATCGCTGCTGAAAATGCAGCATTGACGCCAATACCAGTTAAGATCAAACGAACAGGTGTGATGCCCTTTTTCCACGCTAACACATAGATGAGAAATGCAGCAAAGCCTGCACCTACAAAAGCGAAGAGCGGCAGTACAAAGATCGTAAAATCACCTAGGTTTGACATCGTACCTTGGAAAGCAAAAATAAACAAAACCACTGCAAAGCCTGCGCCCGCATTGACACCAAGAATGCCTGGATCGGCTAAACCGTTCTGAGAAACACCTTGCCAAATCGCTCCTGATACAGCGATAGAAGCGCCAACAAGTAAAGCGATGACCATTCTTGGAAGTCTGAACTCGAATAATACAAGCTCATCCATTTCACTTCCGAATCCAAAAAATGTTTTCAATGTATCCATCGGAGAAATGCGAATTTCTCCGGTATTTAAACTAATAAGGAACACAGCCACGATCGCCAAAAAGATCATGAGCATCGTTCGTTTGTATTTCTTTTTCTTTGCCTGCTGCACCATTTCCATCTAAATCCCGCTCCTTTCACGTCTAGCTAAATATAAGAAGAAAGGAACGCCTATAATTGCAGTAATGGCACCGACTGGCGTTTCAAATGGGGCATTGACCAGCCTTGCAGCAATGTCTGCATAAATTAACAGAACCGCCCCTAAAATAGCTGAGCATGGGATAATCCATCGATAGTCAACTCCGACCAAGAAACGAGTGACATGAGGAATCACAAGCCCGATAAAGCCAATAGAACCGGCCACTGAGACAGCAGCACCTGTTAGAAGAATGACGACCAATATTCCAAGTACCTTGACAGTTTTCGTGTACTGTCCAAGCCCTTTTGCCAATTCATCACCTAAGCTGAGAACAGTGATCGAGCGGGCAAGAATCATTGCGATGATCAGCCCCGCAACCGCAACTGGAATGATGACCTTAATATTGCTCCAATTCACACCAGCCACGCCGCCAGCATACCAAAAGCTCATGTCTTGAGCGACGTCAAACCGGATGGCAATTGCTGAGGAGATGGAGCTTAAAAGTGCCCCAACAGCCGTACCAGCTAGTGCGAGCTTCACTGGGGTCAATCCACCTTTTGAAAGAGTACCGACACCAAACACAATAGAGGCAGCGAGTGCCGCACCAACAAATGACCAAAGAATTAATGTAAAAGAAGATTGTCCTGGGAAAAAAGCAAACGCAATGGCAATCGCAAATGCAGAGCCATTTGTCACACCCATAATTTCAGGAGACGCAAGCGCATTTCTTGTCATGCCTTGCATAATAGCCCCCGATACGGCTAAAAAGGCACCGACGAGTGCTGCTCCAATTGTACGAGGCAGCCTTAATTCCCGGATGATTTGATGTGAAGTTTGTTGTGGATCAAAATAAAAAATGGCTTCCCACACAGTGTGCAAATGAATGTTTGCCGCTCCTAATGATACCGATAAAAAAAGACCAAATGCTAAAGCGATGATTCCTATGATGACAACAGCTGCTGTTCCAAAGGGCTTTGTGACAATATCCATTGCATCGTCTTTGGCCGGCAGCTGTTTATTCGATTGTGAGCCCAAAACCAGTCTCTTCCTTTCCGTTCAAATCTATTCCTCATTAGTGATAATGATTATCAATCTCGAAGTCTAGTATATCACTTTCTTTTCTTTTTGAAATCATTGTTCTGAACATTTTCTTTATTTTCATCAAAAAACCGTGAGAAATTTACCATTTTTCTTTAGACCCTAAAATAGCCGATGCATTTTTCATCCCATCATGTTACGATACAATTGAAATTGAGAATCATTATCACAATAAAGTGAATAGGAGAGAATCTTTGTGAAAAAACGATCTGGATTTCTTTTGATTTCCTTAGCCATTCTTATGCTGTTTACAGCTGCTTGCGGCAGCACTTCAAATAAAAAATCTGGCGCCAACCAGAATGACACAATCACTTATCAAGATGTCAAAGGTGAAGTCAAACTCCCTAAAGATCCGAAACGAATTGTGCTTCTGGCAGAAAGCTACTACGGTGACCTCGTGACACTTGGCAAGACGCCGATTGCTGCAACTGCGTCCATCTTTAAAAACCCTTTCTATAAAGGCAAAACGGATGGTGTCAAAAACCTTGGAACAACCCCTTCTGTCGAAAAGGTCGCCGCTTTGAATCCAGATATGATTATTGCTTGGGAAGAAGACGAGAAATTTGATCAATACAAAAAAATTGCGCCAACCGTTGCCATTAAATACAATCAATATTCCTTTAAAGATCAACTAAAAGAATTCGGTAAAATGACAGGTACACCGAAAAAAGCAGCAGAATGGATCACGAAATGGGACACCAAAATTGCTGAGGTAAAGCCTAGAGTAACAAAAGCGGTCGGCAGCAAAACCGTTTCAATCGTGTCACCTTTTGATAAAGGTATCTATATCTTTGGAAACACCTTTGCACGCGGAGGCGAAATTATTTATGACGAGTTGAAATTACGTGCGCCAAAGGCAGTTAAAAAAGATGCCATCGACAGTGGGGTCGGCTATGCAAACATTTCCCTTGAAAAGCTGCCAGAATACGCAGGCGACTATATTTTCACTAGTCCATGGAGCGGTTCAAAAAGTAAAGGAGACCAGGTGTATGAAAGCAGCATTTGGGCATCACTTCCTGCTGTACAAAATAAACACGTATTTGAAATCGATCCTGTCGGTTACTTCTTTAATGACCCAGTGTCACTAGAAGGACAGCTTGAGTTTATTGTGGACCGTTTAACATCTGCATCATAAAAAAACGTTTCTCCACAAGTGAAGAAACGTTTCCCTTATTCTGTTCCTTTGGCAAATCCTTTTGACATGAATGGATAAAGCAAAATACCTACTAAGAACAGACCGATGCCAAGTCCAAATGTTTTCAAATCAGCTGTTCCAGAAATAATGACCCAAGCGGAATACCCCATCGCTACAAGTGCAATGATTCCGTCTCTTGTTCGCTTCCCTTTTTGAAGATCATACGTGTCACCTTGCATGATGACTTTAAAGCTATAGATCGAAGACACAATATACGGAATGAGATACGCAAGTGTCGCTGATGTCGTTAAAAAGGTAAAAGCTTCATTAATCGTTCGAGACATTACTGAGAAAATAAACAGCTGTGACATAATGTTTGTAACCGTTAAAGCAAAAACAGGACTGCCTTTTTTGTTTGTTTTTGCAAATACTGCCGGGAAATCGCCAGCCTTTGCTGCTTGATACGGTACTTCTGAACCAAGTAAGATCCAGCCGAGCATCGAACCAAATAAACAAATAATCGCAAGCAATGCCATTACAATTCCGCCAGCCGGTCCAATAATGAGCTGAAGCACGTCAACGAATGGTTTATCTGAGCCTTGCAACTGATCGTGCGGTAGGACGCCCATTGTAATCAAAGTAATAACCATGTAGATAGAAAGTGCAATTAAAAGACCTGTAATCGTTGCACGTTTCACATCGCGCTGCGAGGACGCTCTTCCTGATAAAATGACAGCAGATTCGATGCCAATAAATGCCCATAGTGTGGAAATGGCCGCATGATGAATTTGGCCTCCAAGTCCGAGCATTCCTTCGCCTTCTGCTGCAACTGGGAAGTAATAATGTTCAAATAATGCCGTTTGGAATGCAAATAATCCCGCAACAATAAAAAGGACGAATCCAAGTACCTTTGAAAAGGTCGTAATAAAGTTTAATTTACTTGCAGCACTTAAGCTTGTAATTAAGATAGTATGTGTTCCCCAAAGAAGAATGGTACATACAATAAACGTTGTCAGCTGACCAAGTGTGATCGCTTCTTTTCCAAAGGTGAAAATCTCCGTCTTCACTGTGAGAATAGGAAAAAATGTCGTTAAATAACCGGCAAGACTCGTAATAATCGCGACATTACTAATCCAGCTTGCTACCCAATATCCCCAAACCATTGTAAAACTGGCCGCTTTCCCTTTTTTCGGATCGTTAAAAAGCGCTCTTGCATAACTTTGTGGTCCAGCCGTTAGCTGCGGCTTATGAATGGACAAATGCCCAAAAACAAGTGCAATCATCAGCACACCGCCACCTGTGACAAGCCATGCCATCGTCACACCTAAAGGACTCGCATGCTGGGCAAGCGTACTTGGCAGCATAAAGATGCCTGAACCTACCATATTTCCGACGACAAAAGCCGTCAATAACCAAAAACCCCATTTTTTTGTCTGTTCCATTTCCGTACCTCCGTTATATTCACTTCGGACCAGACCCGGCAGTATCTTCATTGATATATTTGTGAAGCAATGACTTGTATTCTTTATGTTCATCATGGGTCACTTTCTTAACAGCATACCCTTATCTTCGGTACTCAGAACATAAAAAAAAGCCTGAACAACAGTCCATGCTTTTCAAAACATACACCTTGATCTCCGGATAGCCCTCCACGCTTCAAAGACGTGGCAGTCCTGCATTTATTCAATGCAGACCCAGCATAAAGAAAGTTGGAGCTCTCTCTACACTTCGGCGCTGATGCCTTTTTTCTCATGATCTTCGATTCCATCTCTCCCATGAGTGACTCATCATCCGCGCAACCTCTACCTCACTGAGACATAGCGTGAGGATTTCTATTCATTTTTACTACACGAAGGTTATCAAACATTCTCACTTCTGTCAAAGGGAAAAACATAGAAAAAAGGCAGAGAATCATTTCTCTGCCCTATACCTGCTTATTGATCATTGTTTTTCTTCTTTTGTACAGCTTCCTGAAGCGGATCGCCTGCTAGCTCTTTGCTTGCTTCTTCTAACAGCTGATCTACTTGCTTGTGATCTTTCTCGCTTTTCGCCTTTTTATCCTTTTGGAAAAATGACATCGCTGTTTCCTCCCTTTTCATAAAATGCGGTTGCCTGTTTAATTTGTGCTACAGTGCGCCGCATTATACAAAGTGGAAAGGCTCAATCATCTTGAAAGGTCTGTCTCATTTTTTGCAGGTACGTCAAAAAGGTTTTTAAGTCTTCCTTTGTGAAGTCTGACATCATATGCTGAATCACCTTTCCGAAAAGACGTGTATGCTTCTCATAAATCGCCTGCCCTTTTTCGGTGGCTTCTAAACGGACGAGCGAGGGGTCGTCTTTGTCCCGTTCTCTCTGAATATAGCCCTGCTCACATAATTTATTGAGTGCAATGGAGGCTGCACCTGGGTTTAAAGAGAGTCTTTGTTTCAGCTCTTCGGCATGTGATACTTTGCCTTGTATCAAAATAGAAAGAGCATATATCTGCGGAGGCGTGATGTCTTTTTCTAACTCAAGTAACTTGCGGTTTAATTTACGGCTGACTTCATAATGTACAAGAACAATTTCTTTTAAAATGTCTGCATTACCCATCCGAATCGCATCCTTATCGTTAGTATCAACATGACTTCCCCCTTATTATAGAATGTTTTTCCAATCAGCCAACCCTTTTGTCTTCTTTTTCTTTAGAAATAAGCCTTGCTGAATGAATTCACCCTTGATATAGTGGGTACTTGAACAAAAGATAGAACAGGAGTACGCATCATGACAGGAAAAACACATATTATGGGCGGAATCGCCGCCTCAACAGCCGTCGCCTACTACTACGGATTCGACCCAGTCATCATGGCTGCAGCTGGATCGGCAGGTGCTTTGATCCCCGACCTTTGCCATACAAAAAGTAAAATCGGTAGAAAATTTCCGCTGCTCTCGGCAATGATCAGCAGCGTATTCGGTCATCGCACGTTCACTCACAGTTTATTATTTCTGCTGATCATTTATTTTCTCGCGACAACATACATACCAAATGACAGCCTAAGTATCGGTTTACTAGTTGGAATGACGAGCCACCTTATCCTTGATGCTGGAACAGTAAACGGCATTAAATTTTTATTTCCAGCTTCCATTAAAGTGCGTCTCCCCTTCTATGTCAAAACAGGCAGCACAGGAGAACAAGTCGTACTAGCTGCTCTCACTGTCGTCACCTGCTATTACATCGCCGTCATCTGCGGCATATCTATCCCCATTCAGTTCTAACAGAATAAAAAAGAGTTTTGCGAAAAAATAAGATATCAATTGATCATTCCTCATTTTTTTAGTAGGTTTAAGATAAGTGTTTTTGCCTTGCAGCTGAATACAGAATGATGAGGAGATACATAAATGAAAGCGTTTTTCAAAAATCACTGGTTTTTAGTGTATTCCATCCTCTTCATGTGGATGAAAACATACATCATTTATCAACTAGGATTTCACATACGAACGGCCAATCTGTTTCATGAATGGCTGCTTTTGATCAATCCACTTAGCTTTCTACTCCCTTTGTTTGGGATAGCTCTTTTTTTAAATGAAACCAAACAAAAGGTCTTTTTATTGACTGCAAATTTTATTCTTACGGCGATTCTTATATCGAATACGATCTTTTATGGTTTTTACATTGATTTCATTACCATTCCCGTGCTATTCCAAGCGAAGAACATGGGAGATATGGGCAGCAGTATGACGGAATTATTCCACCCGCTCTTTTTGCTGATGCTCGTTGATTTTGTTGTACTTGCTTGGCTGCTCAAGCGCAAACCATTAGCCCCAAAAGCGTCATACAAGACGATCAAAACATTTTATGCGATCTGTTGCAGCTTCCTATTGTTTCATGTCAGCTCAGCTATGATGGATCACCCTCGATTTCTGACAAGCTCTTATGATCGTGAAGTCATTGTCAGAAACCTCGGGCTGTTCCAATTCCATCTGTATGACGGTGCTGCCCAAACGGCACGCATTGGACAAAAGGCCTTTGCAGATGAAGATACGCTTTCTACTGTAGCAAACTACACAAAGGCTGATTACAGCGGACCAAACGAAGAGTACTTCGGACTTGCTAAAGACAAAAACGTTGTGTTCATTTCACTTGAATCCACGCAGCAATTTGTCATGAATCAAAAGGTAAATGGACAATATATGACTCCCTTTTTAAATCAATTGGCTAAAAAGAGTTTTTATTTTGATGAATTTTATCAGCAGACAGAGCAGGGGAAGACGTCCGATTCAGAGTTTATTGTCGCTAATTCCCTCTATCCTTCTAGCAGCGGCGCTGTTTTTTTCACAGCGAGTGACAATGAATATGACACGTTATACAAGCAGTTGAAAAAAGAAAACTATCAATCCGTCCAATTTCATGCAAATAATAAAACGTTTTGGAATCGTGATGTGATGTATGAATCTCTAGGAATTGATCGTTTTTATGATGTCGATTCATATCATGTCAATGAACTGAATTCCACTGGCTGGGGCTTAAAGGATATCGACTTCTTTGATCAATCCGTTGATCATTTAAAAAAGTTGAAGCAGCCTTATTACAGTACGTTTATTACTTTGACCAACCATTTTCCATTTGAAATTGACCCGAAGGATCAGTTTATTGATGAATATGATTCGTCCAGTACCATTTTAAATCGCTATGTGACGACCGTCCGCTATCAAGATGAAGCGATTAAGACATTTTTTGACCGTATGAAAGAAGAAGGATTGTATAACAATACGATGTTTGTCCTCATGGGTGACCATTATGGCATCTCTGAGGCACATCATGAGGCAATGGCACAGTTGCTTAATAAAGAGGAAATCACACCGTTTGATGCGGTCAAACTGCAGCGTGTTCCCTTTTTAATTTACATTCCTGGTGTCACGGATCAAGCACCGCAGACGATTTCTGAAACAGCTGGTCAAATAGACGTAAAGCCAACACTTCTTCACTTACTAGGGATTGAAACGAAGGATTCCATTCAATTCGGCAATGATTTATTTTCAAATGAACGAACGCCTTTCGCTGTACTGAGAAACGGGAACTTTATTACAGATGATTATCTTTATACAAAAAACACCTGCTATGATCAAAAAACAAAAGAACCCGTGAAGCAGGATGAGGTATGTCAGCCTTATATCGAAAAAGCCAATAAAGAGCTCTCCTTATCAGACAAGGTGATCAATGGGAATTTGCTGCGTTTTTATCAGCAGTAAACAGGATAGAACGATCTCCTTAGTCGTCACGCTAAAAGTCGCCATTTGGCGGCTTTTTCTTTTCTCTTTTTGCTGAAAGCCTATGAATGCTCAAATAAGTTTGCTTATAATAAAGGGAACTACATGATATTGAATGATAAGAGGTGTGAACATGAAGTATACATTCTTAGCCCTCATCTCCATATGTTTGCTCCTGAGTGGATGCCAAACAGAGATGAAGCCATCTAATTCGAATAAAAAAACAGAGCTTGTGATTTCAGCAGCGGCAAGTCTTCAGGATGCACTAAAGGAAATTGAAGTCTCCTTTCACAAACAGCATCCACATGTGACATTAACGAATAACTTCGGATCATCCGGCGCATTGAAGCAGCAAATCGCTCAAGGAGCAAAAGCGGATCTCTTTTTCTCAGCAGCTGAAGAGCCCTTTGATGAACTTGTTCAATCTGGAGACATTGATCAAGATTATATCAAGGACGCCATTCAAAATGAGCTAGTCCTTATTGTGCCAAAAGATGGCTCTTCCTCTATTAAAAGCTTTCAAGACGTCCAGCACATAAAAGGAAAGATTGCTCTTGGCACACCTGAATCGGTTCCTGCTGGTACATATGGAAAAGAGATCTTCACAAAACTGAACATATGGGACCAAGTGAAAAAGAATGCTGTCTATGCCAAAGATGTACGACAAGTTCTAAGCTACGTTGAAACTGAAAATGTCGAAGCAGGTGTTGTGTATAAAACAGACGCCCTCGTCTCCAAAAAGGTAAAGATTGCAGCTGAAGCAAATTCGGACATGCACTCTCCGGTTATATATCCAGTAGGGATTGTCAAAGGGACAAAACATCTAACGGAAGCCAAGGCCTTTTTTCAATTTCTTCAATCTGATAAAGCCACATCCATTTTTAAGAAATACGGCTTTCAAGTGTCGTAATGCCTATGCTCACTGAAGACTTTCTATCACCCATTTGGCTGTCCGTTCAAGTGGCCATCGTTAGCGGACTGTTGGCCACTGTCTTTGGCACAACGATTGGCTTCTGGATGAAGCGAACAACTTTTAAAGGGAAAATGATTGTGGAAACGCTCCTGATGATGCCGCTCGTTCTCCCGCCAACAGTCGTTGGCTTTTTATTGCTCGTCGTATTCGGAAAGCATAGTGTAATAGGGGGCGTGATTGAATGGATCTTCCATCAGCCGGTCATTTTCACATGGTGGGCGGCGGTCATTGCTTCGACAGTCGTGGCATTCCCGCTCATGTATCAATCAGCAAAGGCTGGCTTTTCTACAGTTGAGTCAGATATTGAAGGGGCTGCAAAAGTAGATGGCGCTCATTCATTCCAAGTCTTTGCCTATATTACGGTACCTCTTGCCCTGCCATCCCTCTTGTCAGGCAGCATCCTCAGCTTTGCAAGAGCCCTTGGAGAATTCGGAGCGACCTTAATGTTTGCCGGCAACATCCCAGGAAAAACCCAAACACTCCCAACCGCTATTTATGTGGCGATTGATTCTGGACGCATGGAGCTTGCTTGGGCATGGACGATTTGTATTGTGATTTTATCTTTTATTATGCTCTTGGCTGTGCGAAGAAGCAGTACATAAAAAATCCTCTTTCTCACATGAGAAAGAGGATTTTTTTCATTTATTCAAACCCAACCGTCATCGTCTCTGGATTCGAGCCGACGCGCTCGTTATTGTTTAATGCATCGATTTTTTCCATGTCTTCTTTTGAAAGTTCGAAATCAAAAATATCTGCATTTTGTTTAATGCGTTCTTCGTTGATTGATTTAGGAATCGTCACGACGCCGCTTTGCAGATCCCAGCGCAAGATGACCTGCGCAACAGATTTGTTGTAGCGTGCAGCCATGTCCTTTAATACGTCATGATCTAATAGCTTTCCTTGCATGAGCGGAGACCATGCTTCAATTTGAATGCCTTTTTCTTTTGCGTATTGACGCAGTTCGACAAGTGTCAGTTTCGGATGAAATTCAACTTGGTTCACGGCTGGAACAACCTCAGCATCTTTTAACAGCTCTTCTAAATGCTGAATGTAGAAGTTACTGACGCCAATGGCTCTCACTTTCCCATCCTTGTAAAGCTTCTCAAGCGCACGCCATGTGTCTTTAAATGTTTCTGCATTTGGGCCAGGCCAATGAATCAAATAGAGGTCTAAGTAATCAAGACCTAGTCGATTCAAGCTTGCGTCAAATGCAGCCAGTGCTTTGTCATAGCCTTGATCCGTATTCCATACTTTAGACGTAATGAACAAATCTTCTCGTTTCACGCCAGATTCTTTAATCGCTTTGCCTACGCCTGTCTCATTTTTATAAACGGCAGCCGTATCAATACTGCGGTATCCGTTTCGTATGGCTGCTTTTACGGCATCTACCACTTGATTGCCGTCCTCCACTTTGAATACACCTAAACCAAACCAAGGCATTTCCACTCCGTTATTCAGTGTTACGGTATCATTCAAGCTTTTAACCATTTTAACAACCACCTTTTTCATAGATTCCATCTTTTTCATTATCTCACGTTGTCCATTAAAACTCTATTATCAGGCGTTTTTCTTCGCTTCGATGGCTAACAGCAAAGCTCCTGTCATGCCGGCCTTGTCCTCAAGTCCAGGAGAGACAATGTATGTATCAAGCGGCGGCAGGTCTACATAATCATTGAGATACGCAGCAAGCTTCTCTCGAATTAGTGGAAACAGCTGTTTTTGCTTCATGACGCCCCCGCCCATAATGATGCGCTCTGGGCTTAAAATGAGCGAGTATTGCATCAGTGCCTGCGCCAAATAATCGGCTTCAAGTGCCCAAACTGCTTCTTCCTCTGTGAGCTCTTTGGCAGATTTCCCCCACCTTTTCTCAATCGCTGGGCCAGCTGCCAGTCCTTCTAAACACGTTCCATGCGCTGGGCAGACTCCTTCAAATGGGTCTGATTCATGCTGCCTGACAAGGATGTGCCCCATCTCTGGATGCGAATGACCGTGAAGAAGCTCGTTTTTTACAATAGCGCCAGCACCGATCCCCGTACCAACCGTGATATACATACAGCTATTCAGCCCTTTGGCTGCTCCTTTTGTTAATTCACCTAAAGCTGCCGCATTGACATCTGTTGTAAAAGATACTGGGACTTCTAATTGCTTCTCTAGCTCTGGGATGAACGGGTAATGCTTCCACTCTACTTTCGGCGTGTTCATGATATAACCATAAGAAGGGTCGTCCTTTTGGACACAAATCGGTCCAAAGGAGCCGACCCCTATTGCTTCAATGTCATGCTGCTCGAAAAATGGGATGAGCTTTTGTAATGTTTTTTCTGGGTGCTCTGTAGGAATCGTCATTTCTTCGAGAATGTCCCCGTGCTCATTGCCAATTGCACAACAAAACTTTGTACCGCCAGCTTCAATTGCTCCATAATACGCCATCATTGATCTCCCCCTGCTTGTTCTCTTTCTTCATCATAAAACATAGGGAAAAAGATGACAACATTACGTATTGGTCAAGAGAACAGCTTCCATATCATTGATATACTCCCTTAAATGATGGGCAATATCACGATTGATTTCACCATTTTCATACAAAGTTTGAATTTCATTTCGAATCGTCTGTACAGCTTGGAAGTTAAGCTCTTTTTTCTTCCGGTCAAACGAACGATCTTTTTGCTGAAAGAAGCTTGGACCGTGTTCACATCGATAAATGACTTGGTTGTAAAAGCCAATCACTTGGTGACACGTTTGTTTATTTTCATCGGTCATATGCTGTTTGATCGAGTCCACAGCAGCCTCTGCCGTTTTCTTACGGATTTGCTTGTACGAGTCTTCGTTTTCTAAAATACCGCTGGAAACGAGCTGATTCGGTCGCCATAATTGGAGCCATTGAAGCAAGCGCAGGAACTTCACTTTTGAAAAACGAATTTTGAAGGAGTTTGAATACAGCATTTCCAGCTCATGAAATCTCTCCTGTAGCTCATAGGCTTCTTCTTTATCTAATTTCTCTTCATCAATTAATTGCTGAAGCTTCATTTGTTCTGCTTTAATTCCATGCAATCTGATTTTTCGTTCCTGTCTTCTCATCCCGAATTGGTACGGCTCACGCTGGATATTACGCAGCTTCATTCGGTAATCATTAATGAGTGCTAGAGACACTTCCCTGTTGTCTTCATTCATTCCTTCTCTTAAGGTTTTAATGGCACTTCTCAGCAGCTTCCGTTTCGCATGCTGAACCTTTGTATCCAAATCCACGGCGATTTGCTTGTCTTTTTTCTCAGATAAAAGAGGCAATAATACACTAGCTAAAATGAGTGTACATAAAATGACTCCTGCTGCGAGGAAAATAATCAAATGCCGCTCGGGGAATGGTGATCCGTCCGCAAGCGTAAATGGTATTGAGAAGGCACCAGCTAAAGTGACAGCACCACGAACACCAGAGAATGTCATCAGCATCGAAGCACGCAGCTTCGGTTTTTTCACATTCTGCTTTTTCGTTACACTCCAGTTACCTGCCCAGAAGAGCCATACCCATAAGAATCTCAGGATCATGAGACATAGCGTGATGATTAAGATGTAACTGATGACCTGCATATTATTAAACGCTTCATCCTGGAAAATCACTGTCGATACATCAGGAATCTGCAATCCAAGAATAACGAAAACAAGTCCGTTTAAAATAAATAAAATAATATTCCAAGTGTTTGATGAAGCAATTTGCAGTTTGGCTAAATTTGCTTCCATTCGATCCTGCTCAATAGCGTGTGTCACACCGCCAGCAACAACGGCTAAAATACCGGATACACCAATTTCTTCAGCTGCTAAATAGATGACAAATGGTGTAAGGATTTGCAGAATGATATGCATCGTGACATCGTCCATTCCTAAACGGCGGAGAAAATAGCGAAAACGAATGATAAAAAAGGATAGAATAAATCCAGTCAATAGACCACCTGCTGCAATTAGGACAAAGCTAAAGGATGCCTCAGCAATTGAAAAAGCGCCAGTTACTGTTGCTGCAATGGCAAATTTAAAGGCAACAAGTCCTGATGCATCGTTCATTAATCCCTCGCCTTCCAGCAATCTCATGATGCCCTTTGGCATGTTCACACGGCTGGAAAGAGCACTGACTGCTACCACATCTGTCGGTGATAAAATCGCTGCAAGCGCAAATGCGGCTGGAAGCGGAATGCTTGGGATCATCCAATGGATGGTATATCCCGCGACAATGACTGTCGCAAAAACTAACCCTAGGGCTAACAGAAGAATCGGCGCTCTTAATTTCCACAGCTCGTCCCTTGGGGTACGCTTCCCGTCATTAAATAACAGCGGCGCAATGAATAAAACGAAGAATAGTTCAGGATTTAAAGAAATATGTAAACCTGAAGGAAAAGCTGCCACCAGTATTCCTAAGCCCACTTGAATTAACGGGACTGGAATAAAGGGGACAAAACGATTGATAATATTAGATGATGCAATGAGTGCAAGTAGTACGAGCACTGCCAAAAAAATCTCCACTAGTACGTGTCCCTCCTATTTTAATTTTTTCGTCAAGTTTTGCTTACATGCAAAGATGTGTTCATTTCGAGTTGATTCATCCGTCCGATCATAGGAGCTTCTTTAGTATTCCGCAAAATGTGAAACCAACACATAACAATCCATCTAGGCAAAAAAAGGCTGAATCCAGATATTCAGCCAGCTGACAAAATTTTCATCATATGTATTGTTCCAATGATGAACAAAAAGACCCTGCTTTTATTTTACACGAAAACTCCATTACCTGCTGACATCCAGCTCGTATCAAACACAAAAAAAAGAGCGAAATCGCTCTTTTCTCGTTTTACCCTTTATTTAAAAAATAAGACCTAGCGGGAAGCCGCCATTTGAATAGATAGGAACAAACCCTGCATACGACGAGGATGAGAAACAGCAAATACAAAGCAATCTCTCCTTGTGCTAAACCGAGTCCTACGAGTAAGCCGCCAAGTGCTGCCCAGACTGCGTAAATCTCCGCTTTTAGCACAAGCGGCTTTCGCCCTGCCAATAAATCACGCACAATTCCGCCACCGCTTCCAGTCAGAATGGCTGCCACAATGACCGCACTGAGCGGAAGCTCTCTTTGCACAGCAAATAATGCACCTTGAATCGCAAACGCTGCTAAGCCAATCGCATCCGAGAAATTCCCCCATGTGCTCCAGTGCTTGAGCAAAAGCTTTGGAAAAAGAAACACAATCGTAATGGATACAAGAGCAATGGTAAACATCTTGCCCTGTGACCATAAAGCAGACACCGGAAGACCGATTAATAGATTCCGAATCGCTCCACCGCCAAATGCTGTCACAATCCCTAAAATGTACACACCAAGAATATCGTACTCTTCCTCCATTGCCACTATCGCACCACTAATGGCGAATGCGATAATACCAATGATACTTAAGACTTCCCATGCCATTTTCCGCTTATCTCCTTACATGATCTGATCATCTAACACTACTCCCTTAATGTATATCTGACATAAGCGAAAAGCAATACAAATTTTCTTTAAATTTTATCTTTTTGCAAAAATAAAAAATAGCCTGCTAAAAAGCAGGCTATCTCTCAATCTTCTTTTGCATTTAACAGCAGCATACTGATGATGATCAGAATAAATGCAATAAGTGCTAACAGCGGAATGGTGATAAAACCAAACCAGTTCAAATAATCAACAGAACAAGGAATACCGCTGAGGCAAGGGCGAATCGACGCAAAGCCTGGGATCTTTTGTTCCATATAATGATAGATGGAAAAGCCAGCACCGATCACAGCCAAAGGCAGTACGTAATACTTCACTTTGACATCACCCCGGAACGTAGCAATTCCAAGTAAAAGCACGAGCGGGTACATGAAAATGCGTTGGAACCAGCACATATCGCATGGAATAAACTTCTTAATTTCACTTAAATACAGGCTGCTCATCGTCGCAACGATCGAGACAATCCAAGCACTGTACAAGTAAATAAGCTTATTCTTCATGATTTCTTCCCTTTGAGCTCTTGATCAATTAATTCTTTGATTTCATCATAGTCATAGAAGTTTTGAACTTGTTTATTGTTAATCAAAATCGTTGGTGTTGAATTCACTTTGTATTTGTTCACAAGCTGATCGTCTGTGTTCAGCTGCGGCTGATACGTTTTCTTTGATAGGTTATCTTTGAGTTTGTCCGTATCAATTTTTGTTGTCTTTTTCGCTAATTCAGTCAGCTTAGCAGGCGTAACCCATTCTGCTTCACTATCTGGCTGTGCTTGATAGACAGCTTCATGGAATGCCCAGAAGTTTTTTGGATCTTCTTTCCATACTTCTTCAGAAGCTAGTGCTGCTAACACTGCGCCATCTCCATGAACAGGCAGTGGCAAGTTAATAAATGAAAATGATACATCGCCTTTATCTATGTAGTCTGCTTTCAGTTTTGGGAAAATGTCTGTTTCGAATGATTTACATGACGGACATTTGTAGTCCCCAAACTCGACAATTTGCACCGCTGCGTTTTTGTCTCCTATGACAGGCTGTCCTTTAATCGAAGGCTTACTGTCAACTGTTTGTGCTTCTTGGCTGTTCTTGTTTCCAATCACAACAAATATACCGATGAGAAGAGCTGCGATAATGGTTAAAATGACAGCAAATTTAATGGATGAAGATTGATTATTTTTCTTACTCACATAAGCACCTACCTTATCTTTATCATTCCTTTAAAAAAGAAGTTGGATAATAGCTTAGAAAAATGCCATTATCCAACTTCTTCTATTTTAACAAGAGGGGGTCCATTATGAAAGATGGTATTCATGAAATTTTCCTTACAATTTTATTTCATGACCCTCATCGCATTTAAAACAGCGAGTACGGTGACACCGACATCCGAGAAGACCGCTTCCCACATCGTCGCAATTCCGAATGCTCCAAGTAATAAGAAAACGCCTTTGACACCAAGGGCAAATGCGATATTCTGCCATACAATCCTTCTTGTTCGTTTTGCGACAGCGATGGCTTCTGCTACCTTTGATGGCTGGTCCGTCATGATGACGATATCAGCGGCTTCGACAGCTGCATCTGAACCAAGCCCGCCCATTGCAATTCCTATGTCTGCTCTTGCTAATACCGGTGTATCATTAATGCCGTCCCCAACAAATAATAGCTTTTCTTGAGGCGCTTTTTTCTGATCAATTTCTTCTAATTTTGTTACTTTATCCTGCGGTAATAATTCTGCATGTACTTCATCAATGCCAATTTGCTTAGCGACCGCAGTTCCGACTTGCTTAGCATCACCAGTGAGCATGACGGTTTGAATACCAGACGCTTTTAGAGCAGAAACGGCTTCGATTGCATCGTCCTTCAATTCATCTGCGATCAAGATTGATCCGGCAAACTCACCGTTAATTGCCATGTACACAACGGTTCCGCTTCTTTTTTCTTTTTCATACGCAATACCTTCTCGCTCCATCAAGCGGTAATTTCCCGCTAAGACGTGAGAACCGCTGATGGTCGCTTTAATTCCATGTCCCGCGATATCCTCATATGCTTCGATCTGACTTTCATCAAGCGGTGAGCTGTACGCCGCTTTAATCGATTCTGCAATAGGATGAGAGGAATGGGCTTCTGCTAGTGCTGCAAAAGAAAGCAGCTCTTCTTCTGACCACTTGTCACTGGCTGTGACAATATTGGTCACTGTAAAGTTTCCTTTTGTAAGCGTGCCCGTCTTATCAAATACCGCATATTTCACAGAATTCAATGCTTCTAAATAGTTACTGCCTTTGACAAGGATGCCTCGTTTAGACGCTGCCCCAATTCCCCCGAAAAATCCTAATGGAATGGATACAACAAGAGCACAAGGACAAGAGATCACGAGAAAGACAAGTGCCCGGTACACCCAATCAGACAATTGTGCTGATGGAATAAGAAGCGGCGGCACAAAGGCAAGCAATAAGGCGAGCACGACGACAGCCGGTGTATAATATTTCGCAAATTTTGTAATGAAATTTTCTGTCTGCGCTTTTCGGCTGCTTGCATTCTCAACCAAATCTAAAATTTTCGTCACGGCCGATTCGCTTAACTCTTTTTGCACTTCAATTTCAAGTATACCGTTTTGATTCACAAATCCTGCAAGAACTTCTTTTCCCGCTTCTACATCCCGCGGCACCGACTCCCCTGTTAATGCGGATGTATCAACAAGTGAGAAGCCCTCAATAACGAGCCCATCCAGCGGAATTTTTTCACCAGGCTTCACGACAATACGGTCACCGACTTTTACTTCTTCTGGATTCACTTTTTTCGTTTCATTTCCGACTTTTAGATTCGCGTATTCTGGACGTATATTCATTAATTCACTAATTGAACGTCTTGAACGGTTCACTGCCGCCCCTTGGAAGAGCTCTCCAATTTGGTAAAAGAGCATCACTGCCAGTGCCTCTGGATATTGCTGAATAACAAAAGCACCAACTGTTGCAATGGTCATTAAAAAGTTCTCATCAAATACTTGGCCTCGCACGATATTTTTCAGCGCTTTAAAAACCACATCACCGCCGACTAGTAAATATGCTGCGAAGAACATAAGGAACTTTAATATACCATCTTCAGGTATAAAGAAAGCGGCTGTTCCAATGACTGCACCGCCAATTAATTTCAGCACAATCGTTTTTAAATTTTTCGTCCCGTGATCATGATCGTGATGATGACCATCTTCTTTCGGTGATACACTCACATGAGGTTCAATGGACTGAACAGTTTTTTCAATTCGCTTTGACATCGTTTCTTGCTTATCTGCATGCGTCACAGTCAAGGTGCCTGTCGCAAAGTTAACAGAGCAAGCTTCCACTCCATCCATTTTGCTGACACCTGTTTCTATTTTACGTGCACAGTTGCCGCAATCAAGACCGCTTAATACGTATTCATCCTTCATCTTTTTCATGTTCTCACCTTTTTCTATATGATAAGTAACGTTCCCTGGATCGATTCAACCTATTAAAAATTAAAAACTTTATATATGAGCATATATTCATATATTGGATTACCCTTATTATATGAGGATTTCTTATCTTCTGTCAATCATTTATGAAGAAATAATTGGTTTTTTTGTGTCCCATTCTGTCACACGGATTTTCAATAAACCAAGCTCATGCCCACCGCTCTGCGCATAACATAAAAACGATCATTTGCCCTCTGACAGAATAAGATATAGTTTTTCTCTTTACAAAAGAAGGACAGACGCTTAGAATAAAATAAAAGTTTCCCTAAGGAAACAAAATAGGATTAGAGAATCATTTCATCCTTTAGTCAAAATTATTTAATGTATGCATATATCTTTAGGAAGTGCAATGATGATTGAAAGGGGCCGCAAGAGATGCCAAATGCTTTAACAATCGACCGTCTTCATGTCTCATATCATGGGCAGGATGCTTTAGAGAACATCTCTCTTTCCATACAGGAAGGAACGATGACAGGAATCATAGGTCCAAATGGTGCCGGTAAATCGACTTTACTCAAAGCATGTTTAGATTTAATTGAAAAAGACCAAGGGGATATTCGCTTTTTTGAACAGCCCTTTAAACAAGTTAGAAAACAGATCGCCTATGTACCTCAGAGAAATGATCTAGACTGGACGTTTCCTATTCATGTGCTGGATACCGTCCTACTTGGAACATATCCGAAGCTTGGCCTGATCAAACGTCCGAAAAAAGAAGACCGGGCATATGCATACCACTGTTTAGAAAAAGTCGGCATGCAGGACTTTGCCAAAAGACAAATTGGTGAGTTATCCGGCGGTCAACAACAGCGTGTCTTCCTTGCAAGAGCACTTGCGCAAAACGCACAGCTCTTCTGTTTGGATGAACCATTTGTTGGAATTGATATGGCAAGTGAAGAAACAATGATTCGCATTTTGAAGGAATTACGGGATGAAGGAAAAACCATTTTAGTGGTCCATCATGATTTAAGTAAAGCCGATGATTACTTCAGTCATCTCGTTCTGTTAAATAAAAAACTCATCAAAGCGGGACCTGTACACGACATCCTTCGCCCAGAGGTCATGCTGGAGGCATATGAAACGCAGCTACCATTCTTAAAATCAGCAGGAGGAGACGTGTAATGGAATTTTTAACCGGACTCTTTGAATATGCGTTTTTACAAAAAGCGTTATTTACATCCGTGATGGTAGGCATTATTTGCGGGGTCATTGGCTGCTTTATCATTTTACGGGGCATGGCATTGATGGGAGACGCCATATCGCATGCTGTGCTGCCAGGTGTCGCCATCTCTTATATGCTGGGAATTAACTTTTTCTTCGGAGCCGTCTTAACTGGCGTATTAACAGCGATTGGGATCGGATACGTGAGTCAAAACAGCCGCATTAAAAATGACTCTGCGATTGGCATTGTCTTCACCGCTTTTTTCTCAATCGGGATCATTTTGATCACATTTTTGAAAAGTTCCAGTGATTTATATCATATCTTGTTTGGAAACGTTCTAGCTGTTCGATCATCTGATATGTGGATTACGCTTGGCATCGGCATTTTTATCCTGCTGGCCGTCATCATTTTCTACAAAGAATTGCTCATTAGTTCATTTGATCCGGTGATTTCTTCGGTTTACGGTTTACCGAATCGAATGATCCATTATTTTCTCATGACGTTGTTGACCCTTGTGACCGTTGCTTCATTGCAAACTGTTGGGATTATTCTTGTCGTTGCCATGCTTATTACGCCGGCAGCCACTGCGTATCTCTTAACAGACCGGCTATGGATTATGATTTATTTATCTGCATTTTTCGGGGCAGTTTCTGCCGTCGTCGGACTTGGGCTTAGTTTTACGTATAACTTGTCGTCTGGCGCTTCTATCGTGCTAGTTGCGACCATTTTATTCGGGAGTGCCTTTATCCTTTCACCAAAGCAAGGAATTCTATGGAGATCATTAAGGTCTAAACGAAAACGAACGCAGCTAAAAAAGGAAGCGTCTATGTAAAAGGAGGACATATATGAAGAAGGTATTTGCAATCCGTTTGACCGCAGTATTCATTGCCCTTATGGTCATCACAGGCTGTTCTACAAAACAAAATAATTCCGGCAAAGATGACGGCACATTAAAAGTCGTCACGACCTACTCCATTCTTTATGACATTGTGAAGGAAGTAGGCGGAGAGCACGTCTCTATTCACAGCATTGTTCCCATTGGTACAGACCCACATGAATTTGATCCACTGCCAAAGGATGTTCAGCATACAACGGATGCAGACCTTGTTCTATATAATGGTTTAAACCTTGAAACAGGGAATGGCTGGTTTCAAAAGCTGCTCGAATCGAGTGGCAAGGGCGGGGATGATGCACCTGTAGCCGAATTAAGTAAAGGCGTCAAAGTAAAGCACTTGTCTTCAAAAGGACTGGAAAGCCAGCAGGACCCCCATGCCTGGCTAAATGTCGAAAATGGGATTCTGTATGCTAAAAATGCCAGAGATGCACTTATTAAAGCGGACCCTGAGCATAAGGAGGATTACGAAAAAAATACAGAAGCCTATATCAAAAAGCTTCAGGCGCTTCATGATGAAGCAAAAGACAAGTTCGACCAGCTGCCAAAAGATAAAAAGCGTCTTGTGACAAGTGAGGGAGCCTTCAAGTATTTTGCAGATGCCTATGGACTGAAGGCAGGCTACATTTGGGAGATTAACACAGAAAATGAAGGAACACCTGGACAAATGAAGCGCATCATTCATTTCGTCAAAGATCATCAAGTGCCTGCGCTCTTTCTTGAAACAAGTGTCGATCAACGCAGCCTTGAAAGCCTATCTGAAGAAACTGAGGTTCCGATTAAAGGAAAAGTATTTACTGACTCCATTGGAAAGAAAGGTGAAGATGGGGACAGCTACTATAAGATGATGAAATGGAATATTGACACCATTTACAAAGGTCTTTCATCATAAGAAAAGACAGGCAGAGTGATTTCGCCTGTCTTTTTTATTAGCTGGCTATATTTTGCGGGTGTTTTTTCGGCCAGATCACATAGCTGATGCTAATGACGAAATCAATGGCTAAGACCATTCCCCATACTCTCGCTAGCTGCATCAGTGCTTCCGTTCGTTCTGGTGCTTGGATGAGAAAAGATAACCCAAATAGTAGACCGGCTCCGATGACATAAGAGACGAGATGCCGCGTCCAGCCGACTATTTCATACACAGACCGTTCCTTCCCATACTTTGGTCTTCCCTTCGGCTTAGGGCCTCCTGCAAATCGATAAGCAAACCGGACATCTGCCCATTTCACCATTTGTTGTCCAAAAGCGAGGCTCACCCCAATATAAACAGCCGCGAGCCCGTGAATGACACTCGCCACAGCCCCCTGCCTTAAATCCATATACGTCGCTGCAAGAAGAATGAGATCCAAAATCGGTGTACAAATGAGAAAGAAGGCGCCCCACTTTTTCTGTCTAAGCACATAACGCAGTGTTAAACCCACCAGAATAAACAGCCAAAATCCAATTTCACATGCCACAATCAATAACCCGATCAATATTCACCACATCCTTTTTAACACAATTGTATTAAATAAAAAGTAACACAACTGTGTTAAAAAAACAATAGCTGTGCTAAAATCAATGTATGCCAAAAATCGTCGATCACCATAAACAAAAACAAAAAGTCGCTCAAGCTGCCATGAGAGTGATTAAACAGAATGGATTGGAGAACGCTTCTGTACGAAAAGTAGCGGTAGAAGCTGGCATTTCAGCGGGCTCTATGCGCCATTATTTCTCCACACAGCAGGAGCTATTTCTTTTCTCTATGACATTGATTCAGGAAAGAGTCAAAGAGCGGATGACAGGACTTCAACTGAACGGTTCAACGGAAGAAAATGTCCTCGCGTTATTGGAGCAGGTTCTTCCACTTGATGAAGAACGAAGATTTGAAATGGAGGTGTGGCAGGCTTTTACAGTCAAGTCGATGACTGAACCTGATTTACAGCCGCTCAATGCAAAGATGTATGACGAGCTTTTCCAAATGACCCAATATTGTTTAATGAAATTAAAAGAGGATGGGCTCTTGCTTGATCATATCGATCTTTTAGTCGAAACTGAGCGGCTTTATGCGGTCATCAACGGACTTGCATTGAATGGAATCTTGCAGCCTCACCGCTTACCGCCTCAGCTCATACGCTCCGTACTGCAGATGCACCTGCAATCCATCACCAAAAAAGACATGTCTCCCTCATGAGGGAGCATGTCTTTTTTTAATCTTCCATAAAAATACGTTTTGCTTCGTAGTAGAGCACCTGCACAAATTTCTTCACATTGATACGGGTATGTTCTTCTCTACCGCTCGTCTCTTTTGTTAATTCACTCATTTTCTTTCGCACGATGGTGAAATCAAAGAATTTAGATGCGTAATTTTCAAAGGTCGGATGAGAAAAATCGGTTAACCCAAGTGATGCGATATGTTTCAATGATTGGTTGATCGCACGCCTTACCCGCTGTTCCGCTGCCTTCGCTTCTCTTGCAATGTCTGCCGATGTGTAAGGCTCATTTAATTTTTCCTCGGTGACGCCCGTGAAAATAACCTTTAAAGAAGGAAAGGAATCATGATGATCGGTATGCAGCGCTAAATATTGATCTGTGAAGAGAATCATATCTAATAAATCTTTAGACCCCTTCTCACCGACAATCCCAAGCTCCGCCAGCAAGAACTGACCTGCCTCTGCAAGACTTTTCCCCCGCTGCTTCGTTTTCGTCTGACCGCGCTGCTGAAACTGCATGACGGATTTGAGTGAGTGCTGAATATTTTCAATTGAATGCTCTAAATGAAGCCGCTCAATCATGAGGTGGAGCACACTTAAGACCTCTACACGATTGATTGGCTTTGTCACATAATACTCAACACCAAGCGTATACGCCTGGCCGATTAATTCCTTTGTTTCTACCTGTGACAGCATTAAGTATTTCCCATGAAACTCATCCTTAATAGCTCGAATCGTTTCAAGTCCGTCTCGTTCCGGCATCAATAGATCAATACATAAGATATCAATATGCAAATCATTTAAGTAGCTTGCTGTTAACTCTGCGCCATCCTCTGCTTCCCCCGCGACAATGCCAAGCTCTTCATCTTCAATAAGCTGAGCCAGTGAAGAACGCACGGCTTCATCATCATCCACAATAAAAAATCTCATCTCCCAACCCCCTCTTTTCTACTAACTTGATCCAATGGTATCGTTAACGTGAAAATCGTTTGTTTATTTGGGATACTCCTCATCTCAACACTTCCGCCAAGCTTCTCCGCTGTATCCTTCACATAGGAAAGCCCGATACCGCTTGATGGATTCCCAGCCTGATCGTATTTTAAAGTAAAACCGGGTTTAAAAATCACATGATGATTACGCTCTTTAATGCCAGGCCCGTTGTCACTAATTTGAAAAATCACATGGTTCTCTTTCTGGGAAATAGAGAGAGACACCTCTCCATCCACCGGAATGGCTTCGACAGCATTGGAAACGATATTATTTAACAAAGATAGAATGGTATACACGTGATAGGCGGGATGCTGCCCATCTTCATCATAATGAAAGACAATGTTTTTTTTAAGAGATTCTGCGTAATTTTCATGGATACGAATCACAAGCCCAGCAATATGGGCAGGACTTGCATAAGCCTGGAAATTTTCTTCATGAATCAGCTTTGATAAGGCAGAAAAAATCCGCTGGTTATCCTTTTTGATCTCATGCACCTCTCCTGCAATTTGCAGGGCTGTTTTTCCGAGCTTTTTCAAATCCACTGACTCTGCATCCTTTGCGTGATGCAGAGATTGATACAATTGATAGGATGTCGCTGTAATGTGCTCAGCATGTGCAAGTGTTTTATGAAAGTATGTAGATTCCGTGTAAAGATTAGACAGGAGCATGAGCAGATGTTCCTTTTCCTTTTTCATTTGACGCTCTCTCGCCTGCTCTTCATATAAGCG
Source organism: Andricus grossulariae (assembly GCA_011634705.1). Lineage (NCBI taxonomy): Eukaryota > Metazoa > Arthropoda > Insecta > Hymenoptera > Cynipidae > Andricus > Andricus grossulariae. Next base: position 63,998 of record JAABKJ010000006.1, read on the forward strand.
AATCATTGTATAACAAGCCAACACGAAAAAGCTTCTAAAAATCGCTAAAACGAAAAGTTGAAACAGCGTCCGCATCGTTAAAATTTCATCGATGGTGCCACGAAGTGCAATCATTTCAACAACGCTCGCACATAGCTCCATGATGATACCTGTCGCTCCAATCAGCCAAGGCTGATCGCGGAAACGTCTGACCTTTAATAAATAAAAGAGCGTGCCGTAGACGACGTAATAAAGCAGGGGAGGAAATCTGAATGAAATCGCCTCTTCCAGCGGAAGATGACCTGTGACGGCTGTATCAAGAAGCACGCGAAACGCAAAAACAGAAACCCCTGCAATGATACCGCTTGCCCATGCCGGGAATTTTTTCATTTGAAGCAGGATAAAGAAAAAGACAACGGTTCCAAAGCTGACCCGAAAGCTGTCCTCAAAAGGATAAAATTTAAACTCTCCGCCAATCGGTGTCAGTACAATGAGCATCACAATTAAATAAGGCTCTGTATTTAGCCATTTTTTCAGTAGATTCAAACGCAGTCACATCCCTAATAATTGACGATAGTATACTATGTGGGCTTGAGAAAAACAAACATCCATGAAAAAGCGCACACCGGAACTTTGTCGGTGTGCGCTTCTCATGATGCCGCTTAATCTTCTAAACGATCCTTTTCTAAAAGTGATGCGCCAGCAATACCTGGTTTAGTCATTTCAAAAGGATTCAAGATGACATCAAGCTCTTCCTCTGATAAAACATCATTTTGCAGACAAAGCTCACGTACAGATACGCCTGTAAGAATCGCTTCTCTGGCAATTCGTGCAGCAGCTTCATAACCAATATGCGGATTGACCGCCGTCATGACACCAGCACTTTTTTCTACATATTCTTTTAATCTAGATTCATCTGCTTTTAGGTCACGCAAGCAGTTGTCTACGAAGGACTCAAATACATTTTTCATGATGCTGAGAGATTGAAGCAAGTTGAACACAAGGACTGGTTCCATCACGTTCAGCTCAAGCTGACCAGCCTCTGATGCAAGACAGATCGTGTGGTCATTTCCGATGACTTGGAATGCCACTTGGTTCATGACCTCAGGCATCACTGGGTTGACTTTCCCTGGCATGATGGATGAACCTGGCTGTCTTGGCGGCAAGTGAAGCTCACCAAAGCCTGCTCTTGGACCTGATGCCATCAAGCGAATATCGTTCGCCATTTTGGACATATTCATCATACATACTTTCAGTGCAGCTGATACTTCTGTATAAGCATCCGTATTTTGCGTGGCATCGACTAAGTCTTCAGCTCCAACTAACGGTAATCCGCTAATGTCAGATAGATAGCCAACCACTTGGCGAATATATTTAGGATCAGCATTTAATCCAGTTCCGACTGCTGTTGCTCCCATATTGACTTCATATAAATGCTGTCTAGACTGCTTGATACGTTTAATATCACGAGCAAGAACCTTTGCATAAGCACTAAACTCTTGACCAAGTCTGATTGGAACAGCGTCCTGAAGATGCGTACGTCCCATTTTGATGACATGATCGAATTCTTGCGCTTTTTCTGTCATGACTTGATGCATGTTTTCCATCGTATAAAGTAGTTTTTCAATCATATTCAATGTTGAAATATGAATCGCTGTTGGGAAAACGTCGTTTGTTGATTGCGACATGTTCACATGCGTGTTTGGACTTAGCTCAGTATAAGCACCTTTTTCCTTTCCTAGTAGTTCAAGCGCTCTGTTTGCAATGACTTCATTGGCATTCATATTCATTGAAGTGCCAGCCCCGCCTTGAATTGGATCGACAATAAATTGATTGTTCCATTTTCCTTCAATAACTTCGTCTGCGGCTTGAACAATTTTGTCTCCAAGACCAGAATATAGTCGCTGTGTATCCATATTTGCAAGTGCGGCTGCCTTTTTGACAATCCCTAATGCTTTGATGAGTTCCTCATGAACATGGTAGCCAGTAATTGGAAAGTTCTCTACTGCACGTAATGTTTGAATTCCATAATACGCTTGAGTGTCTACTTCCTTTTCACCTAGAAAGTCTCGTTCGATTCGAACTTGCTTGTCCTGTAGCTTCGTCATTTGAAAAGATCTCCTTTTACGCTGCTTTTGTTTGTTGTTTTAATTCCTCAATATACTTCTTCGATTTCTCTTGATCAAAAACTTTTTCCCACTTAGACATGACAATGGCTGCAAGTGAGTTACCAAATACGTTAACAGTTGTACGAACCATGTCAAGAATACGGTCGATCCCAACGATGAAGGCAAGTCCTTCAAGCGGCAGTCCCATTGCACCAAGTGTTGTGATGACAACAACGATTGATGCACCTGGTACACCAGCCATTCCTTTAGATGTCAGCATCAAGATTAATAGTAACGTAATTTGCTCATAGATGGAAAGTGGCATGCCGTACATTTGTGCAACAAATATGGCGGCAATGGATTGATAGATGGCACTTCCATCTAAGTTAAAGGTGTAGCCTGTTGGGATAACGAACGACGTGATCGCTTTCGGGCAGCCGAACTTCTCCATTTTATCCATTAGTCTAGGCAGTACAGCTTCTGAACTTGCTGTTGAGAATGCAAGAATTATTTCTTCTTTTAGCACTCTAAATAGTGTAAAGACGCTTGTTCCAGCTAATTTTGCGATAATGCCAAGTACGACAATCACGAAGAATGCCATTGTGCCGTAAACGACAAGTACCAGTTTACCTAGCGGGAGAAGCGCTCCGACCCCGAATTTGATCACCGTCACACTGATGAGCGCGAATACACCAAATGGTGCAAACTTCATCACTTTATTGGTCACCCAGAACATGGCTTCGAGTATACCCTCAAAGAACCCTAACACTGGTTTCCCTTTGTCTCCTACTGCGGCTATTCCTAATCCGAATAAGACTGTAAAGAAGATCGTTGGTAATAGATCACCTTCTGCAATGGATTGGAAAACGTTTGTTGGCACTAGATGCACAATCGTTTCAGAGAAACTTGCTTTTTCGGAAGAAGCTTTCGATGTCTCTTCATATTTAGAGATATCGCCTTTTTCCATGTTGCTCATGTCAATTCCTGTACCAGGATGGAAGACGTTTGCTGCAAGCAGTCCTACTGCTAATGCAATCGTTGTGACAATTTCGAAGTAAAGAATCGTTTTCCCACCGAGTCTTCCGATGGTTTTCATATCCCCTACACCAGCTACTGCTACAATCAACGCAGCAATAACAATTGGAAGAACGATCATTTTAATTAAATGGATGAATATATCGCCAATCGGCGTTAACACATTAATAACGGTTTCATTTTGATAAAACAGCGCTCCCACGATAACACCCAGAACAAGCGCAATGAGTATTTGAGAAGCTAAACCTAACTTTTTCATACGTGAACCCCCTTTTTTTGATAACGCTTTCTTTGTTGCTTAATCGCATCTTAACGATGAACCTACAAAAAACGACAAAAAGGAACAAAAAGAAGTGAATTTTTTATGAAAAATCTTTTAAAAGGTGGGTTTTTCCACAAAATTGTTAAAAAAAGACTTCGCTTTTGAGCGAAGTCCTAATGATTTTGTATTTGTTCACTTGGTGTATCTTTTTGTAAATAAGCTCCATCGTATATCGCATATCCAATAAGGACCAGAGCAACGTAGAACAATGCACTAATCGTCCAAATCCATTTGACATTCAGCTTCATTGTGCCACTCCCTCTCTAACCGGTTTCAGTCGCTGCAATCTGAGCGCATTCAATACAACCGACACGGAGCTAAAGGCCATTGCTGCTCCTGCAAGCCATGGCGCAAGAAGTCCTAAAGCAGCTATCGGTATCCCAATACAATTATAAGCAAGCGCCCAAAATAGATTTTGCTTGATGTTTCTCATCGTTTTTCGACTAAATTCAAGCGCATCAGCAATGGCATGGAGGTCTCCTGTCATGAGTGTGATATCTGCTGCTTCCATGGCGACATCTGTCCCTGTTCCAACTGCCATCCCAATATTTGCTGTCGCAAGGGCCGGTGCATCATTGATGCCATCTCCGACCATGGCGACTTTCTTTCCTTGTTCCTGAAGCGCCGCAATGTGAGCAGCCTTTTCCTCAGGCAGAACTTCAGCAATGACATGATCAATGCCCGCCTGTTTCGCAATCGCCTCTGCTGTCATCTTGTTATCACCTGTCATCATCACGACGTGAATCCCTTGCTTTTTCAGACGCTTGATCGCTTGAGGTGAAGATGATTTGATCGTATCTGCGACCGCGACAATGCCGGCGACTTCTCCATCAACGGCAACAAGCATAGCCGTTTTCCCTTGCTGCTCCAGCATTGTGACGGATGCTTCGACTTGATCATATGGGATATGATGTTTCTGTAATAGCTTACGCGTTCCAATCAAAAGCTTGCGCCCTGCCGCCTTTGCTTCAATTCCATGACCTGGGTCAGCTTGGAAGGCTTCAATCTCGACCGCTTCTAGACCTTGTTCCTTCATTCCATCTGTGATCGCTCTGGCAAGCGGGTGTTCCGACTGTTGTTCAGCTGATCCTGCTAACTGTAGGAGCGTATTTTCTGTCCAATTGGCAGACGCTATTACATCTGTCAGACTCGGCTCCCCTTTTGTCACAGTTCCTGTTTTATCTAAAACCACCGTATCCAGTGATTGGGTCACTTCTAAATGCTCTCCGCCTTTAAACAGAATGCCGGATTCAGCCGCACGGCCGCTACCCGCCATAATAGAGGTTGGAGTAGCAAGACCAAGTGCACAAGGACACGCAATGACGATGACCGCTATAAAGGTTTCAAGTGCTGAAGTCACATTCCCTGGATCAACAAAGAAAAACCAGATCATGAAGGTGAGCACTGCAATTCCTACAACAATGGGAACGAATATCCCTGAAATTTGATCGGCCATCCTTTGAATCGGTGCTTTTGAGCCCTGTGCCTGTTCTACGACTTTAATAATCTGTGAAAGGGCGGTCTCTTTTCCAACCTTTGTCGCTTTCACTTTCACAAACCCATTTTTATTGATCGTTGCCCCGATGACCGCATCACCAGCCGTTTTATCAACAGGCAGACTTTCGCCCGTAATCATGGACTCATCAATTGCGGTTCTTCCCTCCACGATCTCTCCATCTACCGGCACTTTCTCTCCCGGTTTGACAAACACAAGATCATTCACTTTCACTTCGGAAATAGGGACGGTCATCTCTTTCCCATCTCGCTCGATGACCGCTTCTTTCGCTTGTAGGCCCATCAGCTTTTGAATCGCTTCTGATGATCTCCCTTTTGCTCTTGCTTCCATTAATTTTCCGAGCACGATCAACGTAATGAGTACAGCACTTGTTTCATAATAGAGGGCTGCCTCATGTGTGCCTTGAACCGCTGACTGAATGCTTTCATATAAACTATAGAAAAACGCAGCTGACGTCCCAAGTGCGACAAGAACATCCATGTTGGCACTTTTATTACGTAACGCTTTATACGCACCTACATAAAAGGGCCAGCCGACAATGAACTGAACGGGCGCTGCTAACGCTAGCTGAACCCAAGGATTCATGAACGCTTCAGGCAGCCAAATAAAAGACGTGAAAGAAAAATGACTGACCATTGCCCAAAGAAGCGGCAGTGACAGAATCATTGAAAATAAAAAGCGTGCCGTTTGCTTCTCTATTGCTGCTTGGCGATGATCTTTCTTTCCTTCCTCTGCTTCATCTACAGCTGGTTCAATTAAAGAATACCCAATGGACTGAATCGCTTCCTTTATATCACTTGTAGACGTTTGGCCTGGGTGATACGTGACCTGAAGGGTCTCCAGCGCAAAGTTCACAGATCCGTGATCAACACCATCCATCCGGTTTATTTTTTTCTCGATTCGGTTGGCACACGCTGCACACGTCATTCCCTCTATATCAAATTCCGCTTGCTCCATCACCACATCGTAGCCGAAGGATTGAATTTTTTGCTTGAGATCATCTGGTGTGAGTTGTTCTGCTTCATACACAATATGAGATGTTTCAAGCGCCAAATTCACATTGGCATCCTCCACACCTTCCAGCCTGTTCAATCCTTTTTCGATGCGTCCTGCACAGGCAGCACAGGTCATCCCCGTAATTTGAAAATCAATTTCCTTTTTCATTCATCTCACCTCTCCATATACTCCATAGGGGTATCTTTTTTTGAAAAAAATACGTGCTGTTATGCAGCACGTATGTTCATTTATACGACATCATATCCCTGTTCTTCAATTACATCAGAGATACGGTGTAACGTGACTTGATCTTGGTGAAATGAAACTTCCACCTCTCCTTTGTCTAAATGGACTTTCACAGATTCAACACCTGCTAGTTCTCCTACATTTCCTTCGACTGCTTTCACGCAATGTCCGCAAGACATGCCCTGCACTTGAAGTGTTGCTTGTTCCACTTCTCATCGCCTCCATCAATCATTTTCTACACCTTACTATACCCTAGTAGGGTATCAATGTAAACATATAAATGCTACGATTTTGTCAGTTTCGTAAAGACCGTCATTAACTCTTCAATGGCTTCATCCCCATTGCCGCTCTTGATTGCATCTGCTACACAATGATGGGTATGCTTTTCCATCAATTGAAGACTGACCTTTTTCAAAGCCGCATTGACAGCGGAGATTTGATTGACAACATCTATACAGTAACGATCGTTTTCAATCATTTGCTGAATCCCACGCACTTGTCCTTCCACTCGTTTCAACCGATTGATCAATTGATCTTTATCCTTGTCGGCTCTTGGCGAAGCCATATGTCTTTCTTCATGTTCTGTCATGTGATCACCTTTTTTCTAATATGACTTATCTTTACTTAAATTAAAGCATATCTCCACCGGAAAAGGCAAAGATATGCTGATTACACTCTAGTGTTTGCTTTAGTTTGTTAATTGTTCAATGTCCTGCAATAGATTGACGGACTGCTGAAGCTGCTTGATCAATCCTTGCTGATCCTCAAGCATGGCGGCAACGTCGATGTTGTCTGCTTTCAATTGCTGTAAATACGTCTGAATGTCCTCTGACAGCACCTTATTTTTTTCAATGATCTGCGCATGCAGGTCTTCTGCTATTTTGGGTGCTGTGATTTCATTAAATTCTTGAATGTCTGCCTTCAATGATTCTAACTGCTGGGTTAATTCTGCTTTTTTGGCGGCGTTTTTCACAGCTTCTTCTGCGAGCTGTGGAAAGTCCTCCGTAAATTGCTGAATGTCCGTCACATACTCATTTGCCTCTGTGACATATGTCGTTGTATCACTTACTTGGTCAAGCAAACCAGAGCATCCACTTAATACAAGCGTGCCGGAAAAGAGCAAAGAGATCACATATTTTTTCAAGATTGATCATCCTTTCATCTGAGGTATTGAAAGCATCATTTGTCCCGCTCCCCCATCACACAGATGCAATAAGACCTAAAAAAGCCAGACCTTTGCCTCATGTGTGATAGGCAAAGGTCTGGCTAACATGTTCATGCCGGAATGGCCGAGAAACAACGGATGTTTCTGTAATGACGACCAAACCGTAAAAGCTACTCCCCTTTAGGAAACCGTTCAAATGTTATATTTATCATATCGAATGTCAGGACAACCGTCAATGAGAAGCTAGCAGCAGGTTAATTCTCTTCATAAAGCATATAGTCCGCTCCAGTGGACGCATAAATCCGGTTGCGTCCTTGGCGTTTTGACATATACAAAGCTTGGTCTGCTTCAAATAGAAGAGTTTCTAATACATTGGGATCATAAGCTGTGTGAGCAATTCCAAAGCTCGCTGTCACCCGCACTTTTTCCTCATCATTCTCAAAGAAACTCATCTCAAAGGAATGTCTAATTCGCTCCGCAATATGGCATGCCTCTTCAAAAGAATGATGCGGCAGACAAATAGCAAACTCTTCTCCGCCATATCGTCCGAATAAATCGTCCATTTGTAAATGCTGCTGACAAATGGTGACAACATGACGCAGCGCCTCGTCTCCAATATGATGTCCGTGCGTGTCATTGATTTGTTTAAAAAAATCAATATCAAACAGCATAACAGCCGTATCTTGCGCATCCTCTTCTAGGATCATCTGCGTTCGTTCAATAAATGAAGACCGATTAAAGATATTCGTCAATCCATCAATATACGCACGGCGCTCCAGCTCTTCCTGAAGCAAACGCTGCTCTGTTACATCACTGATCACAATTTGCCTGCCCTCGATCTCTCCTCTCCTATTAAATAGGGACGATGCGGTCAAGTGATAATAGCTGGAATGATCTTTTTCCCTTTTCAACATTAAATCAAATTGCGAATGATCCTGCGGAGAACGTAGCCACTGAATGAAGTCAGTATCTTTGATGATTCCTGAGAAAATATCGTCTATTTTATAGCCAATCCCCTTTTTATTAGAAAGTGCTGGAATGATCGATGCAGCAGCGGGGTTGTAATCTATGAGTGTCCGGTATCGATCTAAAATGAGAACCCCCTCAGACATATGCTCAAACACACGCTCCATCGCAATGGGAGAGAGCTTAAAGAGCTGGAACGACATAATCGCCCATAAGTAGAGTGCATTGGTTAAAAACATCACCACAGGGACCGGGTCAATATGAAGAGGTGTCACACCTAATAAATAGATAAAAGATGTCGTGATTGGCAGTAACATGCCCACTAGCAAAATAAGAATCTGCTTTAAATATTCTTTTTTTGTGACACGCAAAAACCAAACCAGCATAAAAATAGCGAGCATCGAACAGCCAAATGTATAGACGCCATGAATGATATACCAATAGCCAATCGTAAAGTCAGCCAATAAAAATCCGTCTACTGGATTCATCGTGATGCTTCGATAAAAGAGTGAATGAAAAGAGTTGGTGAACACCATAATGGTGGTGAGAGTTGGAATCAGTAAGATGAGAAGCACGCGGCGCTTTGTGAAATATTGATGGAATCCCGTAAATTGCAGCACAATCATTAGACTGAATGGCGCGATGAACGGAAGACCCATGTATTGAAAACAAACCCAGAACATAATCTCCCTAGGTGTACTTGCCAATAATTCAAACGTGTGCCCAAAGATATAAATCGCAGTTGCTCCAGACATGTACATAAACAATTGACAGCCAATATACCGGTGGCGGTTCGCATGAGCAATGATTGATAATATCACGGACAGAATGCCAGAAACACTCATGATCACAATAAAATGTAAAACAATCGAATCCATGTAAACGCCCCAATTTCAGTTATTTAGAACTAGTCTAATCTTACTATATATGAGGAAGTCACAAATGGGAAGATGTGATTTTGATTTGGTTGGAGGTTTTTTAAAATCTTTATGACATTTGTTTATTCTTTTTTTCACAACACACTCAACAAGAGTCTTAAGGCACCTTTTTAACTAATTAAAAATTCGCCGAAAATTATCTTCCAGCTCAATTTAAAACCTACTTTTTTACCCTTTTTTATAATAATGACCACACCATATTTTATTTGCAGTACAATGATGAAAACATTAAATGGAAGGGGAAAACTTAATGAAGAAAAACAATCGTAGAAAGTTTTCTAAACTATTGATAGGCTTGTTAACAATTATCATATCCACAACGGGTTTTTCCAATGTAGGCTCTGCGGAAGAAAAAAAATCAGATGTTAACAACTCTGAACAAAATCAACCACTTCATTCTGAACAAAAAGATGTTAAAAAAACAAAGGTAAGTATGAAAGACATAAAGAAGATAGAGTCATATCTATATTTATCTAAAAAAGGAACACTTATTTTAAAGTCAAATTATACTGATTTGAATCTAGATCATTCAATAATTACAGAAGTAAAGGCGTGGCTTAAGTATAGTAACCAATTAGTACTTGAAAAGAAAGCTGTTATTCAACCTGATTTTAGTATTAAAATGCTAGATGAATCTAACACTAATTCACTTGATCATAAGGTATCAACATTATCTAAAGGATGCGGAAAGAACGGTCACAATGTTTATTGGTGGGGATATAACTTATACTTTGATTGCAATGAGACCAGATCTTTATATCAGTCTTTCAAAGCTGGAGGGGGCGCTACTAGTGGAATCGCAGCCATTTCTAGATTCATACCCATTCCTCCTACTCAACTAGCTAGTGCTATTGCTGGAGTAATAGGTGGAGGGCTTGTAGGCTTTGGTCAAATGATTCAAGATGAACATGAAGGACATGGCGTAAGAATAAGATTTACCGGATTAGGTTATGCAGCAGTTCCATCTGGTGTATTCCCACAATAAATATAGGGAGGTAAAAAAATGACCTTCATCATAATCATGGCAGGTTTATTTATGCTCATTCTTTTAGATAAACCGTTTCAAAAAAGAAAGTCTGGTTTACTATTCTTAGTATGTTATTTATTACTCATTTCATTGTATATCATTAATACAACGTTTATGAAATTTATATCAAATAAACTTTTACTCATTATAGCTATTTTCGTAGTTAGCCCTTTGTTTATTCGATTCCTTAAACCTTCTCAAAAAACTGAACAGTGATTCCTACAAAAAAAGATGACGGACCGTCATCTTTTTTCTTATAGGACTTAGACTGATATTTCGATAGAATCATCATCGATTCACTTCTCCATATACCTCATTCAACATGTCTTCCATAATGTACGACTTAAATTCATCGTTCTCTAAAATCTTCATAAAGAACTCCTGATTGCTACTCATTCGGTCGATAACAAAATTCATAAATGTTTTTTCGAAAGCAAATTTGAAGTTTTCTTTTGTATTGTTTTTCGCTTTCTGACGGAGATCATCATCATTCAACATGTCCTCTTTCACTTGTTCACGAGAAAGAAAATCTGTTTCTGTAAATTGTGTACCAAAGCGCTCATTTAACTTTTCTAACACGCTTGATAATCGCACCTTCTCATCTTCAGCTACACCACCAGCACCATGCTTCTGTGGATCAAGTTCAATGCCACCCGTTTTTTCCAACTCGATGCTCCCTTCGAATACCTTTTGATTGCGATAGTATTCAAGTGCGATATCATCAGCTAAATAAACGTCCTTATCACCAGTTGTACGAGGTAGCTTACGCAACAAGTATGTTAAATAAATATATTGCTTGTGTAAGCTTAGATCAATAAACGTTACAACTTGTAGCACGAAACTATACGTACGAATAAATTTTGTTGCGGCTTGTTTAAAATCAAACTGTTCTTCTTCTGAAAGCCTTTTATATCGCTCTACACCTTTGTCAAGAATTGCATTTAACTCTGTTTGCGCCTTAGTTGACTTTTTCACACCGTCTGTTACTTCAAGTTCATTAACCCTTTGCACCTCATCTTCTTTAAATACTTGATGAGGCTCGATGTCAGCCTGCATATCATAAAGGATATTTGGGTCCGTAATTTCAGATAGGCTTGTTGATTCGTAATATGGTTGGAATGAAGCTTTCATAACCTCTGGTTCATTTACAAAATCCAGTACGAATGTGTCCTCTTTACCTGGGCAAGTACGATTTAAACGAGATAGGGTTTGCACCGCTTTAATACCACTTAATGGCTTATCTACATACATCGTATGCAACAGTGGTTCATCAAATCCCGTTTGATATTTCTCAGCTACAAGTAACACTTTAAATTCATCTGAATTGAATTTATCAGGTAGCTCTTTTTCAGAGAAACTGTTCATGTCCGGCTCCGTATAATCTATTCCACCGTCTTTTACAGTACCTGAGAATGCCACAACTGTTTTTAAATCGTTATATCCCTTTTCATGAATATACTTATCAAAAGCAATTTTATAACGTACTGCATGTAAACGGCTTGCTGTCACGACCATCGCCTTGGCACGCCCACCAATTTTCCGCTGTACAAAATTCCGATAATGTTCAATGATAATTTCTGTTTTTTGTTCAATGCTGTGTGGATGCAATGAAACGTATTGAGCAAGTTTTTTGGTGGCTTGCTTCTTCGATACTTCAGGGTCATCATCGACAGTCTTGGCAATTTTCCAGAACGTTTTATACGTTGTGTAATTTTCAAGTACATCTAAAATAAACCCTTCTTCAATTGCTTGGCGCATTGTGTATTGATGAAAGGCCTCTGGCTTACCATCAATGCCAACTGTACCAAACTTCTCTAACGTCTTGGGCTTTGGAGTCGCTGTAAATGCAAAAAACGATACGTTATCCTGTTTCCCACTTTTCAAAATGGCTTCTACAATTTTCTCATCTACATCAGCTAAGTTTTCTTCGGCAATGCGGTCTTCCTCATATGCTGCTTCTAATGTCTTATCTGATAGAACATTTGTTAAGGCAGTAGATGCTTTACCACCTTGAGATGAGTGCGCTTCGTCGATAATAACTGCATATTTTTTTCGCTCTAAACCCGCTACTTTCTCCAAAATAAATGGGAACTTTTGGAGCGTTGTAATAATAATGCGTGTTTCACTATTAATAGCACGTGCTAATTGCTCTGAGTTTTTATCGACTGGTTCGACCATTCCTGCTTTATGCTCTAACTGATACACTGCGTCTTGCAATTGCTTATCTAACACTCGGCGATCGGTAATCACGATGACACTACTAAAGATCGATTCATTTTCCTCGTTATGTAGCTTAGCTAAACGGTGTGCAAGCCATGAGATCGAGTTCGTCTTACCAGATCCCGCAGAGTGCTGAATTAAATAATTATGACCGACAAGTTTTTGTGCAACATCTGCTTCTAACTTACGTACAACATCAAGCTGATGGAAGCGAGGGAAAATAAGCATTTGACGCTCACCTATTGTTTCACCGTTTGAATCTTTAATGTCGTCTTTCTTAATAAAGATGAAGCGATATATAATATCGAGTAAGCTATCAGGTACTAAAATTTCTTCCCATAAATAATGCGTTCGATAGTTGTCACCGTAAGTTAACGGATTGCCTTTCCCGCCATTATTACCTTTGTTAAATGGGAGGAAGTACGTTTTGCCTTTATCAAGCTTTGTTGTCATAAACACTTCATCTGGGTCAACGGCAAAGTAGACAGCAACACGCTCATTAAATTTAAATAGCTGCTCACGTGGATCACGATCATTCTTTAATTGTATCATCGCATCTTCAACTGTTTGGTTTGTTAATGGATTTTTCAGCTCCATCACTACAAGTGGTAAACCGTTTAAAAACACCACCATATCTAAGCTGTTTTTATGCTTATCACTGTAAAACACTTGGCGAGCAACGTTAAAGCGGTTTTTCCCATACTGCTCATTTAATGTTTTATTCATATCCGTAGGTGGCTTATTATACGCAAGCTGTAATGTCACACCACGGTCTTTAATCCCTTTACGTAAACATTCAACCAAACCTTGTTTATGTAGCTGATCTTTAATGCGCTTTAACACTTGTTCTTTATAAGTAGGACCATACGATTTTTCTAACGTACGCATCCGCTTTTCCTGCGTATCTTCTAAAAATGCAAATAGCTCTTCAACATCAATCGCATGCTGCTTGAAAGAACTACTTGCCTCACCTTCTAACACACGCTTTTTATAGCCATTCGCGATTAATGCTAATTCGATATTTGTCTCAAAACCTGTTTCTGTAGTATCGATCGCCATTACAATTCACCTCACTTAATCAAGTTCCATATCACATACGTCGATTTTGCCTGTTACTGCTTCGTAGATTAGGGATTGACGGTATTCAGTTAGTTTTTTAATTTGAAAGTTCACCAACCCTATCAATTTATCAAGTTTATTTACCTCTTCTTCAAGTCTATTTAAAATATCCTCTTGCTCTTTTACGGATGGCCAGGGTATTTTTATCTCACCAATTGTGTCTGTATTTAGATTTAATTGAGTCCCCATTTTCCCTAAACCTTTATATGACTGACCACACGCAAATATATAGTATAAAAATTTCTTATTATACTTATAATTTGGGAAATAGACAAATCCATCGTGAATACAACATTTTATATTGGATATACATGGTTTTCCTACAGTACCTGCAATACTAACAAATAAATCACCTGGATATTGTTTGATGCTTAATGAAGCACCTAATTCAGACATTATTTGTGATGTTTCATTTAAATACATTCCTGCTCTTGAAACATCAGCTATTCGTACCCATGCATATTCTCCATCATCATCAAAATACTTTGGATCATCAATAGGTCTAGGCGACGCTCCTCTTTTTACTTGTGTAATGTGCTTAATTTTTTTTATCTCCCAATGCTCTGGAACCTCACCAATCCACTCAACACCCGAATCTTTCATTTTCACATTCGGATTTAAACCTTTCGTAACAGCTTCTGTGATGATTGATTGGCGTTGTTGTTCCAATAATATTAACAGACGTTCTTTATGCTTCAATAAAGTCTCAATTTCAACACATTTACGATCTAAAAATTTTGCTATGATTTTTTGGACTTCTTCAGATGGGATATTTACTTCATAATTTTCTAGCTCTGACCCTACAATGCTAGGCAAAGCTGTTTGAGTTACAATTTTTCCCCAGGGGAATACCTCTAACAGATAATAAAAATATCTCGGAGAATTACCTGAATAAACCTCAGTGTAATACATAGTATCTACAGCCCAAAAATCACCTTCAACATATAAAGGTTTACCTATCGTTCCTTTTCGACCAAATAATACTGAAGGCCCAGTAAATAGTTTTTTATCAGTATATTTAAAAACTCCACCCGATCCATATACGTTAATAACATTTTTACCATAATTCACTTCATTTGTTATTTCTCGACCATTCTTAACTTTTAAATGATATTTCAATTTGCTTTTCTTTAAAACTACAGTCATACCATCACCTTCTTTAACTGGTCAGTAATCTCCGCTTCTAATGCACGAATCTCTTCCATAATTTCTGCTGAGCTACGTAATTCAGTGTATTTGTAAAAATGGCGAGTAAAAGGAATTTCGTAGCCGATTTTTGTTTTTGTTTCATCAATCCATGCATCTGGTACATGTGGTAATACTTCACGTGCAAAATAATCATGAATGTTTTCTTTTAACGGTACATTTTCAGTATCACGCAAATCAGGATCTGGTTCGATGTCTGTTTTATTTTTCATACATACGTCAGCTGTTTCATCTTTTTCAGATAGACCAGCTAAAATTGCTTTTAATACAGGTGCTCCGATAGTAATGCCCGCTTGTTTTAATGCATCTTTTAGTACTTTCGTAAACTCGTCACGATTTTTATATACTGTATCGCTTTCTAACGTGCGTAACACATATAAAATTTGTGTTTGCAGCTTTTTCCCTTCTTCGATTTCAAAATGACCTGCATCACCTTTTTTCTTCGATATTGCTAAGTTCGCAAAGCCTTTTTGCTCTACTACACGTGCCAAACGCTCCTCATTTACTTGGAAGTTTAAACGTAATGGACGTTCTACTGTAATTTTCGCATAACCAAAGTCTTCATTCTCAAAAATCTTCACGTACTTATTTGGTTGTGCATCACCGTATAAACGAACAATCTCATTAATTTGCTCTTCCGTAATTTCGTTACGCTTGCTACCCATCGACTTTTTCATTTTTTTCGAGAAGTCTACTGCATTGACTAACCGCACTTTCCCTTTATGAAGAGGCGCTTTATTGTTTGTTAAAATCCAAATGTATGTTGCAATGCCTGTATTGTAGAATAGGTCGTTCGGCAATGCCACAATACCTTCTACTAAGTCGTTTTCAAGCACATACTTTCGAATTTCACTTTCACCAGAACCTGCATCACCTGTAAATAACGGCGAACCATTCATAATAATGGCTAGACGAGAGCCTTGTGGATTTTCCACTGTGACTGGCTTCATTTTTGATATTAAGTGCAGGAGGAATAATAACTGCCCATCACTTGTACGAGGTGTACCAGGTCCGAAACGACCATCAAAACCTTGTTTCTGATGTTCGTTTTTAATCGCCTTCTCATATGATTTCCAGTCCACTCCGTACGGTGGATTTGAAATTAAATAATCGAATGTATCATGTGGGAATCGATCCTTTGATAATGTGTTCCCTAAACGGATATTACGTGCATCTTCACCTTTAATAAGTAAGTCTGCCTTACAAATCGCATAGGATTCAGGATTAACCTCTTGTCCAAAAAATTCCAAATGTGCTGTTGGATTTTGATTTAGTAAATATTCTTGGGCAACTGAACCCATACCACCTGTACCAGCCGCACAGTCATAAAGTGTTTGTGTTAAACCTGGTTTTGTTAAAATGTTAGCATCATCATGTGAAAATAATAAATGTGTCATTAAACGAATGACTTCACGTGGCGTGTAATGATCCCCGGCCTCAGCATACTCATTAAAACGACGAATTAGTTCCTCAAATACATAACCCATCTCAATGTTTGAAACTGTTTCTGGATGTAAATCAATTTCACTAAAACGTTTAATCGTTAAGTACAATAAGTCATTTTGATCAAGTTTATCGATTTGGCGATCGAAGTCGAAGTGCTCCATGATATCACGAACAATTTTTGAGAAACCATTTTTATAGTCACGTAAGTTTTCAGCAATATTATCAGCGTCTGTTAATAGCTTTTTAAAATTGTATTCACTTATGTTATGGAAATTCTGCTTAGAAACACGATTTAAAATTTGTTCACGTGCTTCATCTGTCATATTTGGATACTGCTTTGCTTTCACTAACACTTCTTCTTTTGTACTTTCTAATACGCAATCAAAACGGCGTAATACAGCTAATGGCAAAATAATTTCACCATAGTCTTCTGGCTTATATGGCCCACGTAAAATCTCTGCAATTGACCAAATGAAGCCTACTTTATCTTGGAAGTTGATCATGTTATGTACCTCATTTTAAATTTATTTTTCCGAAAATAATTCTTGTAAAAATAATGCAATAGTACATTCAATTATAAATGCTCCAACAACAAAACGTAACTGCAAAAAATAGAAACTTTAACCAAAGACATTGGAATTGGTAACTCTTCAGGTCAACCTGATATAAAGAACACTTATTATTAGCTCACTACATTGTAAGTTTTATAAATCACCGACAATAGAAAAAAGCCAAAACCCTTAATATGAAAGGACTTTGACCTCATTGATTTCCTTCGAAATCATATGTATGGAGACGGTGGGAGTCGAACCCACGTCCAGAGACATCGATTACTTAAGCGTCTACGAGCGTAGTCAACATATTTGGTGTTCACTCATCCTCATGCCTGCTGACGGGCGCTTGGAGAGCTAGTCTGATGGATCTCTTCTTACGTCCTCAGACGAAAACGTAAGCGTAGCCTACTTCATTGGGCTCCTCACAGACACATAGGCGATGTCAGGAAGAGCTCGCTGCACTTATTAGGCAGCTAGTGCTAAGTTTTGGTTAAAACTTTTAGTTTTGCCAGTTACATTTAGTGCGTGTTAACGAGATCGCCTCTCGGCTCGCAGCTCAAGCTCGAACCGCCCCTGTCGAATCCGTAACGTCCCCTTGTAAAAGGGATATACGGGATGGAAACGTTCAGCTTAACTGCTTCCGTATATAACTATTATAACAATCTCATCGCTTGAAACAACTGGTGGTTTCTGTAAGAAAAGCAATGATTGTTTACTGCATAACATATTGTAGCATAATGCTTCCGCTCTCAGCAAGACATCTGCATGAATCTAGAATTGCTTTTGTCGATCACGGAAGGCACGGTCGATTTCACGTTTTGCATCTTTTTTCTTCAGATCTTCACGTTTATCGTATTTCTTTTTCCCTTTACCAATTCCGATCAACACTTTGGCAAAGCCATTTTTTAAATAGAGTTTCAGAGGCACGAGTGAGTAGCCTTCTTCCTTTGTCGCACCAATCAATTTACTGATTTGCTTGCGATGAAACAGCAGCTTTCTCGTTCTCAGCGGATCATGATTATAACGGTTCCCCTGCTCGTATGGGCTCACGTGCATGTTATGAAGAAACACTTCTCCTCGTTCGATTTTGGCAAAAGAATCTTTTAAATTCACTTTTCCTGCACGAATCGATTTGATTTCAGTTCCTTGTAACACAAGGCCAGCTTCAAATGTTTCTTCTATAAAATAGTCATGATTTGCTTTTTTGTTTTGGGAAACAACCTTTCCCTCTCCCTTTGGCATTGGCGTACACCCTCCTTTTGACACAAACACGGTCCAAATCGTACGGATTATTTTATCAAACAATCCAGCTTTAGACAACGCTGACGCTATGTGGTCAAAAAGCAAATAGAGCGTGATGCCCTATTTGCTTTTTGTCACGTTACTTTTTCTTTTTACGCTTTTGTTTTGGTGCGTTATCAAATACGCGTTTTTTCTTTTTCTTCTTCTTACGGCCTGAGAACCAGTCACTTCCGCCTTTATCCTCTTTGGCTTTATCCCCAGAGGCATTTTGGCCTCCGCGCCCTTTTTTCGCTGGTGAATCTGTTCGTTTTTTAAACTTAAAATCTTTTGCCGATTTACGGCGAGTGCCTTTCATACCGACGATTTCAAAATCAATCGAGTGCTCATCTTTATTGACATTCACCACTTTGACTGTGATTTCATCACCGATACGGTAGACATTTCCTGTGCGTTCACCGATCATGGCAAAGTGCTGCTCATCAAAGCGATAGTAGTCGTCTGTCATGTAGCTGACATGGACAAGACCTTCAATTGTATTCGGCAGTTCAACAAATAGTCCGAAGTTCGTCACGGAACTAATCATTCCATCAAACTCTTCACCGATTTTATCAAGCATAAATTCAGCCTTCTTGAGATCATCTGTTTCACGCTCTGCATCAACTGAGCGGCGCTCCATTGTAGACGCATGATCTGCAATTTCAGGAAGCAGCTGGCCCCACTTTTCTAGAGTTGCTTCGTCTGTCTTTTTCTGAATCAAATAGGTTCTGATCAGTCTATGCACAATTAAATCCGGATAACGGCGGATCGGTGATGTGAAATGTGTATAGAATTCCGTTGATAAACCAAAATGACCGATGCTTTCTGGATCATATTTCGCCTGTTTCATCGAACGAAGCATCACAGTTTGTATCACAACTTCTTCTGGTTGATCCCTCACAGCATCAAGTACACTTTGAAGTGCACGCGGGTGGATGTTTGTCGACGTTCCTTTTACAATGTAACCAAACGTTGTCACGAACTCTAAAAAGCGCTGAAGCTTCTCAGGATTTGGTTCTTCGTGAATTCGATAGATGAAAGGTACATTCAACCAGTGGAAATGCTCTGCAACCGTTTCGTTTGCAACAAGCATGAATTCTTCAATTAATTTCTCTGCGACAGAACGCTCACGAACGACAACTTCTTTCGCCGCTCCTTCATCATCTACAAGCACTTTTGCTTCCTTGAAGTCAAAGTCTACTGCCCCGCGCTCCATTCGTTTTTCGCGAAGAATCTCTGCAAGCTTCTCCATTTCTTGGAACATTGGCACAAGCGGCTCGTATTTGTCTATAAGCTCTTCTTCTTGATCGACTAAAATCTTATTCACATCAGTATAGGTCATTCTTTCCGTCGTTTTGATCACACTTTGGAAAATCTCGTGTTTGACGACCTTCCCATTTCGATCAATGACCATTTCACAAGACAGCGTGAGACGATCGACCTTCGGATTCAATGAGCAAATACCGTTTGACAGGCGGTGAGGGATCATCGGAATGACGCGGTCTACGAGATACACACTCGTTCCACGCTCATAAGCTTCCTGATCAATGGGGGAATTCTCTGTGACATAATGAGAGACATCTGCAATATGCACCCCTAGCTTATATTTGCCATCATCCAGCTTTTGCACCGTAACGGCATCATCTAAGTCCTTCGCATCTGCTCCGTCAATGGTTACAATCGTTTCGTTGCGTAAGTCACGTCTGCCTTCTAGGTCTTTTTCATCAATCGTTTCAGGTGTGTCTACTGCCTGCTGAAGCGCTTCTTCAGGGAACTCCCCTGGCAGGCCGTGTTTATGAATGATTGATAGTATATCAATGCCAGGGTCATTTTTATGACCAAGAATTTCAGTCACTTCGCCCTCTGCACTCATTCTTCCTTCTGGGTAGCTAGTCAGCGTCACGACCACTTTATGCCCTTCGACCGCTCCATTTTTAGCGGATTTCGGGATGAAGATATCGGTTGTGATTTTTTTATCATCAGGAATGACAAAGCCATAGCTTTTCGTTTCTGTGTAGGTACCGACAACCGTCTGAGTATTACGCTCCAGAATTCGGATGACCGTCCCTTCTTTTTTTGTGCCGTTTGATTTGTGACTGACACGAACCATGACCGTATCACCATTCATCGCTGTGCCTAGCTCATTAGGTGGAATGAAAATATCATCCTGTCCAAACTCTTCTGGTGTCACAAATGCAAAACCTTTTGCATGAGCAGACAGCTTCCCTTTTACCAAGTTCATTTTTTCTGGTACACCGTAGCGATCGCTGCGCGTGCGAACGATGAGCCCTTGATCTTCCAGGATCACAAGTGCTTTGACGAGCTCTTTATAATCATCAGGATTGGTAATCTCCATCATCACTTCCAGCTCTTGAACGGTTAACGGTTTATACGCTTCATCTTTCATAAAAGCGAGTAATTCATTCATAAATTCTTCTTTTTGCACACTCTAACCCCCTATATATTTAAACTGACCAATCAAGTGATTCTAAGAATGCATATACATCCTGATGAACCTTCTCGCGCTCTTTATCAAGCGTGATCGCATGGCCTGATTCTTCATACCATTTCAAATGCTTTTGATCTGTCTCTACTTCGTTGTAAATGATATTCGCACTGTCTGTATTAATCATATGATCGTGACGTGCCTGAACAACAAAAGTAGGTGAATAAATCATGTCGACATTGTTTCTAACATCTGCAATGAGTTCTTGCAGGCTCCTCAGTGTATCCATTGGCGTTTTCTTGAACTCTTCCATTTCCTGTTCAATTTGCTCCTCTGACTTACCCTCAAATTTCTTATAGTTACGGGCATATTCTAGTACACCCTGATACATGACTTCTTCACTTTTTATGTACATAGGTGCACACATAGGTACAATTCCCTTTACAGGTACAGTGTAACCTAATTTCAATGAAAAAACTCCTCCGAGGGATAGGCCGCAAACCGCAATTTCCTCATAGCCTTCATCTTTTAAGAATTGATAGCCTTCTTCTACATCTTTCCACCAGTCATCAGGGCCTGAATGGACAAGCTCTTCTGGCGGCACACCGTGTCCTTTATATTGTGGTGCATGACACGTATACCCTCTTTCGTTCAAATAACGGCCAAGCATTCGAACATCGGCTGTATTCCCAGTAAAACCGTGAAGAAGAAGCACCGCCTTTTCTCCACCTTTAAACGTAAATGGTTTTGGTGTAACAACTTTCATGATGTGACTTCCTTTCCTTCCGATATGGTTTATATTTTCCACTTGTATGTATGAAACAAAACAAAAGAGTGCTGATAATAAAAAAAGGTCTGAAAAAAGATCAGACCTTCTGTTACTCGCGCTTTACACGCCTAAATATGCCAATGCAAGTGTTAAGATGAAGAAAAGCACTGACAAAATAACCGTTAAACGGTGAAGTATCAAGTCAAGACCTCTCGCTTTTTGCTTACCGAAAAGCTGCTCGGCTCCACCTGAAATAGCGCCTGACAGTCCAGCACTTTTACTAGATTGTAACAATACAACGATGATAAGTGCGATACTGACAATTACGAGTAATGTGATAACAAATGCGTGCATGAAAACACCTCCAGACAAACTGGTACACATAACTTTATTTTACATGAAAACAAGGTGCATGTCACGAAACATCAAAATAAAGATTCCCTCTATATTGTCGACTTTATTTGTTATTTTGATTCAATTTCATTCCAAAGAGTAGTATGCAGCATTTTTTATATGCAATTTTCGGTTAAAAACACGTTTTTAACGGGTTGCTTCTTCTTTCAATAGCTGTTTTAATTCTACTAACAAACGTTCAGCTCCTTCAAGACTCAGCATCACTTTCCCATTTCCATAGCTTTTGTTATACTTCGTCACTTGTCCAGTTAACAGGCAGCTCTTATCTGCATCATATTTTTTCAGCATAATGGTTTGATCTTCAATGAAAATTTCTAAAAGCTGCTCTTCTTTAATATTGAGTACCTTGCGCATTTCTGAAGGCAGAACAATTCTGCCTAGTGAATCAATATGTCTGACCATCCCAGTTCTTTTCAACGACATTGCCTCCTTGATCATTTTGTTCATTGACTTTTGTCAACATCTTCATAGTAAAATAGATCTTCAAATTTTTTATCAAAGTAATGAATCATTTTGCCAATGACAAGCTGGCCTGGTTTCCGATGACCATTTAATACCCTGCTGAGTGTGGCAGGAGAAATGCCAATTTCATCAGCGAGCTGATTTAAAGACATATCGTTTTCGATCATATACTGCATGACAAAAGTCCGCCTGATCTGAATCTTTTCGACCATCATTACAACCTCCTATGGAATCAATATGTACAACGTGTAGGTGCTCACATGAAACAGATCCATTAACTTAAGTCAACACTTTTACCCCTCTGCTATTTCCTTTGGTCAATGATCATACTAAAATAAGTCATATACTGAAATGTGAGGTTCGATGTCATGAATCACTTTGGTGAACAATTACGCATTTTAAGAGAAAATAGAAAAATGTCTGTCAATCAACTCGCCATGTATTCAGGTGTAAGCGCTGCTGGTATTTCTCGTATTGAAAATGGAAAGCGTGGTGTGCCGAAGCCTTTAACCATAAAAAAATTAGCACACGCCTTGAAGGTGCCTTATGAGGATTTAATGCTGCTTGCCGGTCATATTGAACAGGAACAAGTTCATGAAATGAAACCAAAATATGAATCCGTGTTGAAAATCTATCAAACGGCGCTTCAAAAGGATGTAGAACATCTTCCCATTTTTGACGGAGACCTATGGGAAAGGCTATCCGCACAAGACATCAGCCAGCTGAATGAATACTTTCTCACGCTCATCAACCAAAAAAAGACGAACAAATAGCGGGGCATAACCCTAAGATACATTCACTATTAACTAATGTCAATATTTTCATGGTATACTTGTTGCCAATAGTCAACAAATCAAGTAAAATAGACATATCTAATCTATAACCATGTGAGGTTTTGCCTTGATGAACTTTGGTGCATACTTAAGAGCATTACGTGAGGAAAAGAAGCTGTCAGTGAACCAATTAGCGATGTATTCAGAGGTCAGTGCTGCTGGTATTTCTCGTATTGAAAATGGGAAACGCGGCATTCCGAAGCCTCCTACGATAAAAAAACTAGCCGGTGCATTAAAGGTCCCTTATGAGGAAATGATGCAGGCTGCGGGCTATATTGAGGAAGCCTCTTCTGTCCATCAGCTGAAGGAAGAGGAAATTGCATTATCCAAAATAAAGGAAGCCGCAACGCAATATGAACTTGGTGATCTCGAGCTATTTGATGGAGACATTTGGTCAACTCTTTCGAAAAAAGAAATAGAAGATCTTAACCGCTATCTGTTATTTATATTAAACAGCCGTTCGTCATCATAGAATGTTTTGATCATTGACAAGCTTTTAGAGCTGATTTATGACAAATTTACGGTATAATGAGTTCAGATTGGAGTGAAGAAAGATGAATCAATCTGACATATGCCCGCGGTTTGAAAAAGCAGTTGAGTTATTGAGTAAACGCTGGGTTGCACTGATTGTTTTTCAGCTTCTCTCAAGTCCGCAGCGCTTTAGTGAAATTGAGGCCGCTCTGACAAATTTAAGCGGAAGAGTATTATCTGAGAGATTAAAAGAGCTGGAAGCAGCAGGCATTGTAAAACGGGAGGTTTTTGCTGAAACACCCGTGCGTATTGAGTATTCTTTAACTGATATGGGGCGTTCCCTTGCACCCGTTTTTGAGGAAATTTCGAAGTGGTCTACTGAATGGATCACGCTCGAATCATAAAATAACCGCATGTGAACTGCCTGATCATTATAAAACAACCTCCCTTACAGATGTAAGGGAGGTTTTGTCTTTTCAACCGCTTAAGCAGATGTCATGTTTTTTTCAGCTAATGCTTTTCTTTCTTTTTTCTTGTTCGTTGGGCTTAAATAGCGTTCAAGCCAGCCCATGACTAGGTCAGCGATAATGGCCATGAGTGCAGTTGGAATAGCGCCTGCTAAAATGATGGCTGTTCCGTTTGTGGCGTTTGATCCTCTGATGATGATATCACCTAGACCTCCTGCACCAACAAATGTCCCAATCGCTGTAATGCCGATGGCGATGACCAGTGCAGTTCTTAAACCAGCCATAATAACTGATAAAGCAAGCGGTAATTCAACCATTCTCAGCACTTGCCATTTCGTCATGCCCATCGCTTTACCCGCTTCTAAATAAGCATGTTCAATGCTGACAATTCCTGTATACGTGTTGCGGATGATCGGCAGAAGCGAATACAGAAAGAGTGATAAGATGACTGTATTTGCGCCAAGTCCTAACACGAGCATCAACACGGAAAGCATCGCTAACGCCGGTATGGTTTGAATGACGTTGGTAATGGCGAAGATCCAATTGCTCAGCTTACGGTAATGCGCCACAAAGATGCCTACTGGAATTCCGACTATCGCCGCAAACAGCACCCCATACGCTGACATGAGAAAATGCCGATAAAATTCTTCTAACACATATGAACCGTTCTGCTGATAATACGTCCATAATTGCTGCAGTGTGTCCATCAGCCGTGACACCTCCCCATCTTACTCAAAGTAATTGTGCTTTTCCAGGAAATTCTTCGCAACGGTGGCTGGTTCTTGAAGCTCTCCGTCGACTTGATAGTTCAACTCTTGCATTTGTTCTGTATCAATTTTTCCGATCAGTCTGTTGATCACCTTATCAAGCCCTGGGTTCTCTTTTAAAACTTTTTCCGGGACAACGGGCGATGCATCATATGGCGGGAAAAACCGCTTATCATCTTTTAAGATTTTGAGGTTATAGGCTTTGATTCGTCCATCTGTTGAATAGGCAAGCACAATATCCATTTTTTCATTTTTTAATGCATCGTAGACTAAACCAATCTGCATTGGATACGTGCTTCCAAATTCAATTCCGTATGTTTTCACGAATCCTTCATACCCGTCGCCTTTCTTTTTGAGCCATATATTATCGACACCGAACCGGTAATTCTTCGCATTCTTTTTCAAGTCAGAGACCGTTTCTAACTTGTTTTCCTTCGCCATCTTTTGCGTCACGGCAAAGGCATACGTATTATCAAAGCCATAGGAATCAAACCATTTGTAATCATAGCGTTTCTTAAATTCTTTTTGGACGATTTCCATTGCACGCTCCGGGTCTTTTTCCGCATCCATTCCAAGCGTACTTGTCAAATCTGTCCCTGTATATCTTGTCGCCGAAATGTCGATATCACCGTTTTCCATTGCTTTCTGCTGTACGGTATTGGAGCCTAAGTTTTTCACAATCGTTGTCTTTTTATCTGTGTAATGTTCGATGATTTCGCTAACCATATAGGCCATTATTTCTGATTCGGTAAAGTTTTGTGCTCCCACCCGCAGCGTATTGCCTGAGGAGCCGGCTAGTCCAGGAAGTGAACAGCCGCTTATCAATAGCAAGCATCCGGCAAGCAGTGCACTGATCCATTTTGTTTTTCGATTTTTCACATAAGCCAACTCCTTATGAAACTTCCTTCAATCCTTTTAAGCCTTCTGGTGTTACTTTTTTCTCCAGCTTCATCAATGTAAAGTCAATGATAACCGCTAAAATAGTGACTGGGATGGCACCTGCAATAATGTATTCCGGCTGGTATAGCTGAAGTCCAATCAAAATGTAGTCACCAAGACCGCCTCCACCGATAAAAGCAGCAAGTGTTGTCCAACCAATTAAATAAATCGTTGACGTTCGGACACCTGCCATAATGATCGGTACAGCAAGCGGAAGTTCCACAAGACGAATTTGCTCCCATGTCGTCATGCCGATCCCTTTACCGGATTCAAGCAGATTTTTGTTCACACCTTGGACGCCGGCATACGTATTTCTCAAAATAGGCAATACCGAATAGAAAAAGAGAGCAACGATTGCAGGTATTTTCCCAACCCCCAAAATAGGAATAAAAAATGCAAGAATCGCTAAACTAGGGAGTGTTTGAAAGATATTCACGACACCGATGACAAAGCCTGCGCCTCGTTTCATTCGCGTGAGAACGACGCCTAAAGGAACGGCAACGATAATTCCTAGCACGACAGCAATTAAGGAAATATATAAATGCTCCCACATTTTTGTGAGGAGTTCCCCACCATTTTTCTCTAGAAAATCGATGATTTGATCCATGTGTCCACCTCCCTTAGTTCATTTCAATGGCAGACGCTGGCGTATCGTCTCCCCAAATGGAGTCGTACACAACATCTACAAGACTTGCCCGTGTCACAATGCCTTTTAAATGCCCTTTGGCATCGACAACCGGTACATATTTAATACCGCGTATTAAAATTTTCCGAACGGTGTCTCTGAGAAGTGCGCCTTCTTGTACAGTATAGAACTCTGTATTTAGGATCTCACCAACGAAAGCCGCTTTTCTGCGGTTCGCATCAATTGTTTCAATATCGATATAGCCTTTTAACACATCATGTTCGTCTACTACAAGCAAGGAATCGACCCGCTTTTCTCTCATGATGTAGATGGCATCAGTCAACGTTTGTTCAACTGTAATGGTGACTGGTGACGTGTTCATCATTTGTTCTACACGTTCCATATTCGGATTTGATTGAAGCAGGCGTTCTTTTCCGATGAATTCTTCTACGAACTCGTTGGCTGGGTTACGCAAAATATCTTCAGGTGTGCCTACTTGGACAATCTCTCCATCTTTTAAAATCACAATTCGGTCAGCCAGTTTAATCGCTTCATCCATGTCATGTGTGACGAATACGATGGTTTTATTTAACGTTTTTTGCAGTTTCTTAAATTCTTCCTGCAATGTATCTCGTGTAATTGGATCAAGTGCACCAAATGGTTCGTCCATGAGGATCAGAGGGGGTTCTGCTGCCAGTGCGCGAAGAACTCCGATGCGCTGCTGCTGTCCTCCACTGAGTTCATGAGGATAGCGCTCTAAAAATTCTGGGCCCATGTCGACGAGCTTCAGCAGTTCGCGTGCTCGTTCCTTCCGTTTTTCTTCCGGCCATTTTAAGAGCTTCGGCACAAGTGAGATGTTTTGCGCGATGGTCATATGGGGGAACAGTCCAATTTGCTGAATCACATAACCGATTTCTCTTCTTAATTGAACTGGATCTTTTTTCATAATATTTTCTCCCTCGATAAAAATGTTTCCTGAGGAAGGTTCGATGAGTCGGTTGATCATCTTCATGGTTGTGGTCTTACCACAGCCACTCGGTCCAATAAAACAAATAAATTCTCCTTTTGCTATGTCTAAATCAATATTTTTGACAGCTTTTTTTCCACCTTTATACGTCTTAGATACATTCTCTAGTTTCAGCAAATGAGACACCTCCAATTAGTTGGATCTATATATTCAGAAAATTTACACCTTATTAATTATAGTGCAAACTTTATAAAATAAAAAGTTTATAATGTGTTTGTATTGCATAACATTTATATAAAATTTTCAGTTAACGACGTAATATCTAGATATCTCTCCTTTTTCCTCCAAATTACTAGCAATTACTCAATATTTATTGTTTTCATCAACAAACAGGTATATGATATATTGTGTTACAAATTGTCAGTCGTGAAGGGATGAAGCGGGGAGTGGACAAGCAAGCGCTAGGCGCCATTCAAAAAGCACAGGATCATTATATTGAAAAAGCTGCAGAGAACATGAATGCCTTTGGTCTTTCTTCTACAGTGGGTAGAGTGCTTGGTATCATTCACATGAACCGTAAACCAATGACGCTGGAAGAGCTATCAGAGGCGACCGGCATGAGCAAAACGAGGATGAGTCAAGTCGTTCGAGAAATGCTTGATTTAAATATTGCGGAAAAGGTTTATGAAAAAGGAATACGTAAAGATCTTTATGATGTTGAGCAAGATCAATACCAAACGTTTATTTCATTGTTTGCAGCCAATTGGACACGTGTTGTCAGTAAAAACCGTAAAGCACATAAGAAAACGTGCAAGGAATTGCAAGAGCTGCTTGAACAGGAAGATTTACCAGAAGAAACAGAGGATAAAATCAACCTGCTTCTTTCAGAAATCAAGGAAAGTCTTGATTACTATGATTGGATTAGCCGCTTAATTGAGTTCTTTGAAAGTGAAGAAGTATTTAAGCATGTGCCGAAACCTTAAAAAAAGCTGTTTTATTTTACATCATTGTAGAAAAAAACAGCTTTTTTATATACACTTATGACATAAACATCGGAAACATCCCTTTTAAGCCTGCGCCGATCATTTCAACTGCCACTACAGCCAGAATTAATCCCATCAAACGCGTCACGACATTCATCTCTGTTTTCCCCATTTTCCGCATAATAAAACTTGAATAATGAAAGGCATAATACGTCATGACAAGAACGATGACAATGCCGATTAAAATCGAAAACATGTGGAGCATCCCTTGACTTCCAGGGGTTAAACTCATTACTGTAGCGATTGTACCGGGACCAGCGATGATCGGAATGGCGAGCGGCGTAACGGAGATATCTGACTTCTCTTTGCTTTCTGCCTTTTCCTCCGAATGAGGATTTTGGACGTGTGATTCTTTTGCATTCAGTAAATTGTAAGCGATACCAAAAATAAAAATACCACCAGCGATGCGGAGTGCATGAATATCGATTCCAAACAATTTGAAAATGAGCCTGCCTGCCAATAGAAAGGCAATCAAAATAATAAAAGAGACCACGATGGCTTTTTTGGCTGTCTGGGAGCGCTCTTTTTCTGTATAGCCCTCTGTTAAGGTGATGAAAAGAGGTACGTTTCCTATGGGGTTTGATACAGCAAATAATGAGACGACAACATGAATCATAAAGGAAATCAACAGACACCCTCCTTTTTGCATAGTGTCTGCCATTCTGATGTGAATATGCCCTTGTGATGTTAAAACCTGTATATCTTTAACCGATGATAATAGAGGTTTAAAGAAAGGGGTTCACACATGAAGAAAACAATGACGATCATTCTTCTTTCTGTAGCAGTTATTGCCTTAGGTGGCTGGATTGTTTGGCAGCAGCAGACCATCGAAAAAGCAGAGAAAACACACCAGCAAGAAAGCAAAACGAGCGATCTGAAGCTCTCGCAGTTAACATCAGATCAAACAGATATGAAGCATAAAAACGATGAACAAAAAAAGCAAATAGCCACCGTCGCAAAAAAGCTCAAAAAAGAAAAGAAAGCCTATGAAAAAGAGGTCAAACAGCGTAAAGCGCTTGAGATAAAAGTCGACCAGCTTCAAAAAGAGCTGACGGCAGCAAAAGCCACTGCTCAAACAAATAAGCAGACCACTCAGTCTACAAGGAAACCAACTGTCAAAAAAGACCCAAATGTCACTCATCATCCTCCCTCTCAGTGGGTACAGGACCAATATGATTGGGGCGTGAAACAAGGGTATATAAAAGAATAGAAAGGATGAAAAAATGTGATACAGATTCGGCCATTATCTCATGATCAATCTCTCCCTATGGGTCTTTTACTATTAGCTGATCCTTCAAAGGAAAAGGTTCTCGCTTATGTGCAATCCGGCTCTTGTTATGCCGCCTTTCATGCACAGGAAGTGATTGGTGTCTATGTGCTATCATCGCTCTCTCAGCATTCAGTGGAAATCATGAATGTTGCTGTGAAGGAGTCATGGCAAGGAAGGGGAATTGGGAAGCAGTTGATCCGCCATGCGATCGCTGAAGCGAAAGCCACTGGTTTTCATACGATTGAAATCGGCACAGGCAACTCGAGTATTCAGCAGCTCGCACTTTATCAAAAATGCGGCTTCCGCCTAACGTCGATCGATCACGATTTCTTCCTTAAGCATTATGATGAACCAATTTATGAAAACGGGATTCAGTGTATGGATATGGTACGGCTGTCTCTCACATTTCAAGCAGACTGACTATTTGTTCAGCCTGCTTTTTTTATGCTCTTCGTTTCTTCATAGCATGAATCACATATTGAATGAAAAAATAAAGCACAGCGCCAGCTAAAAAGCAGACAACGCATCCAAAAAGCGTCGCCTCAGAGCTGAATTGATACTCTTCAATTTTCATAATATAAAATGGCATTCCAAACAGCGTTGGACTTGATTCAATATGATTGACCTCTAGCAGCAGTAAAAAGACAGGGGTCATAAACACAGAAAATATATACAGCATCGCAAGTGTTAAGCCGCTAGAAAACGAATGAAATACTTTGATCATCTCTTTCTCTCCTTCATCTCTTTTAAACTGGCTGTGATATTTTTCCCGTCTGGGCAAGCTGGATACAGCATCACAGTGTTCAGTAAAGAAAAAAACAGCAGCTGATGACTCACCGGATGCTTCCACATTAAAAAAAGCACAATCGAGCAGAGCACCGGAAACAGCGGACCCGCAAGTGCCACCATCAGATTAAAGCTCGGCCGGGCAAATGTCTCATGGACGATCGCCACATGCTTCCAATCAATCGTTACCACAAAATCAAAGAGCGGTCTTTTTTCAATTTTGTTGCACACCATGATCATCAGCATATGACCGAGTTCATGAATGAGCACAACCGCTAGTAAACTAATGACAAGCCCCATCATCGCAATATCGGCCTTTTTAACATCACTGCATATATACAACTGAAAAAGGCAAGTGAACCAAGCAGATAAGCGGTGGCGAGTAGAGACATATTAGATGACAGCCACTCTAATAAAAGCATATCGATGAAGCTGAATACAGCAATCATCATCACGATGACAAACAGTTTATTAAAATCACTGATTTTCACGACAAACCCCGTACAGGCTGCCATGACGGTCATGAATAAAATGGACAAACTCGCCAAGCCATGACCTTCACTTTCAATACCGATCACCAAATAAGCAAGGCCAATATACACAAAATAAATGAGTAAATTGATTGCGTAATAAAATAAAATTCTCGACAATATATACGCGCCCTTTGATGTATTTAACATAAAGATGGCCCGTTGATTGATATGATATTCTCTGCCAATCATCAGCGGAAGCATAATCAATATTTCCTTTAACGCAAACTGCACAATAAAGGCATACAGCCATCCAGTTTCTTCCGGCGTAAAAACAAATGGCAGCCCAATCGTCAAACAAACGAGAAAGAGGAACAAAATGCCTTGTTCTTTAAAAACAGCTGATCGGATGAAATAGACCACTTCCTGCCGCAAATGCGTCAGAAAGGAAGAGTACGTCCTAATTTTCTGGTAAGAAAATGACTTTACCTCTGTTTTCAGCTGCAAAAACATTTGATGAACATAGCAAGCTGCTAAGCCCTTCACCCATAGCCAGCCAGCGCTTAGAAGAATCACCAGCAACGTCAGATAGACAGCCGGCCATACATGGATCATCTCCACTGCTTTTTGAAAAAGAAGAAATATGAGTACTTGAAGTGCCGCAAAGCCGATTGTTTGTAGCAGTAAATGCTCCTTTGTTTTTGATACGAAATGACTTACACCGATCCGCATTAGCATCCATGAAGAGAGCGTATAAAGTGCCAATATGCCGCATGTGATGCAAACAACGATGATCCAATACAGAGATGGGGTGACACCCGTGATCAAAAGACCTAATACAATCGGTAAAAAAAGTAATCCAGCCATGAGGAAGCAAAAAAGCACTGGAAAGAAATACGCACAAAGGACAAAGGGTACACTTTGTATCGCACTGTTCAAAAAGTAGAATTGATATTCTTGGCGCTTCAGTTTATTGCGGGATAACACAATCCCTGCTCCTAATAGTAAGAGCGACATTTTGACAAATTGGAGGTATAGCGCAGCTGGCTCACTTTCACCTGCCTGCATGTAAAAGCGCAGGCTGATGACAACGTATATTGCATAGATGAGCAAGAAAAAAACGGCAGCTGCGAGAAGCTGCAAAGGATACTTTTTTCCAAGCTGCTTTCCTTTCGTTGTCAGCATGCCCCATTCGATTTTATGAAGAACGTGTCGTGTCCAAATCATTGAGTAACCTCTCCACCTGCATATAGTAATCTCGATTTACTTCTTTATAAATCTCTTCAAGTGCCTGATGAGGAAATGTCTCATTCGTTTCTTGGCGGGACATATTCAGCTTCACGTCACCATTTCTTAAGATCATGAGATGATCATATAATGTATCACCAAAGCTCAAATGATGAGTTGAAATCAGGATGCCAGCGCCTTGATCTCTCAGCTTCATGAGCACCTTTTTTAAGATGATCATCATATCTGGATCAAGTCCGTTCGTTGGCTCGTCGAACACATAATAATCACATGGTCTGAGAAGCTGCGAAATGATCTGTGTTTTTTTTTGATTGCCATGGGACAGCTGAGCGATTGGCTGATCCATATACGGACTCAGCTCAAACAAATCGGTGAATGTCTCTTCACGTGTGGCATCTTGCTCATGTGGCAGCTGAAGTAATTGAAAGTATTCCCTCGGTGTTAAATAATCGAACAACGCATGATCGTCAGAAATATAGGAAACATGTTTTTTCAAAAGGGAAATATGAGCTGAGGATTGAAGGTTCAGCTGTTCACCATGTAAGGAAACGTATCCAGTAAATGGCGTCAGCCCAAACATAGCTTGAATCATCGTTGTCTTTCCTGCACCATTATGCCCTAAAAGAAGCATCGTCTGGCCTTTCTCCACGTTCATTTGAATATTACGGAGAGAGAAGGTGCGGCTATACGTTTTTTCTTGTAATTGTAGTGACAGCATCATATCCCTCCGTTTGTTTCAGATGGAACAGATGACCTTGCATCTGTTCTCATCCCTGTTAGAAACCGCATTGGATTTTAACGTACATGCCTAATAATTTGAACTCTCCTAAAAATTTGGAGCCCTTTCCAAAGGTCTTACATGCCCAAATCAATGCTCCAAGTGAAATAATGCCCAATATAGCGGCAAGGACATAAATCCAAAATGCGTTTTTCTGTACATTCTTAGAAGTTAGAATTCGTTGCTTCCTTTCATCATATGCCGCCAGTAGCTGAAGGATATACATATACACACCTACTGGAAAACGAAGGCTAAAAGGATTCAGCATCTCATCACCCCCTAATATATGTAAAATGATACCATCCCACATACAGAAAACATAAGTTCATTTCAGATCATATTTTTAGTCGATTTTTCATGATCTATTGCTTATAAATGGTGGAGTTGCGCGCTTTCCCTCTGACTGAAGGACGATTTTTTACAAAAATAGGATGTGACTATTGAAACAGCTGCGGGATCTCATTCAACACAAAAAAACGCTGCGCCCACTCTGATATAAGAGCGGAACGCAGCGCGTTGCTGGCATTATTTATTCAAGTTATAGAATGTTGCAATGCCGTGATATTGTGCTGTTTCAGCCAATTGATCTTCGATGCGAAGTAATTGGTTGTATTTCGCCACACGGTCCGTACGAGACGGAGCACCTGTTTTGATTTGTCCAGCGTTTGTTGCAACAGCGATGTCTGCAATTGTGCTGTCTTCTGTTTCACCAGAGCGGTGAGAGATAACAGCTGTGTATCCTGCACGTTTTGCCATTTCGATTGCATCAAATGTTTCAGTTAATGTACCGATTTGGTTTACTTTGATTAGGATTGAGTTACCAACGCCGTTTTTGATTCCTTCAGAAAGCTTCTTCGTGTTTGTAACAAACAAGTCATCTCCTACTAGCTGAACCTTGCTGCCAAGGCGCTCAGTTAATAGTTTGTGACCTTCCCAGTCGTTTTCATCAAGGCCGTCTTCGATCGAGATGATTGGGTATTTAGATACCATATCTTCATACCAGTCAACCATTTCAGCAGATGTTTTCACAACGCCTTCGCCTGATAAATGATATTTACCGTCTTCTTTGTTGTAGAACTCAGAAGATGCAGCATCCATTGCAAGCTTCACTTCTTCACCTGGTTTGAAACCAGCTTTTTCAATCGCTTCAACGATTGTTTGAAGTGCTTCTTCGTTAGAACCAAGGTTTGGAGCGAATCCACCTTCGTCACCTACAGCTGTGTTTAAGCCTTTTGCACTTAATACAGATTTCAGGCTATGGAAGATTTGTGCGCCCATGCGAAGTGCTTCACGGAAGTTCGGAGCACCTACAGGCATAATCATGAATTCTTGAATGTCTACGTTGTTATCCGCATGCTCTCCGCCATTGACGATGTTCATCATTGGCACTGGAAGCGTTTTGGAGTTGAATCCACCAAGGTATTGGTAAAGTGGAATTTGTAAGAAATCAGCAGCCGCACGTGCTACAGCGATAGATACGCCAAGGATTGCGTTTGCGCCTAATTTCCCTTTGTTTTCTGTTCCGTCAAGTTCGATTAACATTTTGTCAATTGCTACTTGTTCAGTGACATCAAAGCCTAAAAGCTCTGGTGCAATGATTTCGTTTACGTTGTTTACAGCTGTCAGAACACCTTTTCCAAGGTAACGGTCTTTGTCTCCGTCACGTAGTTCTACTGCTTCATATTCACCAGTAGAAGCACCACTTGGTACTAGTGCACGGCCAAAGCCGCCAGATTCTGTGTAAACTTCTACTTCAACTGTTGGATTACCGCGAGAGTCTAATACTTCGCGTGCATATACGTCAACAATGTATGGCATCGTTATTTCTCTCCTTTTGAATCAATTTGTTATTTCTGAATCAATGATGTTCCTGTCATCTCTTTTGGTTTTTCAAGACCAAGTAAGTCTAAAAGCGTTGGAGATAGATCGGCTAGAATGCCGCCTTCTCTAAGCGTTGCACCTTTTTTCGTTACGATGACTGGAACAGGGTTTGTCGTATGTGCAGTATGCGGCTTTCCTTCTTCGGTAATCAGCACGTCTGCGTTACCGTGGTCTGCTGTGATGATGGCATGTCCGCCTTTTGCTAGGATTGCGTCGACAACAGCTCCTAAGCACTCATCTACTGCTTCAATGGCTTTGATTGTTGGCTCGAGCATACCTGAATGACCAACCATATCCGGGTTAGCAAAGTTCAGGATGATCGCATCATGCTTGTCAGCATTGATGTCTGCAACAAGTGCATCCTTTACCTCATAAGCGCTCATTTCTGGCTTGAGATCATAGGTTGCCACATCTGGCGAATTGATCAAGATGCGGTCTTCACCAGGAAATTCTTCTTCACGTCCACCACTCATAAAGAACGTCACGTGAGGATATTTCTCTGTTTCAGCAATCCGTAGCTGTTTCAATCCATTTTGCGCTAGCACTTCTCCTACTGTGTTATCCAAATTCACTGGTTTGAAGGCAACATAGCCATCAACTGTTTCACTGAAGTGTGTGAAGCAGACGAAGTGTAAATTCTTCGGATGTGCTTCTCCGCGATCAAACGAGCGGAAATCTTCATTTGTGAAGGTGTTCGAAATTTGAATCGCACGGTCTGGGCGGAAGTTATAGAAAATCACAGAATCGCCGTCGTTTACTTTTGCAACTGGCTCACCATTTTCTCTCGTGATGACAGATGGAATAACGAATTCATCGTAGATTCCATTTTCATAGGAGTCATCAACGACATCATAGATGTTTTGATAACTTGGGCCTTCACCATACGCCATCGCGCGATATGCTTTCTCCACACGATCCCAGCGTTTGTCACGGTCCATTGAGTAATAGCGTCCAGAAAGTGTTGCCACTTCTCCGACACCGATTTCTTTGATTTGTTCTTCAAGCTGTTTTAAGTACACTTTGGCTGTCTTCTGACCAACATCACGTCCGTCCAAGAAGCCATGAATGTATACCTTTGTTAAGCCTTCTTTTTTCGCCAGCTTTAGCAGGGCAAAGAGATGTTGAATGTGGCTGTGCACACCGCCGTCTGACAGGAGACCGAATAAATGAAGGGCCTTGTCATTCTCTTTTGCATAAGTCATTGCCTCTAGGAACGTTTCGTTTTTCTCAAATTCCCCATCACGAATGGCAACATTCACTCTTGTTAAGCTTTGATACACAATGCGTCCTGCACCGATGTTCAAATGCCCAACTTCAGAGTTCCCCATTTGACCTTGCGGGAGGCCTACTGCCTCACCAGAAGCCGTTAAGGTTTGATGCGGGAATTCGTTCCAGTAGCGGTCGAAGTTCGGTTTCTTTGCTTGGGCAACAGCGTTACCAACTGTTTCGCCTCTTAAACCGAATCCGTCTAAGATGATTAATGCAGCTGGTTTCTTACTCATATTGACCTTCCTCCAATAATTGAACGAAAGACTGAGGTTCTAAGCTTGCGCCGCCTACCAAAGCACCGTCAATATCGGATTCTGCCATATATTCTTTAATATTCGCAGGTTTCACGCTTCCGCCATATTGAATGCGAAGGCTGTCTGCCGCTTCTTGACCATATTCGCTTGCAACCGTTTGACGGATATGCGCACAAACGTCGTTTGCATCTTTCGCTGTAGAAGATTTCCCAGTACCGATTGCCCAAATTGGCTCATATGCAATAACAGATTCAGCGACTTGCTGAGTTGTTAAACCAGCTAGTGCTTTCTTCACTTGATCAGCGACAAGTTCATTTGTTTTGCCGGCTTCACGCTCTTCAAGCGTTTCACCTACACAGATAATAGGAACGATGCCATGCTTGAATGCAGCATGTGCTTTTTTGTTCACTGTTTCATCTGTTTCAGAGAAGAATTCACGGCGCTCTGAATGACCGATCACTGAGTAGCCGATGCCAAGATCTTTTAGCGCAGCAGGGCTGATTTCACCAGTGAATGCACCATTTTCTTCAAAGTGCATGTTTTGTGCACCAATTTTAAGGTCTGTTCCGTTAGAAAGGCTGTTTAGCTTTTCAAGGAAAAGGGCTGGCGCACAGATAATGGATTCCACTTTGTCAGGAGATGGAATGGATGACTTGACTTCTTCAACGAAGCTAACCGCTTCGCCAAGTGTTTTGTTCATTTTCCAGTTCCCAGCTATAATTGGTTTTCTCATGATTGACACTTCCTTATAGCAGTTTTGGTCTTATTTATCGTTTAATGCAGTAACACCTGGAAGCTCTTTGCCTTCCATAAATTCAAGTGAAGCGCCGCCGCCTGTAGAAATATGGCTCATCTGATCAGCAAGACCAAATTTCTCAACAGCTGCTGCTGAATCTCCACCGCCAATGACAGAATATGTATCTTTTGCTTCTGCCAGTGCTTCTGCGATTGCTTTTGTTCCTTTAGCGAATGCGTCGATTTCAAATACACCCATTGGTCCGTTCCAAACAACAAGTTTGCTGTTTTTAATAACATCAGCGTACTTGCCTATTGTCTCTGTTCCAATATCAAGTGCTTCTAGATCACTTGGAATTTCAGAGATTGGCACAATGCTTGTATTCGCATCATTTGAAAAGTCGTCGGCTACCAGAACATCTGTTGGAATCAGGAAGTTCACGCCTTTTTCTTTTGCACGGTCCATAAAGGATTTCGCTAAATCTACTTTGTCTTCTTCTAATAAAGATTTTCCTACTTCGTGGCCTAGTGCTTTCACAAATGTGTAAGCAAGTCCGCCGCCGATGATGAGGTTGTCCACTTTATCAAGAAGACTTTCAATCACACCGATTTTATCCTTTACTTTGGCGCCACCAATAATCGCTGTAAATGGGCGATCAGGGTTTAAAATGGCTTTTCCTAGAACCTCAAGCTCTTTTTGCATGAGGAAGCCCGAAACAGCCGGAAGATATGCTGCAATACCAGCAGTGGATGCATGTGCACGGTGTGCAGCACCGAACGCATCATTGACATACACATCGGCTAAATCAGCAAATGCTTTTGATAGTTCAGGATCGTTCTTTTCTTCACCAGGATAGAAACGAACGTTTTCAAGCACTAACACATCTCCTTCTTTTAAGTCAGAGATTTGCTTTTTCACGTTGTCGCCGTAAGCTTCATCCGCTTTTTTCACTTCTTGTCCAAGAAGCTCTTGAAGACGTTTCGCTACAGGTGTCAGACGCAATTCTTCAGTAACTTGACCCTTCGGACGACCCAAATGACTAGCTAATAGTACCTTTGCGCCTTGTCCTGTTAAATACTCAATCGTTGGTAATGCTGCGCGAATACGAGTATCATCCGTCACTTTTCCGTCTTTCATTGGAACGTTAAAATCTACGCGGCAGAACACAACTTTACCTTTTACGTCAATGTCTTTTACTGATTTCTTATTCATGCTCGTCAGGAGATCCTCCTTTATTCTGGTTTCCTTACGCATTGGACAAGTCTCTCTTTATCCTTTTCCCATTTTGCCCTCATCAAAACGAGAAATCGTGCAGAACGGATAAAAACAGAGAAAAAGGGAAAGGGATGCTTCCCCTTCCCTTGTCCGTCTTCATTATATCGTGTCTCTAGGAAAGAACCAAGTGAGTTCCTTCAGTGTGAGAAATTAAAGACCTTGTTTTGCAATGTAAGCTGCAAGGTCAACAACGCGGTGAGAATATCCACTCTCGTTATCGTACCAAGAAATGACTTTCACCATGCTGCCTTCCATGACCATTGTAGAAAGAGCATCGATTGTTGAAGAGTTTGCATTACCATTGTAGTCACTAGATACTAATGGCTCTTCGCTGTAGCCAAGGATTCCATTAAGTTCTCCTTCAGCTGCTTCTTTAAGTGCTGCATTTACATCTTCAACAGTTACATCTTGGTTTAATTCAGCCACAAGGTCAACTAAAGATACGTTAGGTGTTGGAACACGCATAGCGCCACCGTTTAATTTACCTTTAAGTTCAGGCAATACAAGTGAAACAGCTTTCGCAGCACCTGTAGAAGTTGGGATGATGTTTTCCGCAGCTGCACGAGCACGACGGTAGTCTTTGTGCGGAAGATCAAGAATTTGTTGGTCATTTGTGTATGAGTGAACTGTTGTCATCATACCGCGTTTGATACCAAATTTATCGTTAAGTACTTTTGCAAATGGAGCTAAGCAGTTTGTTGTACAAGATGCATTAGAGATGACATCGTGGCTAGCTGCATCGTATTTGTCTTCGTTTACACCCATAACGATTGTGATATCTTCTTCGTTAGCAGGAGCAGAGATGATGACTTTTTTAGCGCCAGCTTCTAAGTGTTTTGCAGCGTCTGCACGTTTTGTGAAGAATCCAGTAGATTCAACAACGATTTCTACGCCTTGTTTACCCCAGCTTAATTTCGCAGGATCACGCTCAGCTGATACTTCGATTGTTTTACCGTTCACTACTAAGTTTGTACCGTCTACAGAAACTTCTGCATCTAGTTTTCCGTGAACAGAGTCATATTGTAAAAGGTGTGCAAGCATGTTAGCGTCTGTTAGATCGTTAACCGCTACTACCTCAACTTCAGGATTGTTTAATGCTGCACGAAATACGTTACGTCCAATACGTCCAAATCCGTTAATACCGACTTTTACTGCCATGATGTTTCCTCCTTTTATAGGTCACAATGTTTATATTGAGGGATCAATTGACTCCCTTAATAACTCTTTTGCGGCTCCTTCGTCTGTGACGAGAACCGTTCGGCGGGGTTTTTTGAAATAAGCTTCAATGGCCCCTGCCTTTGATGATCCACCTGCAACAGCAATGATGTGTGGAATGCTTTCTAAATCATCTAGCTGCATGCCGACGGAGTGCACTTTGTGGACGACCTCACCATCACGATTAAAGTAATAGCCAAAGGCCTCTGTCACTGCGTCATGCTCATCAATCTTTTTTAAATCTTCAGCTGGTGTGTTTCGTCTCATCGCCATTGTTTTTGCTTCACCGATTCCATGAATGAGCATCGTGGATGATTTGATCGTTTGAAGCACTTCTTTGACTGACGGCTCTTCAATAATGGAAGAGTAAGCACCTTCTGACAGCTGTCCTGGAACAAACAGCAGTTTGTAAGTACCGGAAGCTTTTTCAGCCATGTGGG
This sequence comes from Andricus grossulariae, assembly GCA_011634705.1. Taxonomy (NCBI): domain Eukaryota; kingdom Metazoa; phylum Arthropoda; class Insecta; order Hymenoptera; family Cynipidae; genus Andricus; species Andricus grossulariae. The sequence continues at coordinate 103,944 of JAABKJ010000006.1, forward strand.
CACAAATTGTGTTTGCCTGATTTTTTACATTCTCCCCAAGACCGCCTCTCGCAGGGACAAACATCATGTCTCTGTTTTTGGCATCAGGGGTCATCATTTCGGCAACGGCTTCCATCGTCGTTCCGCCAGTGACGGCGACGATATTATTTCCAGTAAACCTTTTTTTCATACATTGGACAGCAGCTCTTCCCATTTCTTGCTTCACCCACGGGGATTCGTCACTGTCACCAGAAACGATCACGACTTCTTCTAGGCCTAACTTCCTCTTTAATGTATTTTCCAAAAAGGTTAAACCTAAAACGTCTTTCATCATTCCTTCAAGCATTTCAAGCAAAGCGTGGCCTTCACTCGTCAGCATCATGCCGCTCGTTTTGACATCTAGCAGATTTTGTTCTTTTAAAAACTGAACTTCAGCACGTAAGATGCGCTCACTGAGACCAAGACTCGTCGCAAGACTTCTGCGGCCGATTGGTTCAGCTAATCTGATGTACTGCAAAATGTCGTAGCGTTTTTGCATAACGATGAGAAGATCTGGCAATAATTTTTTTTGAGCTTCCAATAAACGATTCATGGCTAACGACCCTTTCTTTTCACGTTGGACTAAAAACGTCCCACTGTGACAAAAAACGTCCCGCCACAGCCAAAAAAAATCAAACCCTGCTTTCTTTAATTATTTTAACAGGATCATCTTGCATTTTCAACTATTACAAACACATTTAGACAAAAAATAGACACATTTTCACCGATAGCCTGCTTGTCATCAAGGTTCTTGCTATGATATTTCTTTTCAAAATATTTTATTTTTTTCTATATTGAATGAATTCATCAATGAAAGTGTGCATGCGTAAGAGGTCCGCATGCACATTTTTTTGATATAGTCGTCTTTTATGTTTTTGGGATTCCTTCCTCTTCGGCAAAACGCTTTGCCTCTTCCTTCGGTTTGATTTTGAGATAATAAATGATGTAGCAGGCTGCCATGAACGGAACGCCGCAATAAAGGCCAATCCGCTGATCCTCAATAAAGAATAGGCTGATGAGCACGATGCCAAATGCGATGAAGCCTGCTAGTGGGACAAATGGATAGAGCGGTGTACGGAAGACGAGATCCTTTACATCTCCACCGTCTTTTATGAATTGTTTTCTAAAGAAATATTGAGACAAACAAATGGACATCCACACCACAACAAGAACCATTCCAGAAATTGAAATAAGCCACACATACACCGTTTTTGGTGCCACAACACTTGTGAGCAGAGATAGAGCGGATACACCCATTGTCACCAATAATGCATTGATCGGGATTTTACGCTTGGACAGCTTTTTCGTAAAAGCAGGTCCTTTCCCGTCCTTTGAAAGCGACCAGAGCATACGTGATGATGCATATAATCCAGAGTTTGCTACAGATAAGACAGCGGTGATGATAATAAAATTCATGATATCTGCGGCATATGGGATGCCGACCTTGTCCAGCACGACCACAAACGGACTGTCGACAGCGCCTGCTGTCTGCCATGGAAGAAGTGCTGCCAGAACCGCAATTGATAAAACGAAAAAGACCATCGTTCTCCAAATAATATTCCGTATTGATCGAGGCAATGTTTTTTCAGGGCTTTCACTCTCACCTGCTGCGATCCCTACAAGTTCTGTTCCTTGGAAGGAGAAATTGACCGTGACCATGGTTAATAAAATAGCAAAAACACCATTAGGAAATAGTCCGCCATGATCCGTCAAATGACGAAATAAAGGGGCTGGTTCTCCTCCTTTCAAATGAATCATTCCGAAAATTGCGCCAATTCCGATGATAATAAACAATAGGATGGCCGCAACCTTGATGGCTGAAAACCAAAACTCCGTTTCAGCGAAGCTGCGAGCAGAGATGGCATTCACGACAAATAATATTACGCTAAATGCTAGACACCAGAGCCAAACCGGGATATCTGGAAACCACCTTTGGAGCAATATGCCTGCTGATGTAAACTCCAGACCAATCGTACACGCCCAGCTAAACCAATACAGCCAACCAATCATAAAGCCTGTGGACGGGCCTATATATTTGGTTGCATATTCCTGAAAGGAACCGGCTGTTGGCATCGCCACTGCTAATTCTCCAAGACACAGCATGACCAAATACATTAACAGTCCGCCAATGATAAACGATAGAATGGCTCCCCCCGGCCCAGCCTGATGGATAATCAATCCTGATCCAAGGAAAAGGCCCGTACCGATGACGCCGCCTAAGGCAATCATAAAAAGATGTCTGCTTTTCATGGAACGCTCTAGTTCATTATGCTGTTCTTGCATCAAATCCACTTCCCCACTTTCCCTCTTCTATTCATCATCCTTTGACAAAATTCGCTGTTCGTTGAAAAAGAAAGGGAGAAAGTGAAGCTTCCTCCCCCTTTGCCATTTAAGCTTGAAACAGTGCTTCAATATGACCAATCGCCCAGTCTAAATCTTCTTTTGAAATGGTCAGCGGTGGTGCAAAACGGATGACTGTTTCATGAGTTTCCTTACATAACAAACCTGCTTGCTTCAGCTTTTCACAATAAGGTCTAGCTGCCTCTGTCAGCTCCATGCCTATAAATAGTCCGCGGCCTCGCACTTCTTTAATCACAGGACTTTGAATGCGTGCCAATTTGTCTTTGAAGTATTCACCAAGCTCCATAGAGTGGGCTGCAAGCTTTTCGTCGATTAAAACATCCAGTGCAGCAAGCGACACCGCACACGCAAGAGGATTTCCTCCAAAGGTAGACCCATGAGAACCAGGGTTAAACACGCCTAAAATATCGCGGTTTGCTACAACACACGAGATTGGGAATACTCCGCCGCCTAAAGCTTTCCCAAGAATCAGCATATCTGGCTCAATGTCTTCCCAATCACACGCAAACATCTTACCTGTTCGTGCTAACCCCACTTGAATTTCATCCGCAATGAACAGCACATTTTCTTGCTCACAAAGCGTTTTGGCATCTTTCAAGAAGCCTTCTGGCGGCATGACAATACCCGCTTCACCTTGAATCGGTTCAATGAGGAAAGCCGCTGTCTGTGGTGTGATAGCTTCACGTAACGCTTCAATATCTCCGTAAGGAATCAACTTAATTCCAGGAAGCATTGGGCCGAAACCTCTTTGGTATTCTGCTTCTGAGGAAAGAGACACAGCCGTCATCGTTCTCCCATGGAAATTGCCAACACACGCAATGATTTCTGCACGATTCTCTTCGATTCCTTTCACATCATAGCCCCAGCGTCTCGCTGCTTTTACAGCGGTTTCTACAGCCTCAGCACCTGTATTCATTGGCAGTGCCATGTCTTTATTCGTCAGTTTGCAAATTTTTTCATACCAAGGACCAAGCTGATCATTATGAAAGGCTCTCGACGTGAGTGTCACGCGATCTGCCTGTTTTTTGAGCGCTTCAATAATGCGGGGATGGCGATGTCCTTGGTTCACTGCGGAATACGCACTCAGCATATCCATATATCGATTGCCTTCAGGGTCTGTCACCCACACTCCCTCAGCCTCTGAAATCACAATTGGCAACGGATGATAGTTTGCCGCTCCATATTGTTCTGTTTGTTGAATCAATTCATTTGTCTGTGTCATCATCTATTCCTCCTTCTGTAAGGTAGCTTTTTTCAATTGGGTTCATCTTCATCCATATGTTATGCAAGGATCGTGCCAACTTTCTGACCGCTTGATCATAAGGGTTTACCTCATTCATTACGCAAAATATCTTTGCATGCGCAAAATTTTTTAGAGGAAACTGCAAAATTTTTCATGTAAAATAGAGGTAACGTCAGGAGGTGGCGCAAGTGAAAAAAGATATGCATACCGCAAAGCTTGAAAATGAGATTGATTTATATAAACAAATGCTCGATTTAATTGATGTCGGGGTTCACGCCATTGACGAGAATGGCAATACTGTTGTTTATAATAAAAAAATGATGGAAATTGAATCATTGAAACGCTCAGATGTTCTCCATAAAAATGTACTCGATTTCTTCGCCTTTCAAGATGAGATGCACAGTACACTTGTCCAAGCGCTGCGTACCGGGAAACAAACCGTACATGCCAAGCAGACGTATCATAATTACAACGGAAAAGAAATCACAACGATTAACCATACATACCCGCTCGTTCGAGACGGTCTCATTCAAGGGGCAGTTGAAATTTCGAATGATGTGACGAAGCTAGAACGGCTGATTCATCACAATATGAAGAAAAAAGGAAGCACTCGGTTTACCTTTGATTCCATTATTGGAAAAAGCCCTGCCTTTTTAGAGGTGATTGAGCATGCGAAACGAGCGACACGCACCTCTTCCTATGTGCTCATTGTTGGCGAAACTGGGACTGGGAAAGAGCTGTTTGCTCAAAGCATTCATAACGGCAGTAGCCGGTCATCTGGACCATTTATTACCCAAAATTGTGCGGCACTGCCTGATAATTTGATTGAAAGCCTGCTCTTTGGTACACAAAAAGGGGCTTTTACGGGAGCAGCTGATCAGCCTGGCTTATTTGAGCAGGCGCAAGGAGGAACCTTGCTTTTAGATGAGATCAACTCATTAAATCCTCATCTTCAAGCAAAACTACTGCGCGTCTTACAGGAGAAACGTGTGAGAAGGCTAGGAAGCACAAAGGAAATTGCTGTTGATGTAAGAGTGATTGCCAATATGAATGAGGACCCTGTGGATGCAATCGCAGGTGGACGTATGCGCAAGGATTTATTTTATCGTCTCGGTATTGTCACCTTATTTATTCCGCCGCTTTCTGAACGAAAAGAGGACATTCCTACGTTTGTGAATCATTTTATTCAAAAATATAATGAGCTGTTTCAAATGAAGGTGAAGGCGGCTGATGAAGAGGTACTTGCCCTTTTTAAGGCGTATCATTGGCCAGGCAATGTAAGAGAACTTGAGCATGTGATTGAGGCGGGGATGAATATGATGATGGATGAAGACGACTTAAGCATGCATCACCTTCCCTATCATTTTAGATTTAAACACGGGGAAGACCGTCCTAAGGCGCAATTGCAAACAAATTCTTTGCAGCAAACCGCAGCTGCTGACACCTTTGTGTATACAAGCCCAGAACAGACGACTGATTTCCAAACCCAAATGGAACGATTCGAAAAACAATACATCGTCCATTACTTAGAAAAAATGGACGATAATATTTCACAGACTGCAAAGTTATTGGGCATGAGCAGGCAAAGTCTGCAATATCGAATGAAAAAGCTACATATTTCTCGGCAATAATAGAGCTGTGCCATCATTTCGGCACAGCTTATTGTGTATCTGTTTGTTCTGCTGGTTTTTGCAGCACATCACCGAGCAGATTTTCTACATTTTTCAAATGCGTAAGCATCGCTTTCTCTGCTTCTTCTGGCTGCCTTGCAACGATGGCTTTGTAAATTTGTTCATGTTCTTCGTAAAGCTTCCGAATGGAGGCTTTCGTTGAGAATAACACGACTTTTCTCGTTTCCCGCATCGTTTCTACTAACAAGGATGAGACCTGATTCATTAACACCTTTAATACATCATTCTTCGAGGCTTTGGCTAAGGCGAGATGGAAGGTGAGATCTGCCTCTTCACCAATTTCTTCATGGGCTTCTGCCAGCTTCATTTGTTCAAGTGCATCACGCAGCTGATGAAGGTCATCGTCCGTCCGAAGCAGCGCCGCCTTTTTGACAGCACCTGTTTCAATAATGGTTCTCACTTCAAGGAGCTGCCTGACATCATGCTGCTTCATTAAAAATGCAGGAGATAAAGAAAATGCGAGCTGTTCAGGATCGAACTGCTTCACATATGTGCCCTCCCCTTGCTTCATCTCTATTAATCCGATCGCTTTGAGAGCAGACAGCGCCTCTCTCACAGCGGAACGGCTGACTTGAAAGTTTTCTGAGAGCGCTTGAACCGAATCTAATTTTTCTCCCGGAAGAAGCTCACCAGTGCGAATGGATTCGATTAATGCATCCGCAATTTCTTCATATATTTTTTTGGTTTTGATTTGTTTATATTTCAATTGGTCTCACCTCATCACTGTTGTCTATCCTTTTCGGCTCATGCCCTATCTTATACTTTACCCCAAAATTTCCGTTCACACGTCTCCCCGATTTAATTTTCAAAAAATCTTCTATGTGCCTCGCTTTCAACAAAAAAGAAGCACCTGCCATGTTTCTAGCAAGTACTTCTTTTTAATCATAGCGCTTCCGCAGTGTAGATGATGGAAGATTCATTTGTTCACGATATTTCGCAATGGTTCGGCGTGAGACTCGAATGCCAAAGGTTTGCTGAAGCTGCGTCATCATTTGCTGATCTGAATACGGTTTTTTCTTATTTTCCGTTTGGATCAGCTCGGCAATGTACGTCTTGACTGTGTAGCTGGACGCCTCTTCCAGTGAGGGTCCTTCTAGCTTTGCTTGGAAAAATTGCTTCATTTCCATGAGGCCATAAGGGGTTTGCACCATTTTCCCTTTCACCGTTCGGCTGACTGTTGACTCATGCACTTGCAATATATCTGCGATACGCTTCATCGTAAGCGGTTTCATTTTATGTTTCCCTGTAAGGAAAAAATCTGTCTGGTGTAAGATAATCTCACGAACGACATGGGTCATCGTTTGTTTTCTTTGCTTCAGCGCTTGGACAAGCCAATTGTACTGCTGCTCTTTTTCCTTTAGATACACATATGCTTCATGCCGCTTTCGATCTTGAATCATAGCGAAGTATCCTTCATTCATTTCAACGTCTGGGAAAGCGCGCTGATTCAGCTCAAATGCGATGTGGTCCTGCACGACAGTAATCGTCACATCCGGCTCTATATACACATGGTCTTCTTCGTATGAGAAATGGATACCTGGTCTTGGTTCAAGCTGCGACACCTCATCTTGTACCGCTTGAAGTGTTTTCATGGAAATACCTGTTTTCGCCGCGATTTCCTTCCATGCCTTTCTTGCAAAGAGAAAGAAGTGCTCATCGATGATCAGCTCAGCTTCATACCAGCGCTCCTTTTTTCTTCTCAGCTGAAGCAGGATGCATTCTTGTAAAGATCTTGCGCCAATACCGGCAGGCTCTAGCGATTGAAGCTGATGAAGGACGGCTTCAACTTCTTCAGCTGACACCTTTAAGACAGCTGCCATCTCGTCAACTGGTTCATTTAAATAGCCATTGGAATCAATGGACTCGATCATAAAATGAAAGATCCTTTGATTCTTTTCACTTAAATTCAAATCAATGGCTTGTTTCTTTAAATACATTTGCAGGCTTTCTTTTTGATGCGTTCGATACGGCTCTGTCATTCGGTCTTGAGATTTTTTATGATAAACTGGTTGATAGCTGTCCGTGTCTTTCCGCTCAATCAGAGGGTTCTCAAGCGCTAACTGGTCAAGATACTCGCCAAGCTCAGTGCTATTCAGCTGGAGCAATGTAATGGCCTGCCTGAGTTCTTGTGTGAGCACCTGCTTTAATACTTGTTCTTGTTGCAGATTAAGGCTCATTGTCTCCCCTCCCTCTCATCATTTTACATGAAGATTGACGGACCGTATATACGAAATAGGAGTGATTCCCATGTCTGAACTTTTTTCCGTTCCATACTTTGTTGACAACTTGAAACAACACATCGCCATGAATCAAAATGAAGACAAGATTCATGCCATGAATGCCTATTACCGCTCAGTGGTGTCAACGCTTGTACAAGATCAGCTGACCAAAAATGCTGTGGTTTTGAAGCGAATTCAGCACCTTGATGAGGCGTATCAAAAGGTGAAAAAAGAAAGCGAATGAACATGAACACCCTTTGTCATGATGGCAAAGGGTGTTTTTCATTTGCGAAAAGCTTCTGATCCAGCCTTGATTTGTACATCATCAAAAAGCCAGACCGTCCGGTAGTATAGATGATAAAGGCAAACCATAATCCGTGATTATGCCAAATAGGCGTAACCGCTGCTTGAACAACGATAAACAAGATCATCGCAAACAGCATTGAATTTCTGACAGGGGCAATTTCTGTCGCACCTGTAAATACACCGTATATGACCAAACCGAAACAAGCGGCAAACGGATAGAGAACGAGCCAGTCTGCATAGCCTAATGTCACATCTAAAAGACGGGGAAGATTTGTAAACAAGCCCAAGATCGGCTCTTTTAAGAGAAAATAAACCGACGCAATTAGGCATGCCATGACAAGTGCCCACTGCCTCGAAAGGGTTAAAGTTCTCTCATAAAGGGTGCGATCATTTGCCCCAACTGATCTCCCCACAAGGATGCTGGATGCATTGGCAAAACCATCGAACAAATAAGCCATGATGTAGTGAATTTGAAATAAGATGGCATTGGCCGCCAGCATCTCTGTTCCAAAAGAAGCACCTTTTGCTGTAAACATGTTAATCACGACAAGCAGACAAATCGTCCGAATAAACAAGTCTTTATTCACATGAAACATTTTCTGAACTGCCTGTGTATCCATGATTTTCTTAATAGACGGCATCTGGAACCCGTTTTTTGAATGTTTCATGATGATCCATGCGCCTAATACAAAGGCGGTTAATTCAGATATCAATGTCGCGGCCGCCACCCCTTTGACTGCAAACGAAAACACATGAACAAGCAGAAGGGCAAGGACCATATTCATGACATTGATCAAGATTTGTAAAGAGAGGGCTTCTTTCATTTTTGCCATTCCCATCAGCCAGCCTAATATCACATAATTCATCAAGGTAAACGGCGCACCCCAAATCCGAATAAGAAAATAATCTGCTGCAAATTGCCGAACATCCGCAGCCGGAGAGATCACGAGAAAAGCAGATTGAATAATGGGCCATTGCAGGGCAATAAAACAAAGGCCGACAATGATGGCGATTAAAAAGGGTCTTAGAAAAGCAAGTACGCCCTGCTCTTCACTCTGCGCCCCGTTTGCCTGAGCGGCAAAAGCAGATGTACTCACCCGCAAAAAACCAAAGAGCCAATAGAGTGTACTGAAAATGAGACTGCCAACCGCGACGCCTCCAATATACGCGGGGTTGGCAAGCTGACCGACAACTGCTGTATCAACAGCTCCAAGTAATGGAGTGGTCATCGTTGAGATGGTTAAAGGAATGGCTAAAGCTAAATACGCTCGATGGTTCACGATGCCACCTGCCTTTCATGAAAAATAGCCTCTTCTAAAAGAGGCATTGATGTAATGAAGATTTATCGAATCGGTCTGCCAATTGTTCGGGACAAAGGATGGTCTGCGAGCATTGCATCTCTCATCTTTTGCACCGCTTTCTCTTCAGATGAAAAGAAATCATCCTTTGATCGAAATTGAGCAACAAGTTCACCTTGATCCAATATCGCCAATTGATCACTTAAGTGATAGGCTGCCGTCATATCATGTGTAATAAATAAGTAAGCGACACCTAGTTCCTTCTTTAATTCTACTAATAAATCTAAAATGACACCCTGTGTGACCATGTCTAAGCTACTGACGGATTCATCCAGTACGACGAGCTTTGGCTGCAGCAATAAGGCTCTTGCAATGTTGATCCTTTGCAGCTGGCCACCGCTGAATTGATGCGGATATTTAGACAAGTCCTTTTCGCTGAGCCCGACTCTTTCCAGCCAATGGATCAGCACGATTTTGCGTTCTTTTCGGCTCATGGTTTCATAGTTTTCAAGCGGTTCGGATAAAATTTGTTCGACTGTCCACCTTGGATTCACCGCCGAGTACGAATCTTGAAACACCGCTTGCACATGCCGGCGATAATGTTTGCGTGTTCTTTGATCTGCACAATAAATATCCTGCCCTTCAAAAAGAACCTGACCGGCTTTTGGCTTCTCTAGACCAAGTATGATACGGCCTAGCGTGCTTTTCCCTGCGCCGCTTTGCCCCAGCAATCCGACGCACGTGCCTTCTTCAATGATTAAATTGACGCCGTTTAAGACTTGGTCTGCGCCTTTTTTTCTCATCAGAAACGACCGGCTGTTGTATGAATGACTAACTGCTTTCACTTCTAATAAATGCAAGGGCCTTCTCACCTCAAATCGGGCAAACAGCTGGGATGGATGGACGAGCTGCTAATAGTTTCTTTGTATAATCATGCTTGGGGTTTTCAAAAAGCTCAAGCACTTCTGCTTTTTCAACCATTTCTCCCTGTCTCATGACAACAACCTGATCTGCCATTTCTGCAATGACGCCAAGGTCGTGAGTAATGAGCAAAATGGCGGTTCCATACTCATGACGAATTTGGTTCAGATGCTCAAGCACCAGCTTCTGTGTGTGTACATCTAAAGCAGTTGTTGGTTCATCTGCTATGAGGAGAGGCGGGTGCATACAGGCAGCCATGGCAATCATGACACGCTGCAGCATGCCGCCGCTTAGTTCAAAAGGATACTTGTTTAACAGCTTATCTGGCTGCGGCAGATTCATCTGCGCTAACGCATCCATTGCCTTCGCTTTTGCCTGCCTTTTACTGACAGTGGTATGCCGGCGGATGGTTTCAATCAGCTGATGACCGATCGTCCATACTGGCGTAAAGCTGTTCATTGGATTTTGCATAATATATGAGATGTCTTTGCCCCGAATAGAGCGCATAGCCCTTTCACTCATACCGATCAATTCTCGTCCTTGTAATGTGATGCTACCAGTAACATCCGTTGTTTTCCGGTCAAGCATATGTAAGATCGACATACTTGTCACCGTTTTCCCGCAGCCGCTCTCACCTATTAATCCAACGATTTGACCTCGCCCTACTTCAAACGATACGTCCTGAATAAGAGAGGTTGTCCCATGAGGCGTTTTCGTCTGCACATGCAGGTTCTCTATTTGTAAAATGGACTCTTGCACATTGATCATTCCTTTACACACGGCGTTTGATACCATATTTCTCTGAAAGGGCTTCTCCTAGTAAATTAAAGAGGACGACGACAGCCATGATGACAAGACCTGGATACAGCATCAACTGAGGATTCGTTTGAATATACGATTTCCCTTCATGGATCATCGCTCCCCATTCAGGCATAGGAGGCTGAACGCCTAATCCGAGAAAGGACATCGCTGAAATGTCCATAATTGCCCAGCCCATTTCGAGTGTGCCAATGACCGCGAGTGGCGGCAGGACATTTGGAATCATATGCTTTCTCATGATGTTCCAGTGGGATGTTCCGCTAATTTTCGCAGCAGCAATAAAGTTCTGTTCTTTTAAACTTAGCACCATCCCTCGGAAGACGCGAGCATAGTATACCCACTGCACAAGCATCAAGGCAAGCACTACTTGAGAAAGTCCAGGACCGAAGATGCCGACTAATCCGAGGATCAGCACTAGGTTCGGGAATGCCATGATCCCGTCGCAGATTCTCATTAAGACGTGATCGATCCAGCCACCTTTGTAACCTGACAACAAACCAACGATTAACCCAATCAATAAAGAAGAGAGAAAGATTAATAACGCACAGCCTAGTGAAACACGTGCACCATATAAAATTCGAGATAAATTGCATCGGCCTAATTGATCTGTCCCAAGAGGATACTCCCACGAAGACCCCTTTAGCTTCATCGCTAGATTGACAGCCGCCGGATCATGTGGAGCGATCCACGGCGCACATATTGTCACAATCAGCAATAGACCAAGGAGCACCACGCAGATCGAGATCAGCTTTTGATGAGAGAAGAGATTTTTTCCTTTTGTCATCATGTCTGGCGGCCTTCCTTTCTGGAAATACGGGGGTCAATGATCAGCTGAAGTAAGTCCACAATCAAGCTGCTCAAGATAAAGATACATGCTGCCATGAGGACATAGAATTGAATGACCGGCAGATCCCGGTTAAAGATCGCTTCAATAAAGAAACGCCCAAACCCTGGCCATGAAAAAACTGCCTCTACGATAATGGTTCCTGTCAGCAGCTTGCCAAGATTCACCCCAAGCCCTGTCAGCATTGGCGATATCGCGATTCTCAATACATGCTTGAACATGATCGACCGTTCCTTTAATCCTCTGATTCTCGCATATTGAACAAACGGCTCTTGAAGCGCCTCACTCACACTTGATCGTAATAGCCTTGTATACATCGCAATTAAAGGGACGGCCAGTGTGACCGACGGCAGGATGAGATGCTCCCATGTTCCCACCCCTTCTACCGGTAGAAGATCGAGCTTCACTGAAAAAAAGAAGATGAGCAAATACCCCAAGACAAACGTCGGGATAGATGCTCCTAAGAAAGAAATGAGCCGGCTCACATGATCAACGATGCCATTTTTCCTCATGCCGCTGAAAAAGCCGAGTGGAATGCTGACACAAATTGCAATCAGTAGACTAGTCAGCGCCAATTGAATCGTCGCTGGTATTCTATAGATCACCTCATTGAGCACAGGCTGGTTGGACATATATGACTTGCCAAAATCAAGATGAATGACTTTTTCAATGGTGTGAAGATACTGCATATAAAACGGTTGGTCTAAACCAAATTCACTTCGTTTTTGCGCTAATATTTCATCCGTTGGCTGGATATGAGCCGCTGCTAAATATGCCTCAGCCGGGTCAACTGGCGAAAGGTGAATCATACCAGTCGTGAAAAGAGTGGCTAATAAAAATACAGGGATGATTGATAGCATGCGTTTGACGATATAGCGGCCCATTTCCTAACCTTCCTCCTATTACTTCAGCTTAATACCTGTGAATGGATGTTCGTCGCGATTTGCTGGGAACTCAAAGTCCTTCACATTTTTTTGATAAACGGCTGTCTTTTTAAAATAAGAGATTGGCACAATTGCCCCTTGATCCTGTAATGAAGATAAGACAGACGAATAAAGTGCTTTTCGTTTGTTTTCATTGGTTGTTGATGGAATTTCGCTCATTTCTTTGATCAGCTTGTCCTTATTTGGATAGGCTGAGATGGCTTCTTTGAATCCAAAACCATCTGATGAGACGACGTTCATAAATGTATGCGGATCATATGGCGCTCCGTAGTTGCTAAAGAAGTTCATATCAAACTTATTAGCTTTAAAGCGCTGCACCTGTGTTGCCAGTTCCACACCTTCAAGTTTGACACCAACGCCAATGGCACCCCATTCTGCTTGAAGCGTCTCAGCCATCGCTTTTTGAATCGATTCTGCTGAATCATACATCATACTAAATTCAAGCGTTTTTCCATCTTTTTCACGAACGGTTTTTCCTTTTGGTAGTGTCCAGCCTGCTTCATCCAGCAATGCTTTCGCTTTGTCTACATCATATTGGAACGACTTCACCTTAATATCAGATGTGTAAGGCATGTTGGTCGGCAATATGTGATCTGCTTCATCCTCTAAGCCAGAGGTGACACCTTCTACCATTGATTTCTTATTGATCGCATATTGAAGGGCATGTCGCACTTTCTCATCTGACAGCTGATCGACTTTTGTGTTCATGACAAGCTGTCTCGTTGCTACAGGCTCTGACATTTTTGTTTCATACTTACCGCTCGCCTCTAACTGTTTGTAGGCATCCAGGCTAATGGTTCCTTCTCCGTAAAGGATGTCTACATCACCTTTTTCAAATGCCATGACTCTCGTTTCCGCATCTGGGATGACCTTGACTTTGATTTCTTTGACCTTTGGTTTTTCTCCCCAATAATGATCATTTCGTTCGAAAATGGCATAGTCATCTTTTTGATATGTTTTTAATACCCAAGGGCCTGTCCCCACTGGTTTTTCAATTCCTTTTGACGTATCACCGTTTTTAGGGAAGCCTGCTTCGCCTAAGAAACGAACCGGGCGGACAACGGCTAATTCTTGAACAGTTGGATAATATGGCTCTGTTAATGTGAGTTTAAACGTTTTCTTGTCTACTGCTTCTGTCTTTTTGATCTTTTTTATCACACCTAACCAGCTATGTGTATCCTTGTTTTTTAAGATGGAATCAAAGTTCTTTTTCACAATGTTTGCATTAAACTCAGATCCATCTGAAAATGTCACTTTGTCTCTTAGATGGAACGTGTACACCTTGCCATCCTTTGACACATCCCATGATTTCGCTAATTCAGGTTTTAGCTTTCCATTCTTTTGATAGCTGACCAATGGCTCATAAATCATTGATTGCGCGAACAATTGTGATGGGTTGTATACGTGCGGATTCATTTCGCCAATATCTCTCGGCCAAGCCATCGTGATCATGTCAGGATGATCCTTGTTTCCATCTGCCCCATTGTTTGCTTGAGAACAGCCTACTAATAAAAAGATAAGCAGGAAAGGGATGACTGTATTTATTTTAATTTTCGGAAAAAATTGACTTTTAATAAACATAAGATGTTCCTCCTAATTGATGCTGATAATCATTTTCATTTTAAGGAGGAAGGACCCCGTTGTCAATATCATATTTAAAACGAATTGACAATAAATAAACCTATTTATTCCACAAATTGATGAATTTGATAAAAAGAGAGGCAGGCTGCTTACGAGTGAGCAGCCTGTGAAGAGGTGAAGGTTTTTTCTCGCAGGGCATGACGAAGTGTGTCAATGATACGATCCTGTTCAGCGTCTGTCATACTTGTTCCAGAGGGGAGACAAAGCCCTGTTTCAAATAACAATTCAGATACGGGAGTGCCTTTCGCCGCTGAATAAAAGGGACAATCACGAAAGAGCGGCTGTTGGTGCAGCGGCTTCCATACACGCCTTGCTTCAATCTGTTCTTCTTCTAGTGCAGCAATGATGTCCACTGGAGAGGTTCTTTTATCGCGATCAATGGTCAATGTCGTCAGCCAGCGGTTGGACTTGGTGTCTTGATATTCAGGCATGAAATAAAGACCCTCTACTTTAGATAACGCATCCTGATACCGCTTGAAAATGCGGCGCTTTTGTTCAACACGCTCGTCCAATATTTCCATCTGAGCAATCCCGACGCCTGCTAGCAGGTTGCTCATGCGATAGTTGTATCCTATTTCTTGATGCTCATAATGCATCGCGCGTTCTCTAGCCTGTGAAGCGAGAAAGCGGCAGCGTTCGATTGCAGCATCATCATTACTCACAAGCATTCCGCCGCCTGATGTTGTAATGATTTTATTGCCATTAAACGAATAAATGCCGAACCTGCCCATTGAGCCGCTTTTTTTTCCTTTATATAGAGCGCCTAACGATTCAGCCGCATCCTCAATGACTGGCACATCATATGCTTCACACAACGCCAGGATCTCGTCCATTTTTGCGCTTTGTCCATATAAATGCACGACAATGACTGCACGGGGTCTTTTTCCAAGTCGTTTTGATTCCACAAAGGCTTTCTCTAAAGCAAGCGGGCACATATTCCATGTATCCCTTTCAGAATCAATAAAAACGGGCGTGGCTTGTTCATATAAAATCGGATTTGCAGTTGCCACAAATGTGAGGGTGGAACAAAAGACAATGTCCCCTTTTTCAACGCCAATAAGCTTTAATGCGAGGTGAATTGCTGCTGTTCCAGAAGATAAAGCCGCTCCTGCATTCACTCCTGCATAGCGCGCGACTGCCTGCTCAAATTCATTCACAAGAGGTCCAAGCGGTGCAATCCAATTACTCTTGAAAGCATCCTCTATTTTCAAATACTCTTTTCCGCTCATATGCGGTGGTGATAAGTAAATCCGTTTTCTTTCTTGCATCATTTCCCACCCTCTCTCCGATCTTTGATTTCTATTGCAGGAATGCCTACAGCGACTTTCTGATCGTGTATATCTCTTGTTACTGCGGCTCCTGCGCCAATGATTGTCCAGCTTCCGATTGATGTCCCGGGTATCACAATAGCACCTGCCCCAATATGGGTTCCCATTCGTACAGACACACAACCAGTTAACACTGCTCCCGGTGACAGATGGACAAATGATTCGAGTATACAGTCATGCTCTACGATAGATCCTGTGTTGATAATCGCATGTTCACCGATTACTGCATCTGCTTGAACTACTGCCCTTGCCATTACGACAGCTCCTCTTCCAATGACCGCTGATGGACTTACGACCGCCCGTGGATGGATGAGTGTGGCAAATGACGTATTTTCAAAGGAGAGGCGTTCCTTTACTAACTGTCTGCTCTCATTTTGTCCGATCGCAATCAGCCATTTCATATGTGGCATTGTCTCTCTCAGCTGTTGACTCACGGAGATCGGTCCATACAAGATACTGCTTTGAGTCGTAGTCTCTTCAAATTGATCATCTAATACGGCACATAATGAGTAATCGGGATGGGCAGCAATCATTTCTTGAATGACTTTGCTATGCCCGCCAGCCCCAATTAAACCAATCGGTTGCTCTTTACATATCGGTTCCTTTGAATTTTTCAGCTGTGGCATGATGCGGCTGCTGCACCCCCTCTGTTTTGATGACTTTCAGCAAGGTCATCCATAAAATTTTCATATCAAGCCAAAACGATTGATGCTCGACGTACCAGAGGTCATAGGTGAATTTCTCCTCCCAGGAGATCGTGTTCCTTCCATTCACCTGTGCCCATCCAGTAATGCCAGGCTTGACAAGATGGCGCCTTGCTTGCTCCTCTGTATACATCGGTAGATATTCCATCAGAAGCGGCCTTGGTCCAACGAGACTGAGCTCTCCTTTTAGGACATTGACTAGCTGCGGCAATTCATCAAGACTGAGCTTGCGAATCAAGGCGCCGGTTTTTGTTAATCGAAGATGATCTGGCAGGAGCACCCCGTGCTCGTCACGTTCATCGGTCATCGTCCGAAATTTATATAGCATAAATGGCCGGCCATACAGACCAGGCCGCTTCTGCCGAAACAACACAGGCGTCCCAATTTTCCACCGAATCAGTCCATAAAGCAGAAGAAAAAGAAGACTGCCTGCGATGAGCAGCGTCAATGCCACCATCACATCTAACATTCTTTTCATCATGAAATCTCCTTTTCTCACTAGCGGGAAACAGCTTGTTTTACCTTATGCACCAGCTGCTGCCGCTCTCGTTTTGTTCCTGCAAATTGATACAAGTAGCCCATATAAAGAAAGAAACATAGACCGCCAATACAAAACAGCTCCCACCAGGACGTCACGTCATAAATCGCTTGAATTCCTGCACAGACGCCCCAAATCATGAGCGCTCCTGCAAGTGGAACCATCGTATGTTTGTAAAAGATGGTGCGTTTCTGATTCGTGATGCGGGCTGTATAAAATGGCAGAAACACAATATTTTTGATCAATAAAACAATCGCTCCCGCTGATGCAATGCCGTATAAACCAAGCTGAAGCGTATGAGTCAATCCATAGGCAAAAAGTACATTGGATACACCTAATATGAGCGTGACCACCGCTGGAACCTTCAATCGATTAAAAGCGGTCGGCACATATGTCAGCGGTAAAAACATCAAGGTCAAGCATAAATAAGCAGCATGAATCATAAGAAGCCATTTCAGCTCTTCAAAGGCAGGTCCAAGCCATAAAAGCATGAGCGGACTGGCAAGTCCTCCTAGCAGAGCGGCCGGAAACGCGACAAATAATCCGCTCCACTTAATGGCACTGGCTGCATATTGAATGAGACCTTCTTCATCTTGATTCGAGTAAAATTTCGTAATCGTTGGGGCAAATACAACCGCCAATGTCCCTGCGAGTGTGCGTAATAATAATGGAAATTGTAATATCGCCGCATACTGTCCCGTCGCTTCCGCTCCAATGAGCAGATTCGTCATCAATAAATCAATCTGTAAAAATAGCAAAATCCCCATTTGCTCAAAAGAATGCCAGACCCCTGATCGAACAAGTGTGAGACTAGAAGATAGTGAAACGTGCAACCACTTAAACGAAAACCAAGGGATCAGTTTTTTAAAATAATAGATACCCATTCCCATAGCCCCCAAGCTTCCTATCACAGCCGCAAGTGGAATATGCCAGATGGCGGGTGCCGTCCATGTAAACAGCAGCACAATCATCAGTGCCCTCAAAAACATTTGAATAGCCTGACCAATACTTGATACATATAACTTATTCGCATAAAACGGCGCAGCCCCAATGCCGGACATGACAAAATTGAGCATAAATAAAAGACCCCCTAATATAAAGGCGGTCTGTGTGTCCTTGGCGAGATCATCAGGCACATGAAGCCACTCTACCAGCTGGCTGGACATGAACAGACAAAACAAAAAAAGGCTAATCGATAAAAAAATGGAACTGACGAAATAAGATGAGAGATAGCGCTGCGCCTTCTCCATTTCTCCTTTATGAGCCGCCACAGAAAAAAAACGCACCACCACAGCACTTAATGACGCCGTAATAACCGATAAATAGTTGATCATATTTTGCGTCAGATGGATTAAGCCGAATGCTTCGACTCCAAGTGTATGAACGATATACGGTGTTAAACAAACAGACATAAGCATCATCAAGACAAACGTCATGATGTTTGCACTGGCATTGTAAAGAAACGCTCGATTCATTTTGATTTCACGCAGCGTGTAAAAGCCTTCATCCAGCTTCCTCTCCCTTTTGTCTGCTCGTTTTCATCAGCTGATGAATCGCCTCTTTCACAGACGCCTCATTCGGTTCTTTCAATAGCGTCAAAAACGGAAGATGAGCCACCCATTCATACCCTTCCATCACCTTATGATCAAACGACCTGAGGACAACACACGGTGTTTGCGTAATCGCACAAAAAATCATGCCGTGAAGCCGGTCTGTCACGACGACCTGTGCCTTACTTAACTCTTTCCATAAGGCAGATAATTCATCTAAGCGAGTCGTTCGATCCACTCGTTTGCCAATTGTCGTTGTGATCAAACCGACTTGATCATATGTCTCTTGAATATGCTGCTTTAGCTGCCGCCGCTCCTTTTCAGTGAGATACGCTTCCTTATCCTCTCGCAAACAGAGTAGAACCCCTTCACGTTTTTGTTCCTTGTTTGATTCATCTAATGTCAGCACCATATCAGGCTGTTTCCACACATCTTGATCAGGGAAGTGCTGCTTCATCCAAGTGTAGGTTGTTTGATCTCTTGCCATGAGAAGCAGCCTTGGATGATGTTTGTATGTTTGAATGGCGCGGCGTTCCTCTCTTTTTCCTCTCTTTGTTTCTGTAAAATGGGCAGTGGCCGGCAATTGAATCACCGGATAGGACTTGAAGGTTTTCATGATAAATTGTCTCGTCCATTCTTCATAACGGTATAAGTCCCCCATATTGCCCCCACCGATGATACAGACGATGTCTTCTGGGTGCCGCATACGCTTTAACGGACGGGCGAGGCGATAAATCTCCTTCATGTCCACTTCCATGATGTCGTAGGCGGGAAAGTGCTCTTTTAAAAAACAATAACTCGCATAGGCAATTGCATGATCCCCTAAATTATCATGCCCT
Source organism: Andricus grossulariae (assembly GCA_011634705.1). Lineage (NCBI taxonomy): Eukaryota > Metazoa > Arthropoda > Insecta > Hymenoptera > Cynipidae > Andricus > Andricus grossulariae. Next base: position 123,208 of record JAABKJ010000006.1, read on the forward strand.
GGCAGCAGCGTGAGAATGATTTTCTTCTGATGACTCCGCTCTGGCAGGCTTTGGCGGCTCAGTCGATATTCAAGCGGATATTTAACCTTTAAGAGCAGCCACTCTGCGGCGTGCGCCTTCAATTGCTGCAATGTCAATCTCATCACCCCTATTTCCTTGTTTGATATTCGATCCATTTTTGATAGCTAGAAGCGGCGGCAGACAGCGGATAAACCAGCCGGCACTTCGCAAGGAATAAAATCATTCGCTTTCGAGCGGTGAGCTTCGATGGTTCCACTTGTTTGACAGCATGCTGAAAAGCCTCGTGTGTCACCATTTCCCGCATGTGATCAAGCTTTTCCCGAAGAGAGAGTGCATTTTGGCTCTTCCATTCGTTGAGCATACAATGAAGGGTATGATTGACAATAAAAAAATCAAGTGCCTTTTCATACAGAGAGATGTCATCATATTCTGTCAAAAACAAGCGCTGCGCATGATAAAAGGTTAGTCCATGATGAAAATACTGCTTCTGATATCGCTGCACAATAGAAGACAGATGAACCCGGTAGTAATAAAGAGGTTCATGAACAAAGGCAATGCCGCGTGATAAAGAAAAACAGCGCAGCGTCACATATTGATCTTCTATGTTCTCAAGTTCCCCCCGCAGCGGAAATCGAATGTGATGTTCTTCGATAAAGGCACGTCGATACAGCTTATTCCATGAGAACCCCGTAATGTCTCCATGCAATAACGCTTCAATTAAACTCGTTTTTTCGGCCGACCGCTCGGCTAACAGCGTCGTTGGTATGGTTCGCTTTGACTGTTCAAATTGAATCCAGTACTCACTGACAACTAGATCTGCGCCGGTCATTTCAGCTTTTTCATACAAGGCTTCGCAGTAATGAGGCGCTAGAATATCATCTGAATCAATAAAGGCAATATACGTGCCCTTTGCTTCTTCGATGCCCCGGTTCCTCACAGCGCCTAACCCTTGATTGGTTTGATGAATGACCCGAAACCGCTGATCTTGCGAAGCAAATGCTTCAAGATATTCTCCGCTACGATCTGTAGATCCATCATTCACGAGAATGACCTCTATATTTGAAAAACTTTGATCTGCAATTGATTGAAGGCATTGCTCCACATACTGACTCGTATTGTAGACTGCGACCAATAGACTGATAGCTGGCATTACAACATGCCCCACCTTTCTCAAAATCTACTTTGTAAATATCGTCCTGTACGGTAACACAGATGAATCGAACGGCATCAGCATGATGCTGTACAGAATATAACAAACAGCAATCCCTACATAGATAAAGACATTAGACCGCTGATCAAAAATGCGTGTGAAATACGGCAGTAAAATAAGCTGATACAAGCCAAAATAAATGTGAAATCTTGCATAAATGACATCCTTTGTGGCAAGGATCCCAAACAAGAAACCGAGCAAACAAAAATTCACAACGTAATCACTCTCAGGCGTCAGCTCACGAAGCCGTTTTCGATAAAGAAAAGCAAGCAAAAGCGGCAAAATCAATACACCGATTTTTGTCACATTCATTCCATTTGTATTCGTTGTGAGCCATTCCTCGTAATGCCCATACGAACTGCCTTGCAGCATCACGACAAACACGGAAACAAATCGGTCATAAAGAGCGGTTAACCCTAAGAAAATCATGCATAAGACCAGCATCATCCATGACCACGATTTTGTTCTCACGATAAAATACACAGGAATCATGATAAGAGCCGATGAATGAAACAATGAACATACGAGGACAAGCGGAAAATACAATTTCCACTGACCATTGATCACAAGACGGATGGCGTAAAAAAGAACCGCCGCCACCATATACTGACGCATGCCATTAAACGAAGCGTAATAATGAAAGGTGCCGAGAAAAAGCAGCATACTCAGCTCAAAGGGACGGCCATATTGAATGAGCGTCTTGATGATAAAAAAATAAGTGATCGCCCCAACCGAGATATACATGATTTGCGGATCATGGGACAGTTGATTGAGCATCCATAAAATAAATGTAAATCCTGGGTCAGTGGCCGCCTTGTCCACACCAAATCCGAATATGTGCCAAGGCTTTTCATAATTGACGGAGAACTCATACATCTGTCCATATGTGACAAAATCGGTTCCTACTTTGTACCGAATACCAGCGACAATACAAAGAAACAAAAACGGAAATAACACGAGAATCTTGTTAGGCCGCCATCCGCTTTGAATGGTATCATCACGCCTGCCGTAAAATGCGGCAAAGCTCGACCATAAATAGACCATGATCATGTTCACCAAATATACCGCCATCTGCCATTCCTTCCTTACAGTCCATATCCATTCATCACACGTGTGATGTTCTGTTTGACATCAAATCCTCTTTGTTCAAGCTGGTACGTAATGGTCTCTTGAAGAGGAGGCTCTGCATGATACGCTTCAAGCACCGCCTTCATCCATTCATGCGCGGAATCCCGTAGCGACATTCTTTTCACAAGACCGCAGCCTAAATCTACTTCCTCTGTAATATGATCTGAAATCACACAAGGCAATCCAGATGCCTGTGCTTCCACTAAAACAAGCGGAAGGCCTTCAAACAAGGAAGGCATGACAAAAACATCAAATGCTTTCATATATTCTGGAACGTCCGATACGACGCCTGTAAAGACAATGTTGTCTAACAAACCGGCCTTCTCCGCATATGATTCAACCACCTGTCTCAGCGGTCCATCCCCTACAAGGACGAGCTGAAATGAGACCCCCTGCTTCTTTAAGGTCTGTGCCAGTTCCATAAAAAAAACGTGATTTTTTTGTTCATGAAAACGGCCAATATGACCTATCACCATACTCTTTTCCTGAAGACCCAGCTGCTTTTTGATCTTCACCTTTTCTTCTGGATTAGGCTGAAAGAAAAGGGATAAATCAATCCCATTCGGCAGCACCTCAACCTGTCCATTCTTCATTTTTTTCTGCCCAAATAAAAAGGAACCGGCATCCTCACCGCATGCAACAAGCTTTGTAGAAAATGCAAAAATCAGCCGGCGAAACCCTTTGAGCATCATATGATCTACCCAATTTGGCGACTGTTTCCAAGCTGTATTATGCGAATGACAAATCCGCACCTTCACACCCGCCAATTTCGCAGCAAGGGCAGAGAAGCCTGTTTGAAAATCTGTATGTGCATGCACTGCTTGATACGGTCCTGTTCGTTTGATCGTCTTTGTCAATGTTCTGACAAATGCCAAAGGAGAGGACGCCCCAATACTCGGGACGTAAAAGATACGTCCTCCGAGCCTCTGAATTTCCTCATCATAATCACAGACACCCTTCCGGTGGGTAATGAAGTCAAATTGGAGGACATTTCTATCGAGCGCACGATAGATGTTCATGATCATCGTTTCAGCTCCGCCGCGGTTCATCCCGCCCACAATATGAAGTACACGCTTTGGCTCACTCATCCCGAATCGGCCTCCTTTTCAACAAAGACGCCTCCAGCTTCCGCTGATGATAAAATTTCATGATCTTCGGTGATAAACAGGCACGGACCACCGGCTTTAACGCAAACAAATAATGAACCGGCGGCAATTTTAATAACCAGCATGCTTTTAAAACGAGCCAGGCATTATCTATCGAATATTGAAACTTACGACGCTGAAAAGCCGCTTCATCCTCTCTCACAAGGTATAACGGCTCTTGTAAATTAAAGCCTTTTCTCCCCGCAGCAAAAAAACGGATCCACAGATCAATATCTTCCATCCGTCTCGTTGTTTTCACAGAGCGATATCCATTTAAAGCCTTGTACGCAGCAGCCCTCATCATAATAGTTCCATGACAAAAAGGCGTCCCTCTTGCCAGCACTTTTCGATCAGGCTCTGAAATCAGTGCACGTACACCTTTTGTACCAGATTCATCAAACACGGTCATCGCCGTCCCGACCACATCATATTCAGGATGTGATTCAAGGAAATGCACCTGTTTTTCTAAACGATCAGGTACTGATATATCGTCGCCATCTTGCCTTGCAATCAAGTCTCCCCTCGCTTCAACTAGACAGCGATTCAGACTGGCAGCAAGCCTTTGATTATGCTCATTGCGGATAAGGCGAATTCTTTCAGGGTCTCGTTTTGTATAGGACAGCACTTTTTCATAGGTACCGTCTGTTGATGCGTCATCACATATGATGAACTCCCAGTTGTCATATGTTTGATGAAGAATGGATTCAATACTTTCTTCTACTGTGTCTTGGCAATTGTAGACGCCCATGATGATAGACACCTTTGGCTTATGCATGCTCACATCACCTTCTCTGCTTGATCCATGTAAGTTGTATAAATTTCTTCCATAGCACTCACCGTCTGCTCCTGTGCAAATGCATGGGCTAAGGAGCGCCCCGCTTTTCCCATGAGGGGCAGCTGATCTCTTTTATGATAAAGCTGGTGCAAATATTCAGCCAAATCATTCACATCATGCGGTTTGACTAAAAAACCATTCAGGCCATGTCTGATCAGCTCACAGTGTCCTCTATTCTCTGTTGCAATGACCGGCTTTTCCGCAGACATCGCTTCAAGCAGATTCATGCCGAGCCCTTCTCTTAAACTAGTCGACACACATACATCACTCAAATGCATCCATTCCTCAATTTGTTTGTAAAAACCAGCAAAGTGGACATGCTTTTCAAGATGGAGTTCATGAACCAGCTTTTCATACATCGGCCTCATTGCCCCTTCCCCGGCAAACACGATCTTCACATTTGGTATTTTCCTATATAGCTGGGCACATGCTTTGATGAGCATTCCTTGGTTTTTATTCGCATTTAATTCGCCAGCACACAGCACAATAAAATCTTCTGAAGAAAAGCCATGGACTGTACGAAGACGCTGCTTCTCTTTTTCATTAACTGGTGCAAATCGTTTCATATCCACACCCATACCAGGAACATAATAAACAGATGTCCGCTCTTTTGATAGATGATCTGCTCTTTTAAAATCCTCTCCATTAATGGTGATCAGAGCGTCTGTATGGCGGGCGAGCCACCGCTCAATCGGATAATAGAGCAGCCAGTTTTGAAGCGGCGCTCCTTGCCAAAAGTGAAAGCCATGTGCTGTGTAAAGAACCTTCGTCCCTTTTTTGCGCGCGCTTTTGGCTGCAAGTCTGCCAATCACACTTCCCATTGGTGTGTGGCAATGGATGAAGTCGTAGTGCTCTTTCGCTAACAGCTTCTTCAGCTCCACATACGCAAACCGGTTGTGCACATGAAAAGGAGATCGCTGAATCGGAATCGAGTGCGCTTGATCCACATAGGGAAGCTCCAGCTGACCATTTGCCGCTGTATGCACTTCCCATCCTTGTTCCTGAAACCACCGGAAATACGGAAGGTGAAATGCCTTAAAATGATAATCAACCGTTGCGCAAAACAAGACTTTTTTCTTCATCAGCAAGCGCTTCCCCCTCTCTTTTCATCTGTTCAGACAACAAATCATCCGATTCGATGGCAACAAACAATGCTTCTCTCATTTGCTCTTCACTCATCATGTCAAATTCATGGATAAAGCGGTTCAGCACATATGGGTCCCCGTCCAGCGCATGGCCGATATGAATTTTCGGGAAAATTTGTTCCTGTGCTTTTTCATGTTGGTTGAGTAGTTCCTCATACATTTTCTCCCCAGGACGAATGCCTGTGAACGTAATCGGAATCTGGTCTGTGGTGTAACCTGAGAGGTGAATGAGGTTTTCTGCGAGGTCAACAATTTTCACTGGCTCCCCCATATCTAATACGAAAATCTGTCTTCCTTCTGCCAAGGCACCCGCCTGAATGACAAGTCTCGATGCCTCTGGAATGGTCATAAAATATCTTGTCATGGCTGGGTGTGTGACCGTGACCGGCCCGCCTTGTTCAATCTGTTTCTTAAAAATTGGAATGACGCTTCCCCTGCTTCCGAGTACATTTCCAAACCGAACCGCGACAAATTTTGTGTCACTGCTTGCCCCCATTTGCATGATCAGCATTTCAGCAAATCGCTTTGTGGCGCCCATCACATTGGCAGGATTGACCGCTTTGTCAGAGGAAATGAGGACGAATGTTTCAATGCCATGCTCATGTGCAGCTTCTGCGACATTTTTTGTCCCGATAATATTGTTTTTCACTGCTTCTTTTGGACTGATCTCCATGAGCGGGACGTGCTTATGTGCCGCAGCATGATAAATCATATCCGGCTGAAACTGACCAACGATTTCACTCATTTTCTGTTTATCTTGGATATCCGCAATTTGCGGATAGAGACTGATGGTATCCCCATACATTTCTTTCAGCTCTAGTAAAATAGAATGAATGCTAAATTCTCCATGTCCCACAAGCACTATCGCTTGAGGAGCAAACACACAAATTTGACGACAGATTTCTGATCCAATCGATCCGCCTGCCCCTGTGACCATGATGGTTTTCCCCTTTAAATGGACAGATAGACGGCTTGAATCTAATTGAATTGGTTCTCTACCTAATAAATCCTCTGGCTGTACATCTCGTAATTGATTCAGTGCATGGGTTCCTTTTAAAATCTGCTCCATCTCCGGCATGATCTGCGTTTTAACCCCAGTCGCTACGCATTCTTTATAAAGCCCTTTTAACGTATGGCTGCTTTTGGACGGAATGGCGATGATGATCTTTTGAATATCCATCATCACAACAGCTGTTTGAATCTGTTCTTTTCCCCCTAGAACAGGCAGTCCCATGATTTCAAGCTTATGCTTCGTCTTGTCATCATCTATGAAGGCGACTGGTTCAATATGTACATCACTCGATTGCTGAAGCTGACGAACGATGATCGTCCCAGCTGATCCGGCGCCAATGATTAATGCCCGCTCCTTTTCTACCTGCAGCCGCTTTGCCCCATCATGAAATAGCCGGGACGCCATTCGAGATGCACCGATGAATAATACGTGAAAAAGCCATACGATGAATAAAAAACGGAAGGGCCATGTCTGCACGAAGAGGTACAGCATTGCCATCGAAAATAAAAAAGAACATACAAAGGTCTTCATTAAAGAAAATAGCTCTCTTACCCCTGTATAAGCCCATACTTGCTTGTACACGTGAAAAATATACGAAAACAAATGGTGCCCAATGAGTAGACTGAGCGAAGAAATGACGAGCATTTCAAATGTATAAACAGTTAACGCCGCTTCTTGGACAAATTGAAAACCAAAAAAGACAGCAACTAAGATGAGATATGAATCTAGTGCCACGATGATTGATATTCTTTGGGCGTAAGTCAACGCTCCTCCCCCTTTTTAAAGCATCACTATTCTTACGTAAAATGGGCATCAAACCCGTCCTCACATCCCACCATTGATGACGAGCATCTAAGGCATTGGTCATGCCCACAGCAGGATCGAGTGCCTCCATTGTTAAAGATTAGGAGACATCACCTATCAATCTTGTTAATACATATACAGCCTTCCCTTTTTCTCTTTCTTGCCATTTAGCATAGCCCCAAGCAGTTTACCTGTTGTCCCGTCTAACACTTCTTTTGATTTCTTCACCGCAGCTATCTTGGTTTTGCCGCTTAAGACAACAAGAATGCTTCCATCTGTCCGGTTCGCCAGGATCTTTGCATCGGCTACTGGCAGAAGCGGCGCAGAATCAACAATCACCATGTCATATTGCTGTTCAATTTCATAAAAAAGTTGCTTCATGACAGGTGAGGAGAGCAGCTCAGCTGGATTCGGCGGAATGGTTCCACTCGGAAGCAGCTCTAAATGTTCAATAGGTGTGGGTAAAATAGCTTCCTCCAAGCTGCAATTATTTAATAGCACATTGGTCAAGCCCGTGTGATGACTCAGGTCAAAATATTCATGAACAACCGGATTTCGCAAATCAGCATCCATTAGCAGCACCCGCTTTTTCTGCTGTGCAAAAACAGCTGCTAGATTTGCAGCCGTAAATGATTTCCCTTCCTTCGGCAAGGAGGATGTCACCAATATGGATTTCAGCCTTGTTTGGATTGATGTGAATTCGATGTTCGTTCGGATCGTACGAAATTGTTCTGCTATGACAGAGTGAGGATTTAATACAGAAATACAGGATAAATCTCTCTTTTCTCTTTTCTTTCTCTTAAAGATCAATGTTCTGTCCTCCCGTTATGACGGACTGCTTGTCTTTTTTTGCCTTCCTGTCTGCCTGCATCTGATAGACGCTGCCGAGCGACGGCAATCCGATCTCTTCTCTTATTTGATGTGTTCGTTTTACAGTATCATCGAGTAGGTTCATTAAGAAAATGAGTGTTACCCCCCCTAATAAAGAGGCGCCTAGTGCCAGTACGATATGAACGAATTTTCTTGAATTCATAAGAATCGTATTGGACAGCTTGGCTTCAGACAAAACATTAATGCGATCCATATTCATGGTTTTTTTGATTTCTTCTTGCAACACCTCTGTTGCAGTATTCGCAATGGCAACTGCCTTTGCGCGATCCTCATCTTGTACAGAAATATTGATGACCTCAGACTCATTTTCTGTACTTGTGGCAATTTTGTGTTTTAATCCTTCAGCTGATTCTGTAAGGTTGAGTGTTTCTTTTACTTTTTCAATGACGATCGGACTTTTTAATAAAACTTGAAAGGTACGTGTATATTGAAGGTTCATCTGAATATCGTTTAAGTTCGCTTGTGCGTCATTGCTGCGTTTATGAACAAGAATTTGAGTGGTTGCCTGATATACAGGAGTCGAGACATAGAACTGATAGTAGGCTGAAATGCCCGTTACGATCAGGACAATCAGGATCAGAAGGGCCATTTTCTCTTTAATGACAGAAAACAGCTGCTTAAAACCTATAATCTCATTCATAGATACCTCCCGATTTCATCATAAAAAGGTTATATATGGTTTCTTTTTGTTAATGATTGGATTATAAAAGATAATACCCGCAAAGAAAAATGTCATAATAGGTCTTATAGTTCTTTTTAAAGAACGAAATCGTTCGTTTTCTTTTGTTTACTTCCTAATTCTTACGTTTTTGAATTTTATAAAGAACAATTTATTTCTTATAATGAACGAAAAGGTCGCAGTACGATTCGCCAGGGAGAAGGGATGATCGAATGATAGGAAAGGTGATACGCATTTACCGAAAGAGGAAAGGATACTCCATTCAGCAGTTGGCTGAAGATGCCCATGTTTCTAAATCGTATTTGAGTAAGATTGAGCGTGGTGTCCACAGAAATCCATCTGTCCAGTTTTTAAAAAAGGTATCCTCTTCGCTAGAGATTGATTTACAAGAGCTATTTGATGCAGAGACGTTGATGTTTCATGACTCTGAGAGTGGTGAACACGAATGGCGGGAGCATATCGTCAATGCCGTCCAATCCGGCATGCCAAAAGAAGAACTCTATCAGCTGCTCCAAACGTACCGAAAGAAGCAGGAAGAAAAGACGTTACATGTCACTCATAGAAAGTTGACGGATTCGAATATAACAGAGTGGAAGCGTCTGATGAGTGAGGCGAAAGCTATCGGCTTAAGCATTGAGGAAGTAAAAGCATTCCTCGCCAACATGGGAGAACGACGGGCGTAAGCCTTTCAGGAAGAGTCAAATTGCGGGGAGAGGCGTTTGACGCTTCGCTGAAAAAGAGCCTTTTATCATAAAAAGGCTCTTTTTCCTCTTATTCTGCTTTTTTTGTTCGTGCTTTTTTCGTTATATCATTGTTTTTCCAATAGGCCCAGAGAGATGTAATTCCAAGAAAGACTAACGTGATGAATTGCTGAATACCTTCTTCATCAATAGGAATTGGGCTTTTTCCCGCAGCGGTTAGCGCACTGTTGACAAGTGCGAGCAAAAGCAGCACAAGCCTTGCGATTGTACCTGCACTAATTTTTTGAACTTCCAACTGTAACCCCTCCCTTTCTTCCGCTTCACGGCCGGTAAGGCTCGTTCTCTCTCATATGTATGCAAAAACCGAAAGAATAGAAGACCGGATCAAAAAAAGAGACATCATGCCTATATAAGGAATGATGCCTGATTTCATCTTATTTTGATGTAGAAAACATCTCTTTCGCTTCATCCAAAGCCATTTTATTGCCTAGTGCTGAGTAATCGAGCCATGGCTGATCGGCAATCGGATAGACTTGATTGTTCTTCACAGCTTTTAGACCCTTCCAAATCGGCGTCTTTTTTAATTGCTTGAATGCCTGCTGCGCTTTATCATCACGGTTCACGACGACAAAGATAGCATCTGCATCATAGTCAGGAAGAACCTCTTGAGAAATCACTTCAAATGGCCGTTTGCTGTCCAGTTTCTTCACCCCATCGACAGGTGTGAGGCCTAAATCCTCGTACAAAATTGGACCCATTGGGCGCTTCATGCTAAATACTCGAAGCTCCTTTGCCGTCACACGGATCGCCATTACTTTTCCGTTTCCAATCTTTTGTTTGATGAGCGATTTGACTTCTTTTGCTTCTTGATTGTAATCCTGAATATATTGATCGGCTTCTTTCTCTTTATTGACGAGCTTGCCGATTTTTTTCAAATGATCGCGCCAAGTGCCGTTATTTAAATCAAACACTTCCGTTTTGGCGATTTTCTTATATTTCGATAAGTCTTGTCCAGCTAGTTCTTCATCAACGTAAATAACATCTGGTTGTAATGCAAGCAGCGACTCCATATCAGGATCGGCTGCGATGCCCAGCTTCTTCGTACCACTCAGCTGCTTCTTCGCATGTGGAAGGAAATCTTTTAAATCCCCTCCTACAACAGAGCCTGCTGGTTTGATACCGAGTGCTAATAAGTCATTCGTTAAATGAATAGACAAGGAAGCAATTTTCGGTGTTCCATGATCATTTTGAGTTGCTTTATTCTTTGTTTCCTGTTGACCACAAGCGGCAAGCAAGATAAAACAGAGCGTTAAACCAAGCACAAGTAATTTTTTCATGATGAGTTCCTCTTTCTTGTTTATTTCGTTTTTGCTAATAAATAGAGAAAATAAGGAGCGCCGATAAAAGCCACAACGACACCCGCTGGTATGGCATTTGGGGCAAAGATGGAACGTCCAATTGTATCGGCACTGACCAAAATCAACAAGCCAATCAGCGCACTAACTGGTAAAAAATATTGATGGAGTGAGCCGACAAGCCGCCTTGCCAAATGCGGAGCGACAAGTCCAATAAAACCAATACCGCCTGTCATCGAAACACTTGCACTCGCCAAACCAACAGCTAAGGTCAGCAAAAGGAGACGCTGACGCTGAACACGTACACCTACACTTGAGGCGACAGCATCTCCTAATGTCAACGCATTAAGCGTGCTTGACTGCATCAGCGTAAGCGGCACAAGGCAGACAATCCAAGGCAGAAGCGCTAACACATGAATCCAGTCTCTCCCCCAGACATTGCCGACAAGCCATCTTGAAGCAAATGTGTATGTATCTTCATCTAGCTTCAATGACAAATATAATGTCAAAGCACTGAATCCCGCGGCAACTGCAATTCCTACTAGGATCAGCCGGATGGGAACGAGCCCTTCCTGCCGGTCATACGCCAGAAGCACGATGACCGCTGCCGCAAGAAGCCCTCCGCCAAATGTAAAGAGCGGAATAAGAAGAGAGGGATTGCCTTCTAGTGCGTGGAAATACGTCACAAACACGATTAAGCCAAATGCAGCGCCTGCATTCAGTCCAATAATCCCTGGATCGGCCAGCGGGTTACGAGATAGACTTTGCAAAATGCCTCCCGCAATACCAAGACCAATTCCCGCTAGCATCGTTACCACGATTCGAGGCAGACGATAGTCAAACAGCACCGTTTCACTTTGAAAATCTCCAAAGCCGAATAACGTTTTGACGACTACAAGAGGATTTAGTTTCAGCGTACCGGTATTTAAGCTATACAGCACAACTGCCACACTTAAACAAAGCAAAACGACTGTCACAACAAGAGCCCGCTGTTTCTCTCTCATGACAGGTTCCTCCCTTCTTTTCTGGCAATATACAAGAAGAAAGGAACACCGACAAGTGCCACCATCACGCCAATGGCAAGCTCTCGCGGCGGATTAACGGTGCGGCTGGCAAGGTCAGCAAAGACAAGCAGTACCGCGCCTAATATCGCTGACATCGGAATGACGAAACGATAGTTTACACCAACCAGCTTTCGTGCGATATGTGGGATGACAAGACCGACAAACCCAATGGAGCCGACTGCTGATACAGAAACCCCTGCTAATAATACAGCAGCTACCATTCCTAGTATTCGCACTTGTCGCGTTTTCACCCCTAAATTTGCCGCTACATCTTCACCAAGCGACAGTAGCGACAGTGACCGTCCTAATAGCATCGCCCATACGATCACTACGAGAATGACCGGGGCAAGAATTGTCAGCTGCGGCCATTTCACACCTGCCACTCCGCCTGCATACCAAAACGCAAGGTCCTGACTTAAGTCAAAATAAATCGCGATTCCAGAGCAAAGTGCATGAAGCAATGCAGCCACAACGGCTCCTGCTACTGTTAAGCGCAGTGGTGTCAAAACGCCACCAGCCGCACCAATCGCAAAGATCAGCAGCGTACTGAGCACTGCACCAATAAAGGAAAACAACATAAGTGCCGAATAAGGGATTCCTGGGAAAAAAGCAAAACAAAGAGCGACCACGAACATCGCACCGCCATTGATGCCTAAAATCCCCGCATCGGCCAGCGGGTTTCTTGTAATCCCCTGCATGAGCGCACCCGCTACGGCAAATGCCGCTCCAACAAGAGCTGCTCCTAAAACACGAGGAAGTCTTAATTCATGGATGATCTGCTGCTCTGTGACATCTGACTGATAGTCAAATACAGCTGTCCAAACCGTTTGCAGAGACAATGTTTTGGCACCATATGATACAGCCAAAAACATGGCAGCAGCCAAACTAAGAACGGCGAGAAAAAATATCAAAAAGAACAGAATATATGATGATCGTTTTTGTTGAGGTGTTCGCTTATCCTGCAAAATCGGTGTCATCCTTTTCTTCATTAAAAGTCTGTTTGAAAATGAGAATCATAATCATCAAAATTATATCTGCCTGCCTCTCAAAAATCAATGTACAACACCTTATTTTTTAATTAATGAAGGTATGCAGTTGACAGTCTTTGCTCGTTTGAAATGACCTATCATTTTTTCTCATAGTTTAATAGGAAAATAGTTGACATTCCGCCTGAATATCCTCTAAAATGACAAAAGTAAGTCAAATGTTATAAAAATATTACAAACAGATGTCAAACTGATAAAGAATGACCCGTCTTGAGAGGAGATTTGAACGTTGTGTCATTAAAGGGAAAATGGAGTATCGGCCTATTTGCACTTGCGATCGTCATTGGAGTCGTTGCTTTCTTTCAGAATCAACAAGCAAGTGGTACCGAGAAGAAAAATGTAAAGCAGGATACGAACTATAAAAACGTCGAAATCGTCACTCTCGTAAATGACGGGAAATTTATGAGATATGCAGTCAACTATCCTCTTTTTCATCAAAAAGAGCTAGATGACAAGATTCAAAGCTATGCCAATTCAGCTTTAGAGCATTTCAAAAAGACGTTTAGTGAAGCCAAGGACGTCGATGAAAACAAACGCTTTGAACTGAATATTGATTATGACATGGTGCATTATGCGAAGCAGTCGGCTGCTATTCGCTTTACGACTTATACCTATACAGGTCAGCAAAATGGGACCACCAATCATCTCACGATCAACTATGATTTTCAAAAAAAAACCTTTCTTGACACAAAAGATTTATTTCTACCTAAAACCAACTTTTTGAAGAAATTATCCTACATTACATATTCGGAGCTTCAAAAGGACAAAACCTTATCTAAGGATCAGACGCTCCTTCAGAAGGGAACAGCCCCTACTGCTCAAAACTTCAGTCAATTTGCCTTGAAAGAGAAATATGTAGAATTTTATTTCCCAGCATCTCAAGTAGCCGGCGAAGATCTTGGTCCCCAAACACTTGCGATTAAAAAGACGCTGCTGAAAGATATAATGAAGCCAGAATATATGAATAAAACCAAAAATCAAAATGAAATGAAAGAACCAAATCCGAAAAGAAAAGCCGTCAAGCTGCCGCAAAAATCAAAGCTTGATCCAAATAAAAAAGCCATCGCCCTCACATTTGATGATGGTCCGAATCCAGCGACCACCTCAAAAATTTTAGAAGCACTGAAGGAAAATAAAGGACATGCGACCTTTTTTGTATTAGGCAGCAGGGTGCAGTATTATCCTAATATGCTTGCCGATATTCTAAAAGGCGGGAATGAAATCGGAAACCATTCTTACAGTCATCCTTTATTAACAAGACTGCCTTTAAAGGAGGCGGTAAAACAAGTGAAGGACACTCAGAAGCTGATTGAGAAAGCGAGCGGGTATACACCTACGCACTTTAGACCGCCATATGGCGGGACAAATCAAGACATCAATCAAGCGGTTGGGATGAAGGTCTCTTTATGGGATGTTGATCCTGAGGATTGGAAAATTCGCAACAGCCAGCAGATCACAAACCACGTTCTTTCACATGCAGCAGATGGCAGAACGGTGTTGATGCACGATATTTATGACAGCTCAGCTCAAGCAGCAGTGAAGATCATTCATGAACTCACCAAACAAGGCTATCAGCTCGTCACAGTCAGTGAACTTGATCAATTAAAAAAAGAACGACTTGAACAAGCCCCTGTGCAATAAACACAGGGGGTTTTCTTTATGACTCCAAAGATTTCTTTTGTTTCAATAATGCTTGAAATGTCTCCTCCAGCTCCTGAGACGGCTCAATACTTAACCGGCTGAGCACTTCAGACAGCTGTAAATCAATTAACAGAAGCTCCTCTTCTCTTTGGGTAACAGCTGGTTTGTCGCCTTTTTGTTTATACGCTTCATATGTGCCACAAAAAGCTTCAATACGCTTTTCATGAACATGGAAAATGCGAGTCGCCACCTTCTCAATCAGTCTGCGATCATGGGAAACGAACACAACAGTACCCGGGTAATCCTTCAATAGACCTTCAAGCGCTTCAACTGCCGCCAGATCTAGAAAGTTCGTCGGTTCATCCAGCATGAGAACATTGGCATCGCTGACAAGCAGGGACGCCAGCATAGTCTTCACCCGTTCTCCCCCGCTTAACACCCCAACAGGTTTATGCACGTCATCTCCTCGAAATCCAAGTCTCGCTAAGACCGTTCGTACCACTGTCTCATCTTGAATTGCCTCTTTCAGCGCATTTTGTAAAATCGATTCATCTACCTTTAATCCTGAAAGATCCTGACGAAAATAGCCGATCTTGACAGCTTCTGAGCGAGAAACTCCGGGATGTCCATTTACCAGCATTCGGAGAAATGTCGTTTTCCCGCTCCCATTATTGCCAATGATGGCGACCTTGTCCCCGCCTCTCACTTCCACATTCGCCTGTTTCCAAAGCAATTGATCGCCCGCCTTGCCATCTACATTTTTCACTCGCAAAATAGTACGGCTCGCTACTTCCTTCATTGTATGCTGCGTCATTTGAATGGGCTGAATGTCTTTTACTTTCTCAACCTTTTCTAATTTCTCCATCCTTGTTTCAATCGATTTGGCTGTTTTTTGCAGCTTTTTTTGCTTATTTGCATAGTAGGGCTTTGCAATTTTTGGCCCTGAGGATTTCAGCTTTTGGGATGGCTTTGTAGCTTTGTCGGCTTTTTTCTTTTTCTTTTCTAGCGCATGCTCTAACTGTTTTTTCTTTTGGGTATAAGCTTCGTACGCTTCCACCTGCTGACGATGCGCCAGCTCTTTTTGATGTGCAAATTGCGTGTAGTTGCCTTTGTATTGATTGAGCCGTCCATGATCCAGCTCCCAAATCTCCGTACATACCGCATCTAAAAAAGCACGATCATGTGAAACGACAATGAGGGCTCCTTGATAATTGTGCAGCTTCTCTTCCAGCCACTCAATGTGCTCTGTATCTAAATGAGTCGTTGGTTCATCTGCTAATAAAAGGGCAGAAGGACGGTTTAACGCGCTTTCAATATAAGTCTGGGTCATCTCACCACCACTCTGTATGCCATCCGCTTGTTTTAGCTGAGGAAGCAGTGTGCAGGTCGTTGTGGCAGCAAACGTGCCACTGTCTGGTGTCTCTTGTCCCGCGAGCACATGCAATAACGTTGTTTTCCCGCTTCCATTTGCCCCGACAAGTCCAATGCGGTCACTTTGATGGATGGTAAGTTCCTCAATATCAAATAACAATCGATCTTTTCGAAACACCTTTAACTGATTGGCTTTTACTAACATCCAACCCACTCCTTTCGTATCAGGAGACATGAAAAAGCCTCCCATTCTCAGAATAGGAGGCAAAATGGTGTACAAAAATAAGCGGATCAATCCCGGATGACGTGCCGTTCCTATCTGAACACACACATCCCCCGTATCAATCTCCTCATTCTTTGATTCCCAAGCTGTACCATCCTATTCCGAAGCTAAAAAATGAAAACGCAGCAAACATGGCAAACCAATCGTTTGCTCACTGCCTTCGTTTTTTCATTTTGCTTACAGGTCATAGGATTAGTACTTCATTGCATTGGGTCACCCTTCCGTCGTTTGTTACGTTTACAATAAAAGATTGGTTATTTTTTGTCAAGCTGAAATGGCACAGGTGAGTCCATTCATTTCAGCGTAATAGAAAACCTTTGAAGTCTTGGAAGGACTGGTACCGAAGCAGAGCGAATTCCACTTTCACGCACGTCAGACACCAAATACGAGGGTTTGCCTACACGCTGACAGACTCATGATTGAGTCTGTTTCGTCTGCATCCATTGATCAATCGTCCGCAATGCTTTATCTGTTCCAACTGCTGTTTGGAAGCTTTCTTCAATTTTTTCGATTCCAGCACGGTATGTGTTACTTCCCAGAACAGATTCCACGGTTTCTCTTAGCTGCTTTGCTGTCAGTTGGTCTTTATCAAGTGCACGGGCAGCAGATAGCTCGGTCAGTCTTTGTGCGACCATCGGCTGATCTTTGTCGACCGGAATGACAACCATCGGAACGTGATAATGAATGCCTTCATTGACACTGTTCATTCCGCCATGCGTCACAAACACATCTGTCAGCTCAAGCACTTCAAGCTGCGGCACATAAGGCTCGATCAGAAAATGAGAAGGTGCTTCTTTCAAGAGAGACCGATCCACTTTTTCACCTGTTGCGAGCACCACTTTTCCATCAAAGTCGGCAAATGCATCAATACACATATTAAAAAATGCTTCTGTATCCCCAAGAACGGTGCCCATCGAAATAAAGACGACTTTTTCTTGCTCAAGTGCTTCCAGCGGGAAATCATGCTGATCTGCCCTTTTTAGAAAGCTCGGTCCAATGAAAACAAATGAGTCGTTCACTGCATCGACAGACGGCTGAAAATATTCACTTGTATACACGATATTCAGTTCTCCGCGATTTTTCATGAATTGCATCAAACGCGTTGGCTGAACGCCAAAACGCTCTTGTATGCTTTCTAACAGATGATCGGCTTTCTCATCCTTTCTGTATAGCGGTGTATCAAAATGCGCCTCTTGCAGCACAAAAGATGGGTTTGAACCGATCCCTGGAATTTGTAAATAATCTCGAACAAGCTCCCCTGCACCAAACATATCAAAATAGACAAAATCAAATGAATGCTGCTGAGAAAGTGTTTCTACCACCTCTAAAATATCAAATGATGTTTGCAACATGGCATGAAAGAATGGCTGCATGGAATCGAGATTTCCTTCATCCACGTGTAATGTCCGAATATAGTCTGGATGTTTATGTACGTGAGCGCCTAAGCGTTTGATTCGTTCCTCATAATGTACAGTTGTGACCGCATGCACTTCATCTCCACGATCCGCCCAAGCTTTGATGATCCCTAACATAGGATTCACATGCCCTTCAGCGGGAAATGTAATCAATAAAATCTTCGCCACAAGAAATCCCTCCTCATTGTCAATTCTCTTCCATGTTAATCATATACAGCCAGCGGGCTCAACAAATACGCCTGTAAAGGGAAGAAATGAGTCTTATGACCAGTATTTTAAGAGATGACTAGAAGAAAAAAGACAAAGCCCCAAGTTAAGTGCTTTGTCCTTTTTCTATTATTTTTTGAGCAGCATTTGTTTAAACGCAGCAGACTGTTTTTCAATTGAGATCGGATCTGCATAGATAAATTCATTGATTGAATAATAAAGAACATGTCCCTGCTTCACCGCTCGATTCTTTTTCCATACACCGCTGCCCGTGATATCTAGGTTTGGCTCTTTTCCATCCTTTGTGGGGACAAGTAAATAGTCACCTGTATACTGGTTCATCTCTTCTAACGAAATACCAAGATAGCCTTCCTTTGGAAGTGCCTTTTCTACTTTTGCAGGCAGGCTGAATCCATAGCCTTGATAGATAACTTCCCCGCCGCGGCCAAAATCAGTACCAAATAAGTATA
This sequence comes from Andricus grossulariae, assembly GCA_011634705.1. Lineage (NCBI taxonomy): Eukaryota > Metazoa > Arthropoda > Insecta > Hymenoptera > Cynipidae > Andricus > Andricus grossulariae. The sequence goes on from JAABKJ010000006.1 coordinate 141,631, forward strand.
CTTGCTTTGGCTGAACATCCATGATGGAGAATGTCTTGTCATCACTTATTTTTGCTTTGACTTCTTCTCCGTCTTTCTTTAACTGCTCATCCAGTTCTTTTATTTGTTTTTTTGCTAACGCTTCTTTTCCAAGAATCTTTCCGATTTCAATATGCATCTCTTTGAAGCTGTGTTCACTTGTCGTGAATGTGATCGTTTTGGCAATCTTTTTATATTTTTCAACCTGTGCGTTTTGAGAATAAGCAATAATCAAATCAGGCTTCAGCTTTGCAATCGCCTCCACATTTTCGATAGGCACCCGCTTCACACCTGTTTCATCTAAAAAGGATGATTTAGGATAAACATCCGTCATCCCAACTGGTGTCACACCAAGCTTTTGGAAACTTCCAAGCTGCGCCGTTAAAACAACAACTCGCTTTGGCTTGGCAGGAATGGTGATCTTTTCACCCGTTTCAGTTGTATATGTACGTGTACTTGCTGCTTGCTCTTTATTCTCTTTCTGCCCGCATGCCACTAACAATAATGCCATCAAACTGATCAACCATATCATTTTTTTCACTTGCGAAACCACCTTTAATTGAGAATAATTATTAATTATAGCATAATTAGACAACCATTAAATGAACAGTTTTAAAAGTGAATGATACATATAGTAAAACGAAAAAACCCTCTCCAAAGGAGAGGGTTTAAATTGGACCTTTATCAATCGTGAACAAGGCCAAGTACGCGCTCGGAGGGATTCGAACCCCCGGCAGACGTGGTACCGGAAACCACCGCTCTATCCAACTGAGCTACGAGCGCACGATATGTTTTTGAACGTCAGCATATCAAATTATAAGGGAAATGCTGCAAGAAAGCAATGATATTCTGATGACTTCAAAGAAGAAGCCTGCACCGAAAAGATGCAGACATGTCGACTTATGCGCTTTTAACAGATGCAATAATTTTTCGTTCCATATTTTCATTTACTTCATCCACTGTTTTGACAAGACAAATGATCCCATCAATAAATGGCCAAATGAACAATGTCAACCATCCTAGGAGAAGCATGGTCACTGCATAGCCAAAGTTTTACCATATTTTTTAAAACTTTTCCATGGTTTAAGAAAAATAATTTTTGGGAAAAATAACATGTGGCTGTCGAATTTTTTGATTGCGTTTTGTTTGACCTTTATTGACCAAAAATGTATCATTGAATTACATACTTACCTAAAAGGTGAAGGAGGAACATTATGAATTTAATACCTACAGTCATTGAGCAAACAAATCGTGGGGAAAGAGCTTACGACATTTATTCTCGTCTTTTAAAAGACCGTATTATCATGCTTGGTTCTGCGATCGATGACAATGTTGCCAACTCCATCGTGTCACAGCTGCTTTTCTTAGAAGCTGAAGATCCAGAAAAAGATATTTCTATCTACATTAACAGCCCTGGCGGTTCAATCACAGCTGGTATGGCCATTTACGATACGATGCAATTTATTAAACCAAAGGTATCAACCATTTGTATTGGTATGGCTGCATCTATGGGTGCGTTCCTGCTTGCTGCTGGTGAAAAAGGTAAGCGTTATGCTCTTCCAAACAGTGAAGTCATGATTCACCAACCACTAGGTGGTGCCCAAGGTCAAGCAACAGAAATTGAAATTGCGGCAAAACGAATCCTTTCTTTACGCGATAAACTGAACCAAGTACTTGCTGAACGTACTGGTCAGCCAATCGAAGTGATTGAGCGCGATACAGATCGTGACAACTTCAAAACAGCAGAAGAAGCACTTCAATACGGACTCATTGACAAAGTCTTGACCCGTAATGCAGAAGAACAAAAATAATATGACAAAACAAACCGTCTGCTCCTCGAACAGACGGTTTTTTGTGGTTGAAATACGCTTTAAGACAGCTCCGTCCATTTCTGCTGAAGAGATGGTGTTTGATAAGAAGCCATCTGCGTGATTAATTCCTCCGGTTCGCTGGAGGCATGTAACAATTGGAGGTGTGATTCATTCGAGAAACCTTCCTGTACACTAAACTTCACCATGTCAATGAGCGGATTGAAATAGTCATTCACTTGATACAAGCCGATTGGCTTTTGGTGAATGCCGATTTGTGCCCAGCATAGCACCTCAAATAATTCTTCATATGTACCAAAGCCGCCTGGCATCGCAATAAATCCATCAGCCAGCTCACTCATTTTCGCTTTTCGTTCATGCATTCCTGTTACCTCGATTAATTCTGTCAGCTCTTGATGCACAACTTCTCCTCTAAAAAGCCCCTTAGGCATAACTCCAATGACTTGCCCGCCATTTCTTAAAACCTCATCTGCAATGGCACCCATCAATCCAATTCGTGAACCGCCGTATACAAGACGGATGTCATGCTCTGCCATATAAGTCCCCAGCTCTACAGCCTTTTCTTTGTAGACGTCCTTCACGCCTGGATTCGAACCAGCAAACACACAAATCGTTTTCATCAAAACAGCTCCATCTCTCTCTATGATTTCTTCACCCACTCATTCTACTATAATTGTTTTTTAAAAAACAACCGCTTCGTCTATATATAGTGTAAAATCAAAAAGTGCACACCATATAAGGAGCTGTATAAAGAGAATGCAAACAAATGAGATGGAGAAATGGATCAAGGATTTCACAAAAAGAGAAATTGGACAGAATACGGACCGTTTATCCGGTTAGGGTTCCTGATGGAAGAAACAGGAGAACTCGCTCGCGCTGTTAGAGCCATCGAGATCGGACGTGACCGGCCTGACGAGCAAAAACAAAAATCATCTGAGTTGAAGAAAGAACTCGTTGAAGAAATGGGAGATGTGTTAGCGAATCTACTTATTTTAGCCGATCTCTATGATGTCACAGTAGAAGAGATCTTCTCCTCTCATCAACAGAAACTCACAAAGCGTTTTTCAGACTGAAAAGCACGTGACCACATCGTCACGTGCTTTTTTCCACCTTTATAGCTGCTGTGGTGAGATATCATCTGTTCGTTCAAAAAAATGCTGTTTTCCAATATGATGGAAAAGACCTGTTCGACGCAAAAGCTCTTTCGGCTGTGATTGAAGTCCGACAATCATCAGCTTACCATTATGATGCTTTAACCGATTGGAGATATTCATCAGCACCGCTTCTGCTGATGTGTCCATATAATTGACTTTATTCATGAGCAGAATGAGCGTTTTTGGCTTTGTCTGAACATGATCCAAAATTGAATTTTCGAGTGAATCTGTTGTTCCGAAAAATAGCGGCCCTTCAATGGCGTACATACTGATGCCTTGCTGGTCTGTCTGTTTTTCTAAAGCAGCTGCTGTTTCCATCTGGGGAACCGCAACATTTGGATGAATGCTGGTCGTCTGGCTCATTTTTTTGATGAAAGCGATAAAAGCTAAAATGAGACCTGCGGTGACGCCAATAATCAAATCACCGATGACCGTTAGCAGGAAGGTGACAACAAGTACAAGGGAATCCGCATTTTTCACTTTTACAATATTGATAAACTCTTTTTTCTCACTCATATTCCAAGCCACAAACATTAAAATCGGTGCCATCGCAGCAAGTGGAATCATCGACGCATATGGCGCAAATAGCATTAAGATGAGCAGCACGACGACGCCATGCACAACACCAGAAATCGGGCTTGCTCCGCCATTTTTGATGTTTGTTGCCGTACGGGCAATCGCCCCAGTCGCCGGAATTCCTCCGAACAGCGGTGCCGCCATATTGGCAATTCCTTGCCCGACAAGCTCCTTATTGCTGTCATGCTTTGAACCTTTCATATTGTCTGCGACCATTGCGGATAAAATTGATTCCACGCCGCCTAAAAGCGCAATGACAATCGCTGGAGGGAGGAGGTAGATCATCTTTTCAATCGTTATTTCAGGAAAAACAAAGCTTGGCAGCTGACGAGGAATTTCCCCATATGCCGAGCCGATCGTTTCAACTTGTCCTTGGAAAAAGAGAACCGCTAGAAACGTTGAAGCCAATAGACCTAATAGAGCACCAGGTATTTTGGGAATGTATTTTTGTGCCGCCAAAATCACAATAAGCCCAATCACAGCTGTGATGATAGCAAGACTGTTTGCGGTACCGAGATGGACCACAATTTCTCTCATATTGAGGAAAAAGCTTTCATGCTTTTCAACACCCTTTAATCCGAGGAAGTTGGCAATCTGCCCTGAAAAAATAATGACAGCAATGCCAGCAGTAAAGCCGATGATAACCGGACGAGGAATAAATTTCATGAGCTTCCCTAGTTTGAATATCCCGAATAATACAAGCATACACCCTGCCATAAAACCGGCAATGAGTAAGTTTTCGATACCGTATTGGCTGACGATACCAAATAAAATTGGAACAAACGCCCCAGTCGGCCCGCCGATCTGATACTTTGAACCACCAAACAATGAAATCAAAATGCCGGCAACGATGACTGTGTATAATCCATATTCTGGTCCGACACCAGATGCAATGGCAAAAGCCATGCCTAAAGGAATTGCCACAACGCCCACGACAAGCCCAGCGATTAAATCACGTCTAAATTTTGATGAATCATATCCTTCAAATCTTCCATAAAAACGCATGGTATGTGTTGGCCTCCTTCAAGTATGTGTAGATGATTTAGGTATACTGTGCGTCAATCTGATTATCTTTCACAACGACATCCAGCTTTCCCGTTGCTGGATGAATGACAAGTCCATGAACAGCCACATCACTTGGCATCAATGGATGCTCTTTGACCAATTTCACACTTTGGGACACGCTCTCTTCAACCGAATCAAAGCCTGTCAGCCATCCCTTTAAATCAACTCCTGAGTTTTTCACAATGCTCAAACATTTCTCTTCAATGCCACGCGCTTTCGCCTTTTCAAGTAAAGGATCTGCCGCAAGACCTGCCATTCCGCATTCATGATGTCCTACAATGCATACCTCTTCTGCCTTTAGTTCATAGATTGCTAGCAGAATACTCCGCATCACACTGCCAAAAGGATGTGTTACGATGGCACCCGCATTTTTAATGATCTTCGCATCACCGTTACGCAGCCCCATGGATTGCGGCAATAATTCCAAAAGACGTGTATCCATACAAGTTAATATGACGAGTTTCTTTTCAGGGAATTTCCCCACTTTGTAAGGCTCATAATGTCTCTCTTGTACGAATTTTGAATTGTGCTGAAGAATCTGTTCTAATTTTGATCCCATTTTGCCAACTCCCATCTTATTAAGTCACGTAAGCTCCTGCCTGTCCTCCTTTTCTTTCGTGTGTTCTCAAGCTTAAAGATGAAAAATGATAGAAAATAAAGAAAAAAATGAGAAAACGATGAGAAGAAATGTGATCATTTTCTCTCATTTACGCTTCATCGCAAGGGGGACGCGGTCTTCCTTTCAATCTATCGTTCTCTGCTCGCCAAAAGACGATGAAATGGTTTAGTAGAAAACGACCTTCCCGTTTAATATGTTTCAAATATAATCATTTTTCTATCAAAAAATCTCGATCTATTTTCCAGTTTGTCAGATAATCTCTCAGAAAAACCGGCTTTTTCATATGTCACATCTCCCATTAGCTGATTTCCCCCTAAGTAATAAATGCATCAGATGGCATATAAATATACTTTTCCACTAAGAAAATGTCTCTCTTTTCCGTTATTTTAGTATATTAAATATTGAGCAGATAACCTTCAAACGTGTTCAGACGAAATGGTTGCTTTATAATAAAAGGAGCAAGATGACCATGTGAAAGGAGCGAGTTGACTGTGACACCACATATTTTTGTCGCCAAACCATTACCTGCCTCATTTGAGGAAATACTAAAGGAACATTGTACATACGAGGTGTGGCAATCCAAAGACCCCATTCCAAAAGATATTTTGTTTCAAAAATTGCAGCATGCTGATGGTCTTTTAACGTCTGGGACGAAAATCGATCAAGAGCTATTAGATCACGCACCAAAACTCAAGGTCGTGAGCAATAACTCTGTTGGCTATGACAACTTCGATATAGAAGTGATGAGGCAAAGAGGCATAATCGGAACGCACACGCCTCATACACTCGATCATACTGTAGCTGACCTTGCATTTTCACTCATTCTTTCCTCTGCGCGAAGAATTGCCGAGCTTGATCGTTTTATCCGTGAGGGGAAATGGACGAAATTTGTACAGGAAGAAGATATCTTTGGCATCGATGTCCATCATCAAACGCTTGGCATTATTGGCATGGGACGAATCGGAGAGCAAGTCGCCAAACGAGCTGCACATGGTTTTGATATGAATGTCCTGTATCATAACCGCAGCCGGAATGAAAAGGCTGAATCAGCATATGGCGCTTTATATTGCACACTTGATGACCTGCTAAAGCAAGCTGATATCATTGTGTTGATTACACCGCTGACCGATGAAACGTATCATATGATTGGCGAACGAGAATTGAAGTTAATGAAGCAAACGGCTTTATTTGTAAACATCTCCCGCGGGAAAACAGTGGACGAAAAAAGCCTCATTCAAGCGCTTCAAGAGGGATGGATCAAAGGCGCAGGTCTTGATGTGTTTGAACAGGAACCGCTTCAGGAGAATCATCCTTTCAAAGAAATGAACAATGTCACCCTTGTTCCCCACATCGGTTCCGCTACTGAAACAACACGGGATCTTATGCTGAAACGAGCCATTCATAATGTGATTCATGGAATTGATGGCAAAGCCCCTGTAGATATTGTGAAGGAGCTTGCTTCATCTTAATCGGAAAAGACGCAGGATTCAGAGCTGCGTCTTTTTATTTATTTCATCAGAAGAATATCAGGAGAAAAGCCTCATTTTAGCAAAGATCCTGTTTCTTTACATTTCCTTCATATTCGGGTGCTATAATATGAGGTAGACAAGCATCAAGAGGACAGCTTCCGATTTCCTTAATAGGAGGATGAAGATGAAAAAAATTAGTTCGGTTTTTACTATGTTTGCTCTGATCGCTGCTATTCTGTTTTCTGGTTTTATTCCGCAGCAAGCCTATGCCGAAACACCACTTACACCGACCGCCACAAATAAAACAGCTTCTATTCAACTGACATCAGATGTTCATACCCTTGCCGTCATTAATACGTTTGATGGTGTAGCAGATTATTTGATTCGCTACAAACGACTGCCTGATAACTACATCACAAAATCACAAGCAAGTGCTCTTGGATGGGTGGCATCGAAGGGAAATCTAGCAGAGGTTGCCCCAGGCAAAAGCATCGGTGGAGATGTTTTCTCTAACCGGGAGGGACGTCTTCCTTCAGCAAGCGGCCGCACATGGCGTGAGGCAGATATCAACTACGTCTCAGGCTTCCGCAATGCTGACCGCCTCGTGTATTCAAGTGACTGGCTCATTTATAAAACAACAGACCATTACGCGACATTCACACGTATTCGA